>JAQGEQ010000116.1:0-406660 GCA_034620365.1 Pegea sp. RAD2-039
TATTCAATTCGTTTTGAATTGAAATTCTCAAACTTTTTGCTTATTCACCGCTTTACTGATAGAGATCTAATTAATGATAGGCAGTAATGGATGAGATTATCATACATCTTTCATCCTAAAATTGCTCTTTACAAGAAGTATATGAGTCTTTTCACATGAAACATTATCTGCTTTCATTATAAAAACTTTTCCCTTTGAATAAACAGGTTACCAATGACAAAGTAATAGATTTCAAAAACTTCTAAGATAATTTAGCCTACGGATCTCTTGAAGATTATCAAATGATTATTAGTAACTTATCTAAAGCGTTAAAAGTTTCTAAAAAGGATAATTTTCTACCTTTTAAAGAATAGTCTAAGATTCCTATTGCATTATTGCAACCGCAGTTTTAGATCTTGATTAATTGGATGTTCTAAGCATGGATTCAGAGATCGAGCAAACAAGTGATGAAAGCAAAGACTCCTTGAATTTGGAGTTGACTTCAGTTGGAATGTTTGCTTATTTGGTTTTAACAAACTTGATAACTTTTAAATAAAACTATTTATTTTACTAACATAATTTTTATTTATCTATATTAAAAGTTACACTATGTCACATCATTGCAGTAATTAAACACTATCCTGTATTAAAACAAAACAATTAAACATGGGTTTTGGGCATAATTTATATGAGTTTTTTTGTAAACCGTAATGAAAATTTGAATGCCAGCAATGTTAATGTCCTTTAACGACTTCTGTAGTTTGTGTTAATGATCAGATGCTCTCAATAACTTCTAACAGTTGAAATATACTTTTAATTAAATACAAGTTTAAAATGAAAATATCTGTCAATTGTAAAATAACAAATTAACTTATTTGAAGTTTTGTATCAAAATAAAATAAAAACGATGTAAACACAACTTAATAAACTGGAATCATAAAAACACCAGCATTTAGTAATTGGTATAGAGATCGCCAAATAAGTATGATTTAAAGTTTGAATTCCATTATAAGG
This sequence comes from Pegea sp. RAD2-039, assembly GCA_034620365.1. Classification (NCBI taxonomy): domain Eukaryota; kingdom Metazoa; phylum Chordata; class Thaliacea; order Salpida; family Salpidae; genus Pegea; species Pegea sp. RAD2-039. The sequence continues at coordinate 994 of JAQGEQ010000116.1, forward strand.
AAAATTAATAATATTATTTATTTCATAATAATTTTTAAATAACTTGTAATAATTTTGAAATTTTGTTCTTCATCAAAAATGATTTAAAACTTTGCAAAGATGAATAATTTTTATTGACTATGAAACAATTAGTAAAAATCACTGTTAAAAAAGAGTATTTATATTTACAAGCATCTCAATTTTACTTGATATTTATTTAAATGATAACGCGTTCTTTACTATTAGTGAGTGGAAAAGTTTAATTATTGAATTGTGGATCTTAATCTAATTAAGAAATTGAAATTACTCAAAAATTGTTATGAAATAAATGATATTATTAGTTTTCATACAATGGAATTCCAACATAAAATATACTTATATGGCGATCTATATACCAATTACTAAATGCTGGTTCTTTTAAGATTCCAATTTATTAAGTTGTGTTTACATCGTTTTATTTTATTTTAATGCAAAACTTCAAATAAGTTAATTTGTTATTTTACAATTGACCGATATTTTAATTTCAAATTTGTATTTAATTAAAAGTATATTTCAACTCTTAGAAGTAATTGAGAGCATCTGATCATTAACACAAACTACAGAAGTCGTTAAAGGACATTAACATTGCTGGCATTCAAATTTTCATTAAGTTTTACAAAAAAACTCGTATTGAAATCACTTTAGTCTAATACAAAGATGATTTTTATTTTTTACAATTATGTCAGCAAGTGTAGTTTACAAAAAATATAAATAAAAATGTTGTCAGATAATTAAAGGATATTCTTGAAAAGTTGTTATGGTTTGTCAAAGCAAATAAGGGAATATTCTTAAGGCATGAACTCCGAAGTAAGTAAAATAAATGTTAAATTGTATTCAATTGTTTTAATTATAATACAATAAAAATGATGTAAACACAACTTAATAAACTGGAATCTTAAAAGAAACAGTATTTAGTAATTGGTATAGAGATCGCCATATAAGTATATTTTAATGTTTGAATTCCATTGTAAGGAAAATTAATAATATTATTTATTTCATAACAATTTTTGAGTAATTTCAATTTCTTCATTAAATTAAGATCTACATTCAATAATTAAATTTATGCACTTACTAATTGTACAGAATGCTTTACCATTAAAATAAATATCAAGTAAGTTTGAGATACTTGTAAATCTAAAAAAGGTTTTTAACTGTAGATTCATCATCAAAATAATCATCTTTGCAAATTTCTGCATAAGTTTTTTTTTAACTTATTGATGATGTGAGTAAAGGAATTTTACAAAAACTTTTTCCAAAAATAGTTATAAAGAGTATATATAAGTTGCTTAATTAGCATTTCAGAATATCAAATTTTAAGATATTTATTTTCTAAATACTTATTATAGCGATTGCATAATCTTTTATAACCAATTTCGGAAAAAGAAAAAATAAAGTAACCGAACACAAAGAGATTAGAATTATTATTTAGTTTAATTGCATCATAAGGGTTACAAAACAAATGAAATTTACACAATTATGATCTATATATAATAGAGTTTTTTATTGCAATTTTTATCTTAGTTTCATAAAACTGTCAACGAAAGCTTCAGCTAGTTAAGTTTTAAAATGTTTTTCTTATTTCATGAATATTGAAAACTTTTTAAACGTAACTTATAAAGTTAGTTTGCAGTTTAAAGAAAAAGATTAAGTACCAGAAATATGGTTGTCTTCAAGCGCATAGTATTTCTTTTGATATAATTGGCAGCGAAACCAGCTATTTGAAAAAATAGTTTTGGTTTCTTCTTGACTAATTTATTTTATCGATTTTTTTTAATATGTTGAAATATGTATTGTCTAAATAGTTTAGTTTTAGATTTAAATTTTCTATTATCTTTTGTACTTGAATTTTTTAAAACCTAAATTTTAGGTATACTTTTAATACATTAATTTTTTATGTATTGAAATTATTTATTATCAATTTAATTCAGTTTAGTGAATATTGTTTTTACAAATTACATGAGAAACTAATTCTACTTTGTAAAAGTATAAGTGATATTTTCTTGTAAATGATTTTCATTAAAAACTTTTAAGTTATCAAAATGAATTTATAAATTACAGCCAAGATAAAAAAAACTTGAAAAATGTTTAAAGTCTTGATTGCCTTACTTATGCTTGCCTCACTTGGTCTTACTCAGAATTCTGAGGGAAACTCTAATATTGAAGAAGAGGTTGAAGCTATTCTTCAATGTCTAGAGTAAGTATCTTCAGTTTTAAATTATCAAAAACGTTTTACTGACTTAAATTTTAGTACCAACTCGAAAGATACTGAATTATGCCAGGCCTATCTGCAAGAAGTTGAAAAAATGATGGGATTTCATTCAAAGGAAAAACGTTTGTTCATTAAATTTACTTTTATCTAAAATTTGATACTACTAGAATAAAGTCTTTTTGTTTGAATATCTTAAGTTTGTAATGTAAAAATAAAAAATGCTAATTTAATTTAGAAAATACTTACAAATACAATGTAATAAAATTTATTATTACCAGAGTTAAATAATTGCATTTAAAATGTTTCCCACAAAAGATTATGTAAACAATTTGAAATACAAATTATATTCAACTAATTTTCTCTACAAACTTGTGTTTCAGGTTCTATTGAAGAAGACACATTCATAAGTAAGTCAATCTTTTAAACCAACTTTTTCTAAGCTTTTTAAACTTAAAACCAATTTTTTCCAGAAACTAATTCAAATTTATTATTGTCAGGCAGAAGATATTCGGAGTTTCTTGAAGAAATGAATACTGCTATTCCTACAGATAAATTTCCCTCATGTTCAAAATTTATGAATACAATAAAGACTCAATGGGAAAATTACTACAATTCTATCAACTTAGAAGAAAATTCTCTGAATCTGTTGAATGTTACAAACCAAACTCATCACAGCAATTCTGTGTATGCAAAGTTTACTAGCAGCAAAACGTTAGTTTTTGATTTTATTTTATTTGACTATTTTCATCTATTCAGCTACTAGCATTTAAATTTTACGATATTCAAGTGCAAAGTTATTATCGTTAATAATTGCAATCTTTTTAGATGAATTCAATTTATAGATGTAAATATGTTTTTAACAATTATAAAGATCATGACAAAAAATATACTCTGCAAAGGGTACATTAGCAGAAATAAAATATTTTTTTATTATCTAAGATAAATAAATAAATCATAACATTGCATTTTCAAGCTAGTCTAAAATTATTAATCTTTTTCTCATAGTATTATAAGAATCATACAAGTTTTTACAAAGACTAACTTATTATTTCAAGCTTTTAGTCTTAGGCACATAAACTAGCGAAATTAATTTTTGTTTTGGTAAAAAAAACTTATGATCAAACTAAACAAAATAATGTGGATTCAGTATACAACATAATATACTAAAGTCTAATGCCTTGGAGCATAATATAACTTTGATCAATTTTCAGAGTTATGGATGATATTTTGAAAGCTGCTGTTTATGTCGAACGTAAAACATCACAAGAGATAGGTGAGGTTTTCGGTGAATACAAGATTCTCGTAAACCAAGTTGATGAAGAAGGTCAAGTGATTGGTGAACCTCTGTATGATGATCTACAAGTAAGTTTTGTAGCTTACAGTTATGTGGAGAAGATTTAATTGCACAAAAATATAATGAAAATGAGAATATGTTTTGTAAACATCAGTGTATTTACAGTATGGATGCCCATCAGAAAATGGAAACGAAATTATTGTTCCTTTAGAAAATATTGAAGCAATTAAATCTTGGCAGCTGCAAGCGAATAGTTTGATTAATCTGAAAGTTGAAGTTATTCCCTTACAACAGAGATTTGTTGGTAATGAAATTACAACTGTCCCAATAATATTGGACGTTACAGGAATGAGTCTCATTAGAAGTTCTAGAACTCCTAAAAGTGGTTCGTAAAAGTAGTAATATGTTCAAAGTATTTTTGATCAAAACATCAAAATATAAAAATTATATTTGTATTTTTTTGTTTTCAATTTCTTAAAAATACTAATATTTTAAAGGTATTTCATTATTAGTAGAAATATTAAATTCAAATAACTTTTTTGTTTCACTTCGAAATAATATAGTCTATTTCTAGCCCCTATTAAAATTGATGTATCTCAATTGCCTCCTCCAACCCGTGAGCGACGTAGTACTCATGATAGATCGAGGAGATGTAGAAGAGTTAGTCATGTAATTCCGATTGCAAAGCTCGTTGTAAGTTCAGCATTCAGATTTTCTACTGATAGTTATCTTTTTTAAATATTATTTGACGAAAAATCACTGGTTCTTTTCTCACCACTTTTTGTTGTTTGCAGAGCAAAGTTCTCTATCCTAAGAAAGCAGATATGCATGAATGTGCTGGAAACTGTTATTATCCACTAAGCCGTCATTTAAATGCTACTAACCATGCTATTGTTTTGTTAGGGGTAAGTTATTGCTAGCTTTTGATAAATATTTATTAATTAGTCATATGTTATTGCTTAATCGAGTCATGAATTTACAATTTTTTTTATTTACGAAATACTTTATTAAATACATTAAATTTTTTTTTAGAATAAATTGAGGGGCAATCACCTTCCTGTAACTATTGATTGTGTACCAATAAGCTACTCTAGATTTTATTATTTTCTATACAAAGAAGAAGAGTACTATGGCTCAGATTTTATCGAGGATTTTGGAGCCGATTATTGTGGGTGTCGATAAACATATTAAACGTAGCCTCTTTAGTCGTCTGTATATGATGTTTGTTTCTACTTTCAGCGTCTATGCATAACATTAATAAAGTAAAGATTACTAATTAAAACGTTGATTGATTTTTCTGTTTAAACTTTCAAATTATTATTTATTTAAAGTAAAACCACAATAGTTCTTGAACAGTGTTAGTGGTAGTATAAGAAACTTTAAATCTAGATGAAATGAATTGAATGTAATTTGTTTATTAGAAGTTCTTTTCTAGCCATAAAACATTTAGTTTCAAAATTTTTTAAAGTGTAAAGCAATAATTAATCAATATATTTCTTACTGAGTAAAGATTGATCAAAGAAGCTTTTGAAATCTTTTACTTAGTCATCGGTAACCTGTGTATTCAAAAAGCAAAGTTTTCTTTATTGATAGTAGATAATGTGCCACGTGAATCATTTCACATATTTCTGGTATAAAGCAAATTTTAGGATAAAAGATTTATGATAATCTCATCAATTACTGCCGATAACTAATTCAATCTCTATTCAATCAATGAGGTCCACTATTAAAAAACTTAGTTCGATTTACAAGCATCTCAAATTTAATATTCAATTTCATGAAATTCAGGTTACTGTTGTTCAATCAATCCTACTCAAACAGTTAGGTTTAAAGTACTTCTAATTGCATTAAGTTTGTAAACCTGTTACTTGATGGTTAAGACATAATTTTTTGATTTTTTAAACTTCCTTTTTAAATTCAATATTGGTTTAGCTAAATCTTTTTGTAGTGGAGATATTTATTAGTAGATACTTTTCTAATATCAGTATTTCTTATAAACTTTAGAGAAATCCTTCATTATGAGAAAGCTTCTATAGCATAATTATATTTTATAGATCTCTTTTTTTCTGTAAACATTTTCATTTGGTACAAAAAAGAAAACATATTATTTTAAATAGATTATATAGATGCTTGACGTGGTTTTTTAAAGTACAAATAAACAATAAAGATATTCTTCAAAAAATATTATATAAATAAACAAACACGTGTAATTATATCGACTTTTTATATAGAGCTTTATTCAAGTTATTAAGGCGACTAAAAACAACGGATAAGTACTAACGATACGCGCTACCCACAACAAAGATTTTTACCTAAATGACGTTTAAGAAATTTACGTCAGCGGCAAAATATTTAACCTGCATACCATATTCTCCCAACCAAATAATTGGTCCGAAAAGTAAAGATTGTACCTTGTCCCAATACTGCCATCAATGACAATTAGTCCCAATACTGCCATCAATGACCATTAGTCCCAAACCGTAGCGCTTTGGAGGTAAGCCTTTAAATGATCTGGTGAACTGCTAAACCTTCACACCACTATTTTCCCGCTCCTCGGACCTTACTACTCCTGTATCACAATTGATTCCTTTCTCTCTTCATCTTCTTGCTCTCTAGTCAAGATGACGTTATTGAGATTCTCCCTTATATCAATTGGTGAAGCCCGTCAGGGTCTATCCTCTTTATTACCCCATCCTGAATGAACGCCAAAGTCCTATCTATCATCATTTTGGTATCTGGCTAGATCTCTCTAAGAAACGTTAGATCTCCTTTAATCAGGATAGCGGACTCGCGCGTACATCGGGTTAGCCTCTAGTGGGTTAACTTTCTCTACATTACCATCATAATGTTTATTAGGTAGAATAAAGGCAGAAACTTTTAACATCTCTTCTTTTGGAGTGGTAGTATTAAGCTCTCTTCTTGCTTCGAGAAATTTATCACTACTGTGGTTCCCATTTCATATCAAACTTACCACCTCTCTCTCCTCTCATAGAGAATTAATGGACCGTATCCAAAAATTTGTACGCCAAAATGTATCTGCGCTCTATACAAGACCTGGACTTTTAAGGGGCTGAAGATTCATCAGAAGTTTCAAACACTCCGGATTAGACTTTGTTTGATCTCTTTCCACACAATAACCTTGAAAACAAAGTTCATCTACTGATATACTGCAATTCGTTAAACATCATTTTTGTGTCTCCAACAGACTTAAGAACTGTGGGTGGTAGGGAGCTGTTTTACCAAAAATACTTGAAATAACAACGCAAAATGCAACGATAAAAAGGATAGGAAGGAAGTTCCAGCGTCACAAAGTTTGTTATCTCGCTTCCATTATCTTCTTTTCCGCCATCGTTGCCTTCTGCAGAATTTACTATTATTCTTGGGAAACACTTATATCTCTCCCGCCGCCGTTTGTGATTAACTTAGGCAGCGATAAAACTTATGCCTCTTTATTCATCGCTGATTAGTAGGGCCTTGGTTTGTCCTTCGGCCCGTGAGATCGAATCTCTTATTCTGCTTTCTCTTCTTACCTTTTCTACCTCATAATAGCTAGAGCGTCGGTTCTTTCATTAAGCTGAGTAGCAAACAAATATTCAGTTCTGGTCGTGGTCGTCATCTCAATTTTCCCTTATTTCTTTATTTTGAAAAATAGCTGAGTAATCTATACATTATTAAAATCATAAGATATTTGTTATACGTCTTAAATGAGGAACAAGTTTATAAAAACAAAATGCTTATAAAATAACATTTTATCCATAATTTTGATTTGTATAAAATATCGAAATTTCTTTTTGCTTGGTTAGCAAAACTAGCATCTAATATTTTTTAAATAAATGTTTTTTTCTTATAAATCATTAAAAAGTTTGATTCATTATTTTTAAAGATGGTCCAAATACAAAGCTTATCGTACAATCGGTTATAAATGATGACAAAAACTTATTATTTCTAAATTATTTAACCAAAATCTTAAGCTCTTAATCTTCTAGTCCAAATTTTGGAAGCTGAACTAGCAATCTTTAAAAAGTTTGTCAGGAAAATAAATTATTAATCCCTATACATTTTTTAAGGTATAAAATGTTAAAACTTATTTTGTTCTTTTTACAACTGTAGAAACATGTTTCAAATTTTGAATCATTTGTTTGTAATCCTAAGTGATTTTTAACTACCAATTTAAGCAATATTCAGGGATAAGTCCCAATTTTAAATATGAAAATCAAACCATTTAATCGGCTGTAATTTAAAAAAAAAAGAAAAATTATTTTAAAACCTATTTTTTCAATTGCAGATTTTTTAGTTTTATGTAACAAGTTTTAAAAATATTGATAAAAGAATTCTTTTTAAAAAACAAATCATTTAGAGAACAGTTTTGTACTAAGTAAAAGATGACAACATTTTTACTATCTATCTTGTATAGCAAACTTTGGTAAACCAAAATACTTATGAGTTGTTTACAGCACATTTTTATTATTACAACGTATCAATAACATCTATATCTAAATGTTTTTATATTCTTTCAATTACTAATAAAGCGATCCTTTATAATTTAGATCTCAATTTATTATGTTACATTTATCTTTTTGCTTTATCTTATGTACATATGTTGTGAGAAAAATTTGAGACAAATATGTCTAATTAAAAAATAACAATCAATTGACATATGAATATTAGATTTTTAAGATATTATGTTTCCTTTATATCAATATTTTTCATAGCAGATTGTTTTTTTCTAAATAATTATAAAATAAACTTGTATCATTAAGTAAAAAAGATTTAATTTTTTAATTAATTTTTGTAGCTTCTGTATTGAATATGAATCACAATATTACTAAATATTATTTTCAAAATTAGTTGTTTATTGGTGAGCTATTAGAATTCAATTGATTTTCATATATTGTCACATTACATCTGAAAATTAGTTGTTATTGACAAGTATTTCTAGCAACTTTGTTCTTATAATTATTTACAATCATACATCTATAATTTCTTTTATTAAAAGCTTTTTTAATATTACATTCGTGATGAGTGTTGAGATCTTTCTATGTTTTTAAAAAATCATTTATTATATGAATTCTGTTTTTAGTTTAAGGTTAACTTGGTTTAAAAGAAAACTTTTTTTTAACTTTTTATGTTTATAAAAATAATTTAATAGTTTTCAATATTTTTATTTAGTATATTAACATTAAATTCTAATCTTATTCCTTATCTACTTATCTTGCAATCAGCAAATTAAATCTTTTATTTGACTTGTTATGATTTCTTACTTATGTTTTGGTTTTGTCTTTTAATTTTATCTTGAAAGTATTTAAATTACTTTTAATTTTATACTTATTTATATAAGTAACATTTTATTTATAGAATAATTTGATAGAAAGATCTTGGTTCAAATCAAGATGAGTATGAGATTTATTGGAACTGAACTAGAATCTTGTAGTGAAAGCACAGCAGCAGCTTGTGTTGTAGCATCTACCAGTGGTGATCAGGTGTGTATCCAAAATAGTGCTCAACAATTTCATAATGATTCTCAAACAAAAGAAGCATTCTTAATTATGAATGATTTAAGAAAGTAAGTTTATTAGTTCATTGTCTATTTGAAACTTAAAAAGCTATCATACTAATATTTTTAGAGAAAATATCTTATGTGATGTAACATTAAATGCTGGCTCTATTAAGATACCAGTTCATCGAGTTGTTCTGACATCTGGTTCACCTTATTTTAAAGCAATGTTTACAGGTAATATTGATTATTTACAAATTTACTTTTAAAATTGTGCTTAACTAAAAATACTGATATTAATTTTAAAAGTAATTTGATATTTAATTAATGAATTAATTATCGTTTAGTTTTACAGCTTCATATGATAAACAAATAACTGAACAAGTTCTTACTAGGTAAATTGAGTGAAAGTTCTGCAGAACATGTCACTCTGAATGGAGTTGATAGCAATGCATTGTCATGTTTAGTAGATTATATTTATACATCTATGATTGAAGTCACTGAAGATAATGTTCAAGCCTTATTACCCGCTGCAAACCTTCTACAAGTATTTTAATTTTATAATTATTTAATTTATTTATTCTAAAAAAAATTGTTTTATATTTTATAAAGTAAATTTGTGTAAAAGACTTACTAGTAGTTTATTACAGAAAATAATTGTTAAATTAATGTTATAATTAATGTAAATTATATCATTGGTTGTAATTATTAACTGGGTCTAGTCTTGTACAGAACCTTATAAGCTATTTTCATCTTTAATTTCTATAAATCTCATAATAATAATTATCTCATGATAATCCCATATCAAGTTGGTGATATCAGAAAAATCGAATCTGTTCAGGCAACATTTACGAGATTGGTTTGCAGGAAACTTAATATCAAATACGAGAGTTATAAGCATCGTCTCAGCTTCTTCAATCTAGATACTTTGGAAATCCGAAGAATTAAATACGACCTTATTCTGATTTTTAAAATTATTCACAACCTAATTGATCTTCAGTTTGATGACTTTTTCTCTATTAGTCCCTCCCTCAAGTTATATCAACTTAGAAGACATAAATTACATCTTAATAAGCCCACTCCACCAGCTACGTTAACCAGATTAAGTTTTTTCTCATACCGCACAATCAGTACATGGAACAATCTGCCATCAGAAATTGTCATGTCAAAATCACTTATGCTGTTCAAGAAAAAGCTGAATTGTTATAATATCGCCAACATTGCCATTTCTAAACTGTGAATTTTTCTCTTTTACAATACTATGATTCTGTGCAATTCTTCATTGTCATATGCTTTTTCGTTTACACGTCAAATAGATCTAATTTGTGAGAATGTGTGTTAGCGAGAGGTGCTCTCTTTAGGCACCCTCCTTCACATTTATTGTAATAAATAAATAAATAAAATTATTTTTAGCTGCAGTTTGTTAGGGAGTCATGTTGTACATTTCTTCAATCTCAGCTTCACCCATCTAATTGTTTAGGAATCAGAAAGTTTGCTGATATACATTCCTGTTCAGATTTATTAACTCATGCAAGTTCATTTACTGGTTTGTTGAATTTATATTTCAGATAAAAATGATTTCTTCAAATTTTTACCCTTTTTTTTCAGAGCAACATTTTAGTGATGTAGTTAGAGGTGACGAGTTTCAAAACCTTTCTTGTCAACAAGTCTGTGAATTAATAGATAGTGATCACCTATCTGTTCCTTCTGAAGAAATGGTTTGATTTATTTTTTAACCATGTTTTTCTGAATTAAAGTTCTATCATTATTTTAAACTGTAATTATCAGTTTATTATTTCTTCAGATATCATTGGTTTATAGAAATTGTTGATTATTTAGTTTTAATTCTATTTAATTATCTTCTATTTTCTCTTCTGACTTATTTATATTTATTTGTTTCAAAGTGTAGCTTAGTAAATACTTATTTTAAATTTTTCGTTTTAATTTGATAAAGATAAAATCACTATTTTGTATTTTGATTTACATTTGTCAAAAAACTTAGAATTAATATTAATTTCTATTTGTTATAAGAAGACTAATTATCAATGTTTTTTGTAGGTTTATGAAGCTGTTGTTGCCTGGGTTCGAACAGATATAACTAACAGATCCAAATATATGTCTGAATTAATGCAACATGTTCGTTTACCATTGATGCCAAAAAACTATTTAGTTCAGGTAAAAAAATGTCCTTTTTCTCATAAAATTGCTTTAAATTTTATAGAAGTTTTGTTTTTTGTCTTTTTCTGCTGGCAAAACCATCTCAATTTTCCATTTTAGACGGTCACTCAGGAAGATCTAGTCAACAATGATGATACTTGTAAAGATTTTCTTATAGAAGCGATGAAATATCATTTGTTGAATCCTGATAAGAGATCGATGATGAAGACGAAACGAACAAAGCCCCGCACTCCGAACAAACTTCCTAGAGTTCGTTGCTAGTGTCTTTTGCATCTTCCATTTAATTTATTTAAAATTTTCACAAAGCTAGTTGGATTGACATCTTCAAATTCTTCTTTAATATTAACTTTGAACAAAATGTTGTTTTTAGTCCTTGTACGTTGTCGGTGGACAAGCCCCAAAAGCCATCCGCTCGGTAGAATGTTACAACTTCAAAGAAGACTGCTGGAAACAGATGACAAAGATGACAGCAAGAAGATGTAGAGCAGGAGTTGCCGTTTACCAGGTTCTCAACACTCTTCGATCTCTTTGTTTCTGGCTTTGATAAATGACATTAAGTGGGATTAGGAAGTAGCAAGCATCTGGTTTCTTTATAGGGTTGTATATGGGCTGTTGGTGGTTTTAATGGATCTCTTCGTGTGAGAAGTGTTGAAAAATATGATCCTGTCAGCGAAATATGGACAAGTGGGCCGATTATGGAAGCTCGTAGGTCAACACTAGGTGCCGCTGTCATAAACAACTGCTTATATGCTGTTGGAGGGTTTGATGGGACGACTGGTTAGTTATTTTGATCATAAGACATCAACTTCTTTATCAAATCTTCTTCAAAACTTATTTCACAACTAAGGAACACAAAATACCTCAGATTTTTGTAATAAGATCTTCAATACAGGCTTGAATACGGCTGAGATGTTAGATGCTGAAACTAATGAATGGCGATCTATCGCTTCCATGAACACACGTAGAAGCAGTGTAGGTGTTGCAGTACTTTCAGGTATTTTTTGACAACTAACAGCAAGTTTGTCTTTATGTATTTCAATAATTTAGGATTGTTGTATGCTGTTGGTGGTTATGACGGAGTTTCTAGAAGTTGTTTGGTTTCTGTGGAATGCTACTCACCTCAGGATAATACTTGGAGTTTCGTGAAGGATATGTCAACCCGCAGAAGTGGAGCAGGTGAATTTTTATTCCTAAAATTTTCAGATTAGATAATCAGTTATTAATTTAATTGAACATTTTTTTCAAACCAGTATCTCGACCTCAAAGCACAAAATTAGTTATGGAGGTTTAAAAGATCAAATAAACACCAAATTAACCCAAACTTTTCCTTCTGAATATCTTACGCGTGATTTTAACCTCAATTTCCAAGATGTATTCCCACTCTTACTAAATCCTTCAGTTTGTTTCAATTGATAAGTTGATAGATATTATTGGATAAGAAACTGACCACTACAGTGAAGTCTTCTTACATCAGTTGCTTTCAAACACATCATGTTGATGATTTGATCATCTTATCAATAGTTTGAAAGTAATTCTTCATGTTTCTGTCTTTTTGAAGCATTTTAACAAAGACTTTTTTGTGGATTTTCTATTCTAGTATCCAGCAACTCAACCAATAACACAAATAAATTGATCAAGCCCTATTTTTCATGAAATAACTTTTTAATCTTTTTATATCTTCTTTTTCTATATTCCAAATTCTTCATTTTGTTTTTTAATCTTTGCTAAAATCATCAAATATTTGCTTTACGTGTTTCAAATCATTATTAGCGAGTTACCGATGACATCTTTTCTAAAGAACAATTCCTGTAAATGACCTGAAGCAGTTTTTCTGAAGTTTTTTTTCTATATTTTAGCTGAAGACAAACTTAATGTAGTTTTACTTTATTCTCGAGGTTCAATATTTTCTTTTTAATTTCTAATGTTTCTGTTCTTTCACCTTTGAAACTTAATAATTCAATTTTCAGAAAGCTTTTTCAATAAAAGTTCTACAAGCCCGAGCTAGTAGACAAGGTTTTGTTGTTGGAGATTCTTGATTCTTGTGTTCGACTCAAACATGTAACTTCAAATCACTTAAAAAACACATCATCAAAATACTTATTCCATAATACTATCAATTACATCCTGGTCTTCACTCTAACATCACATTTTTATAAAAATTTCTTTTGTTTTGTTCCATTTGTGTCTCGCTGATCATCAATTCAATTTTTATTTTACTTTTTTAATGAGAAAAAGGTCTTGTTCATTACACTGCTTGTTAGTTACTTTGAATTTTGAACAGCAGATTTATCGAGTTTTTATAACCGCTAGGTGGCGTCAGAGTTATTTCTCATTCTATTTATTAACTCGGTATTTTCTTCCAAATTTGTTTTCTCATTTTTGCAATATTTTCATCTTTCATAAGTTCAACAAAATTACTTTCATTGACATTTAAAGTTTTCAAGCTTCATTAAAATTTGTAATTAAAACTGAATGATTTTGTAATTGATTTATAAAAGAAACAACGATATTAAAATGTTAATTAAACTAATTTCTAATTTCACTTAATTTCAACATCAACTTTATATTTAAAAATTTCATAAAAAACTTTTATTTTTTCATTTAACTTGAAAACGAAATCATTTTTATAAAAAAATTTCAACTAAATAAGTTTTATGCAAATTATCAAATTTTATTAACTGAAAAATGAAATTTTAGGAGTTGGTGTTGTTGATGGACTGCTGTATGTGGTCGGTGGACACGATGGTCCTCTTGTGAAGAAAAGTGCTGAAGTATATTTCCCAGAAACCAACGAATGGTTACCAATTAGTGACATGAAAAGGTCCAGAAGAAATGCGGGTTAGTTCTTCAGTTTTGTTTCTTTGAAAGTTGAACATGTTTCAACTTGGTAACTGGTAACATTTACAAACCTTCATGTGATTGTGTTGCTAGGTGGATCACTACTTGATATTTGTAGATAGTTTGGAAACGTTTAACTACTTTTTCATGATAATAAAATCGATATAAAGTTGAAACATCTTTTGGTATTTGAATGAATCATAAAACACGAACTTTATTTTCATATCTTCAAACCGATCTCTTATCAAACCTAAAATAAAACTTTATTTTATTCAGGCGTGGCTTCAGTGAATGGTTTGTTGTATGTAGTCGGTGGTGATGATGGTTTTTGTAATTTGGTTTCCGTTGAATATTACAATCCTCGAAATGATACTTGGACTTTACTAGAAACTACTATGAGCACCGGGAGGTCTTATGCTGGAGTTGCTGTTGTAGCTTGAATTTCAGCTTTGTTACCATCTTTGTTTTTGTGCAATTTTCAAAGAAGCTTAGTGAAATTTCTCATGAAAGACTTGATGTTTGGTTTATTGATACTTTAAAATCATATTTTGATTTGGGTTTGTAGCTGGTTTCATTTATTTATTTCTGTTATCTTTTGTTGACATTTTGTCGATATTTTCATCATTTTTTCTGAATACTGATTGAAATATCTGGGACAATTGTGTTCTTTTCTTCGCTTTGTCAGCAGTATCTTCTACTTTCAGTAAGGCAAACTGTGTATGGTCGTTATTTGAGTTCCTTGCAGTGAATTTGCATATTCAACTGAAATAAATTGATTACAAATTTGTACTTTATTGCAAACTGAATAAAATATTTTCGAATTCTTAAAATTGTGTGTCTATTCAAAAGATAAATTTGTTGATGACCCAATCTAATAAGTTTTGAATTAAGATTTAAAAATAGAAATGAACTTTATAAAGAAAAGTAAATTATGAGAAAATTTTATGATTTAGAAGAGATAACTTTCAATCAATAAATTCTTGAGACAAATAAATAAGAACCACCCTGAAGACCAACATTCAAAGAATAAAAGTATTGATGAACAATCTTTAATTTAAGGGCGGCTCCTACTAATCACATAGGAAGAAAGAAGTTGTGTCCGGGTGTTCCAGGTGTTTTCATGAATAAATATAGTAAAGTTCATCTATTATTAATTATCGAAAATTAAAGTTCAGACTAACGGATATATTATATAATCAAATTTGTTAAATGTTGAAAACTTTCTACAGCACGTTCTTGTAACTTTTTATGAAAACATAATCAACCATCTATAAAAATTACCAAATGTTATTTTTCTTTTAATAAGAAATTATTTATGACTACTTTAAATAAAAATATCATTCAAGTCTTGATACATAACTTCATCATCTTTAAAGAGGTCTAAACAGTTAATCTTAAAATGTATAAAAGTGTTATAAGATAAATTGTTTTTATAAACATGAGCAACATTTAGAAGCTAAGTTGAAAATCTGTTTTTAGATTTTAAATTTCCATTATATTATATTTTTATAAATATGTTTATATTATATTTCCATTATTAAATAATTATAATTTATGGCTATTTACCAATAGTGATATGTACAATATAATCAAAGTTTTTGAAATTATTGTCATGAAAATAAGGTTGCTTGAAACATTATGTTTATATCAATAGACAAATTGTTTGTTCATCTTCTCAAAAAACGCCCAACTTTTATGTTATTTACTTTACAATCAAATCATGTATGCCAATTAATATCAAGAATATATAAACTGGCGATTGTCTTTAGACTATCAGTTAAGTTTCAGACAATAGAATGTTAGAACCAAAGTAATAATCCAAATTACTACCACTGAACTAAGATCTAAGAAAGGAAGAAATAAAGATTAAAATGAAATTTTTTGTTTATAGCTTGCTTTTATAGAAAAACTTGATATCAATCTTTAAAGAGTTCAAGAATTATTATGTTATAAATTTTATATAATTATTTTGATAGTGATTTTTACTACCAAATTAGCGTTGGAAAACTTTGTATAGTTTACTTTATAACTGAATTTACTTTTTATTTAACGGTAATTGAAAATCAAATGAAAAGTAAAAGTAAATTGTATTTTACAGCTAGCTGATAAGCATTATGCAAACTCAAATTCTTGTTTTTATCTCCTTGTTTTTATTAGTGGCATCAAAGCCACTTTTAATTGACAGGGGTGAGTATGATATGTAAGAAACAAATATTTATGAAGATTAATAAACTTATCCAAATCTTCTTTTTTATCTTTTTTTCTGACAAATATCAAATTACTTCTAGATTTTGGAGTTGATCCAGAAGAAGTTGAAAAAAAAGCTTATCAAGGACAAAGCCAGTCCCAAGGACAAGTAAACCACGGATATGGAGGTCAAGGACAACACCAGTCCCAATCTCAGGGACAGGTCAACCATGGACACGGTGGTCAGTCCCAGTCCCAGTCTCAGGGACAAGTAAACCACGGATATGGAGGTCAAGGACAACACCAGTCCCAATCTCAGGGACAATGGAATAAACGAAGATATCAAGGACAAAGCCAGTCCCAAGGACAAGTTAACCACGGATATGGAGGTCAGGGACAACACCAGTCCCAATCTCAGGGACAGGTCAACCATGGACACGGTGGTCAGTCCCAGTCCCAGTCTCAGGGACAAGTTAACCACGGATATGGAGGTCAAGGACAACACCAGTCCCAATCTCAGGGACAATGGAATAAACGAGGGTATCAAGGACAAAGCCAGTCCCAAGGACAAGTTAACCACGGATATGGAGGTCAGGGACAACACCAGTCCCAATCTCAGGGACAGGTCAACCATGGACACGGTGGTCAGTCCCAGTCCCAGTCTCAGGGACAAGTTAACCACGGATATGGAGGTCAAGGACAACACCAGTCCCAATCTCAGGGACAATGGAATAAACGAGGGTATCAAGGACAAAGCCAGTCCCAAGGACAAGTTAACCACGGATATGGAGGTCAGGGACAACACCAGTCCCAATCTCAGGGACAGGTCAACCATGGACACGGTGGTCAGTCCCAATCCCAGTCTCAGGGACAAGTTAACCACGGATATGGAGGTCAAGGACAACACCAGTCCCAATCTCAGGGACAATGGAATAAACGAGGGTATCAAGGACAAAGCCAGTCTCAAGGACAAGTAAACCACGGATATGGAGGTCAAGGACAACACCAGTCCCAATCTCAGGGACAGGTCAACCATGGACACGGTGGTCAGTCCCAGTCCCAGTCTCAGGGACAAGTTAACCACGGATATGGAGGTCAAGGACAACACCAGTCCCAATCTCAGGGACAATGGAATAAACGAGGGTATCAAGGACAAAGCCAGTCCCAAGGACAAGTTAACCACGGATATGGAGGTCAGGGACAACACCAGTCCCAATCTCAGGGACAGGTCAACCATGGACACGGTGGTCAGTCCCAGTCCCAGTCTCAGGGACAAGTTAACCACGGATATGGAGGTCAAGGACAACACCAGTCCCAATCTCAGGGACAATGGAATAAACGAGGGTATCAAGGACAAAGCCAGTCCCAAGGACAAGTTAACCACGGATATGGAGGTCAGGGACAACACCAGTCCCAATCTCAGGGACAGGTCAACCATGGACACGGTGGTCAGTCCCAATCCCAGTCTCAGGGACAAGTTAACCACGGATATGGAGGTCAGGGACAACACCAGTCCCAGTCCCAAGGACAATGGAATAAACGAGGATATCAAGGACAAAGCCAGTCTCAAGGACAAGTAAACCACGGATATGGAGGTCAGGGACAACACCAGTCCCAATCTCAGGGACAGGTCAACCATGGACACGGTGGTCAGTCCCAGTCCCAGTCTCAGGGACAAGTAAACCACGGATATGGAGGTCAAGGACAACACCAGTCCCAGTCCCAAGGACAATGGAATAAACGAGGATATCAAGGACAAAGCCAGTCTCAAGGACAAGTTAACCACGGATATGGAGGTCAGGGACAACACCAGTCCCAGTCTCAGGGACAAATTAACGGGTGGTACGGACCAAATTATCAAGGACAATCTCAAAGCCAATCTCAGGGACAAGGTAATTGGTGGGGAAATCAGGGACAGCACCAGTCTCAAGGACAATCTCAGGGACAAGGTAATGGACACGGACAGTCTCAAGGACAATCTCAAAGCCAATCTCAGGGACAAGGTAATTGGTGGGGAAATCAGGGACAGCACCAGTCCCAAGGACAATCTCAGGGACAGGGTAATGGACAAGGACAGTCCCAAGGACAATCTCAAGGACAGGGTAATGGACAAGGACAGTCTCAAGGACAATCCCAAGGACAATCTCAAGGACAGGGTAATGGACAAGGACAGTCTCAAGGACAATCCCAAGGACAATCTCAAGGACAGGGTAATGGACAAGGACAGTCTCAAGGACAGTCTCAAGGACAGTCTCAAGGACAATCTCAAGGACAGTCTCAAGGACAGTCTCAAGGACAATCTCAAGGACAGGGTAATGGACAAGGACAGTCTCAAGGACAGTCTCAAGGACAATCTCAAGGACAGGGTAATGGACAAGGACAGTCTCAAGGACAGTCTCAAGGACAATCTCAAGGACAGGGTAATGGACAAGGACAGTCTCAAGGACAGTCTCAAGGACAATCTCAAGGACAGGGTAATGGACAAGGACAGTCTCAAGGACAGTCTCAAGGACAATCTCAAGGACAGGGTAATGGACAAGGACAGTCCCAAGGACAATCTCAAGGACAATCTCAAGGACAGGGTAATGGACAAGGACAGTCTCAAGGACAATCTCAAGGTCAATCTCAAGGTAAGTTTGATAAGAAAGCATATTCTAAGGTTAAGAGAGGGTTGCAGCATCAGGGCCAAACTCAAATAACTATTCAACTTGAACATCAAGGACAAACACAAGCTGGTAGTGGGACACAGTGTCAAAACCAAGGACAAGGGCAAGGATCTCAGGGACAATCACAATCTCAATGTCAAACTGGTGGCTCTTCTTCTGTACCTTCAAAGCCAGCAAAACCAGAAAGTCCAAAGCCAAATCACAAGGGCTCTACTAAAAAGAGTAAAAGCTCTAAAAAGAGTAAAAGCTCTAAAAAGAGTAAAAGCTCTAAAAAGAGCAAAAGTTCCAAGAAGAGCAAAAGCCCAAAAAAGTCCAAAAAAACAAAAAGTAGCAAAAGCAGACGACGGTGATCACGGTAAAACTTAGTTTCAAATCGTCTCAAGTAGCATCTACTGCATGTTGAGTTATCAAAGTCGTGAACTTTTAAAAAACCTTGTTAAATTAGGAAAAAGACTGTAGAACTGGGGTGATATGGTTGGAGTGGCATGCTTAATTTTGAGTAGTTATTAGAAGATGTTATAAAGCAGAAAATAATTATTGATTGAAGTGCTTTATAACAATAGTTTGAATTTTCTTTGTAAACTTCATTGACTTATACCGATACATATAAGCTTAGAATTGTAGCAACAAGTCAATGAGCTTGTACTATGATCTTCCACATTTAATGATTCTAAAAATTTTAATGAACTGAATCTTATATTTAATAAATAATAGATTTTTTTCAGTATACTACTTTTACCAATATTATAATTTGAAATGTTATTTTACAGGTTTGATGTAACTTTCTAGTAGCCAATGTTGAAGCAGATGAAGAAAATAGTTGTAATTGTGTTTTAATGAGTAGAGTTTATCGAATATATTTCGTAATTTCTTGAATAAAACAGAATTAATTAATTTTTAAGACTATTTGTTGTTCAGAAAATTTTTAGCGAAGTAAAATCATCTAAGACTCGAAAAATCTTTTATTTTTTGATCATATTCAAATTATAAACACATAATGTCTTAACAAGCTTAAAATATTAAATTTTAGCAATCAATTGTCTTATCCCTAATATGCGAAGTAGATCTTGGTATTTTAGCCGAATAAAAAAGTTTTTTCAACTAATACTAGGGTAAGAATGTACCAAAACTTAACTCTGTTATTATAGAAAGCCTCTGAATATTTTATAATCGCAATATGATTAACAAAATTGTAATGCGATGATAATTTGTTATATGAAAGTTTTCTTGGCATTAATGTTTTCAACTTCAGTTTACTTAACAACATTTTTGAGTTAAGCTTTGATCAACTCTACCCAAAAGTATATCAATGAAATACTACACTTGTTATAAAATACTGTCAACTTTTTCTTAGGCAAGAGTCAGAACAGAGATCTAAGCTAGTATTATAGATAAAATATTAGTAGATGTTTAACATGAAAGTTGTTTATACATGAGTGAGAATAATTGACCTGTTTGAAACAATCGATAGTAAGAAGGTTGAAGCTACTTTTAGAGACAAAATATTTGAAAAAATAAAAATGGTAACATTTTACAGGTAAACAAAATCATAAAAAGTCATAGGCTGTAATGTAACAAGAAGTTCTCGTTTACTTTATTTTTGCAGATAAATAAAGTAAAAGTTTAAATAAACATGTTACTTAAAAGTCAATAGCTAGTAAATCATGAAAATGTCCTCTATCATTGTTTTCTAAGTAACATGTTTTAACTATGAATGGTTTATAAGATAAAAAAATGTGTTCAAAATTAAAAATTAAATAAGCCAATTGATAACTCCAAAAATATTTTATATTATTTAAGTTTTAAAAAATTTGCATTATATTTCTATAATGGAAAAAATATGCATAGGAATTGACAGGAAGGTATTTAAATTACTAAAATATTTTAATTTGCTTCGTTTTTTTTGTAAAATGAGATAATTTTTTTCATTTAGAATTTTTGTATAATGATTTGACCTTTTCAAGAAACTGTTAGCATTTTCAAGTAGTATTTGTCATGTAAGATTTAATGGTTTGTACTAGAAAGTACAAGATCTACTTTAGCAGTTATTACAGTGTATATTTCAGAATAAATTATTATATTTCTAAAGTAATGAATTTAGGAAATTTATTTGGTTGTTTAAATTCTAATAATCAAAAATTAATTGGATCAACAAGTTGCACGATTTGAATTTTCTCCAAATTTTAACTTCAAACTATTTTTTCAAAGATTTTTTAAACTATTCCACTTTACACACATAGCAAAATTTCAGTCTCGATAGTCTGATTACATCAAAAATAGATTTGGAATTAAATTCATTTAAGTTTTTATTAAATAAAAAGGTTTTTCGCTATCGAACAGATCTATTAAACGCTTTACTTTAATTAACATTTTACAGTAATGTAATCAGCTATTATCAGACGTTTTTTAATTAACATAAATTAATTCATGCATTATATTCTTGTTCCAATAAAATTTGATGAAAGAATTCACGTGAAAGTACTTAATTTGCTACTAAATGCAAATTATTATAGTTTAAATACGATAATCAATGGAACTCATTGTCAGAAGGTGATATCTACTGATAAAACAGTTCAACTTTATTTTGGCATTTTTTTAGTCATAAACATTCTTAAGGCAATCAAAAACTTTCGAAAATTATCTGTTTATGTATTTTGAAATTATGAAATATTATTTATAGCAAAAATGATAAAATAATTTATCAATTTCAATTACTCTACCAGGACAATTGTTACTTTGAAAGTAACTATAATTTACGACCTAAATATTTTTACTTTGAAGTTTTTTTAGGATATTCCCTTAGGCAATTTATTTTTGACAAAATTTCAGTACAAAGTATAAAGTGTTTACTTTTACACTTTGCAGTCAGGCTTGTCACTACTAAGAGTCAAAGATTTAACAAAGTCGTTAAAGAAGAGATAAATTAGAATATGTTGAAGTTTAGCTTATATAAAGTTTGCAGTTAACTGCATGTTTTACGCCGCGTTTGTAATCCCAAATAATTCAAATTTAATTTTTGTAGACTTGAAGCAACTGATACAATAAATCTTTAACTGCAATCAGCTCATTTTTTATTTCGTTGTAAAGGTTTTAAACGAGTTAAATCATAAAGTAAAATTCTTATAACTTTTAGAAGTTGAATTTTTCAGATCATCATAGATTTAATTAATTAATTTAAGACATTTTTATTTTCAAAATGTATAAGACCAGCTGTTTGTTTTTGTTGCTGTTGGCTTTTAATATTATCAATTTCAGTCGGGCAAAAAGTAAGTAAATAGCTTCACAAATAGGATTAGATATTTTAGGTTTATTGAAAAATTGAAATTAATTTATTTACCTAATGTAAATAAATCTTGATATTTTAGCAATACTTTAAAGTAAGCAAATATAAGCTTTATAACTAAAGCAGCAAAATAAATTTTTAATTTGTTTCTTACTAACCCACATAAGGTATTTTAAGACCATTATAGAAATGTAAGCTATGAATATTAAAACCAGATCTATGTTGAAAGTTCAAAAGTTAACTGTGTAATATAACCTCTGAATTACTCAGCTTTAAAATAAGATCTTTAAAGTATTTCTAAGAAAAAACTTCTCTCTTAACATATAAATTGTCTTCATTTTTTTAAAAAGAATCCATTGTTGGCACCATCAATTACCAAATAAATATAATATACCAATTATTTATTATAGAAAAGTCAATCATAACCGCAAAAATAATAAGACCATTATTACGTGGTCGCCAAAAGCTAAAGTTACCCGCCAATAAGACTCAAATCCAAAAACAATCAACGTTTGGAAAGCCAGGGCACCTGGAACTTCGGTCCTCAAGTCAACTTCAAGCAATTCAAAAAGGAATATCGCAAACACAAATTCAATCTCAGATTATTCTAACAGAAGATGCACGCGCTGAACATCAGTCTCAAGTTCAAAGGAGCCTTGGTTATAAGAAGCAAGTTCAAATGCAATCACAGTATAATCTAGGTGGGAAGAAAGGACGACTTTTTGAAAGTAAGAGCGAAAACCAAATTGGTCTCAATTTAATCCAGTATCAATCACAACGACAATCTTTTGATACTTCAAAATATGATGAACAGTCACAAAGTATATCACGAAATACTGACTCCTTTCAAGGTCAAAATCAAGATATAAGTTCAGATAAAACAAAGTTAGTGTTATCAAGTGTTACTGATACATTTACGAGATAGTCTAAGAAAGAAAATTCTGTGTTTTTTGACACGATAAAATTACATTTTAGTTGTATTATTGCAGTACTAATGAGATATTAGTTTACTAAATATTTGCTAAATCATCCAATCACGTTTTGGCTCATATATACTTCCGATATTATTACCTCAAATACTTTTAAGGTGTTATAAATCCACTAAAAACCTCTACTACTGATTTAATCATTTATTTATTTTCTAAAAATTAAGACACTCGCTAGTCATATATTTCTTTAAATACATTTGTTTGTAGAAGTATATCCTCCACCAAAAAACAAAGCCATGAAAAATTGGAACCAAATTTGAAGCATCATCAATATCAAAAACAGTGGACTGGTGGAAGCTTTTCACATTCTAATTAGTTCTTAAAATACTTTTTGCACAAATTTTTATTATTTTTTGTAGGATAATAAACTGACTTCGAATTGAAATAATTCTTAATTTGCAAGCTTCGCTCTAACTTCTTGAGACAAAGTTTCACTTTTGTGTTTACTGATTTTATTGTTTATACACGACTTAAAAAAGTTGTAAACATTTCTACCCTATTCTGTGTTTTACTAAAAGTTTTGTTTATATTTGCATATACTGTGTGTCACATGTATTACAAAGATTAAAATTAAAAACAGTTATTCAATATCTTTTAGCAATTTTTTTAAACTAAAAAGAAAACTTTCTTAGTTTTACCAATAACAGAGAATATACAAATTATAAAGTTGAAAACATTTATCATAAATATATAAATATCCATTTTATAATAAAATTATGAATGGAGAATTAATTAGCCTTTATTAGTTTTATTATCTTGTTTTTATTTTGTAATATTATATCCAAATTAT
Organism: Pegea sp. RAD2-039; assembly: GCA_034620365.1. Classification (NCBI taxonomy): domain Eukaryota; kingdom Metazoa; phylum Chordata; class Thaliacea; order Salpida; family Salpidae; genus Pegea; species Pegea sp. RAD2-039. The sequence goes on from JAQGEQ010000116.1 coordinate 24,940, forward strand.
CTCTAAAAACATTTGAACAAAAAGAAAACAATGTCTTACGTTTGAGGAAAGCTTTTTGTGTTTACATCTTCACTGACAACTCATGGTATGCTAATTGCTAGGTGGTACTTGCTTCGACACGTGATTTATTTTATCAATAGTTGCGAATCAAAAATTGTATTTACAATAGCATTATATTTTTATTATTTTTGAATTAAATTTCCTTACTTTTTTTCATATCATTTTAATTTTTTAGAAATGTAAATGTCACTCACTGATATATGAGATGAACTTTATTTAATTATTGATTTTATAAAATCAGTATTCTTAGTAAATGTAATGATACAAAGATTACAGCTTAGTTTTGAAATTTAAGTCAAATCATGTAACAAAGACCTTTAAACAATATATTTTTATGAGAAAACTGTACAATGTCTTTCAAAACATCTAACCGTTTAAATTCTTCAACTTCTATCAAATCGAAAAAATTTGAAAACCTTATGACCTAATGATAAAAATGAATTTTTAAAATTTGTTGTAAGCCATTTTACAATTGTTAGTGATCTTTTTCAAATTTATTTTGTAGTATTAAAGAAACTGTTAAAAAATATCACAAAATTAAACAAATTTCAGTTAAATGTGCTTACAACAAATTTAGCTAATATTTGCAAGCATTATGAACAATGACCTTGAGGAAAACTTGGCATCAAACAAGTCTTATGTTCAAATAAGAAAAATTGGGAACGCCTTTTATCAATTTGTTTTAAAATATTTAGATTGAGATAAACTATTTTTTATGCGCAATTAAAAGAATTAAATCTGGCAAAAAGACAAAAAGCTACTTTCAGTAAACCTTGTAGTCTAATCGTCTAGCTGATACTATCAGTAGCTTTAATTCAACAATTCAACTCCTACATTCATTAGATAGTATCTTTACCGTTTTAAACTACTTGCTTTGTTAGTTAATTGAAGCCTAACATATTTTGCAAGTTAAAACGATGCAAAGCGACTTTGTAAAAAAGCATGTGGGTGCATTTTAATTACCTTTTGATGGCTTTGCTTAAGTCTTAAAAGTATTTTCTTTATTTTAGAAACTTTTAGTAATTATAACATTGGCAGCATAATAATCGATCATTAGACTTTTTAAGATTGTTATAAGTTGAACAAACTTTTCAAAAAGGTTATAAGAGAGATTTATTCAAATTATTTAAACAAACTTTCTGAAAAATTAAACAAATACGAAAATTTTTTTCAGTTTTTCAAAAGTCAAACAATAGAATTAAACTGCATTTGAAAATAATTAAACAACAATTTTAAAAATATTAAACCTTTAAAAAGTCTGCTATAATTTTCATTTTTTATTTTTACATTAGATGATATTTTACCTGATAAAATACAATATTTACAATTTTATAATTCAAATAATTCTGATACAATGCTCTAATACATATAAGTTAAAATATATTGAATTATTATATAAAATAATAAACTATTTTATTAATGGTATTAGTCTAAATAAAATATAAATAAATATTTATTTTGCCAGCATTTGTGAGTTTAAATAGGATAGATATCTTTGAGTCGCCATTATTCAATATTAAACAAATTATGAAAACACAAACTTTTCTAGGGTATTTTAAAAGAATCTTGTTAAGAAATGATTACAAAGTGAAACTCAAATTCTTTCAACAAATTTTATTCTAAATTGACAACAAGCCATGCGGTTTAATGAAGAAATTGATGACGAATTAGAGTTAGGGTATAATTCTTTAAAAACTGTTTGGTAGTTATGTTAACGCCTGCAATTGTTCATTTTGTATATCAAGGGAGTATACTTAAACTTTTGCATATAAAACTGAAAGCAAAGTTAAATTTGAGAAAACTTCTAAGATGTTTGGATCAATTGCCAAATCTTCATCAGTTATGATGGATCTTGTATTTTAAACAGTTTGATTATATCAGCTAAGGCGATGCTAAAATTTTGTTCTAAATTTTCTAAAGTATCTAATAAGTTAAGATAGATTGTTAACATGAAATATTGTTTTAGATAAATTATTTAAAAGTACTAAATTAAAAATATCGAAATTTCAGATTAATATATAGAATAAATTAGATTAAAAATTATAGAATCTATCTAAATTTTGTATTATATTTCGCTCTTTAAACATTACTTTCTTGCTGATAGTAACATAGCAGTAAACGTTGTCTTTGGAATGTCTAACTATTATTACTTTTATGTTAAAAGCTTTAAAATTTTATAAAGTAATTTTACAGCCTGTTTAGTTTGTTTAAAAAATAAATTTATACTATTTGTAAGTAAGGCGTAAGTTTATCACAAATAACTACTACTCTTTTTCTGAGTAAAATTGATTGAGCCTTTAACATATTTAAATTTATTTCATTTAGGTGTTAAAGCGTTAGTCTTAAATAGATCGATTATACAATGAAGTTTCAGATATTGTTTCTTGTTTTTTTGATTGGAACAGCATTAGCTGCAACAATCAACAGTAAGTTTAGTTTTCAATTAATCTTCTCACTGTTTTTGGTATCTAATCACTTAACTAAACTACCTGAGATGGATATTTCGAAAACTTTGCTATGCTATCATACTTTGTTTAATCGAAAATAGTAGATTAAAAGCACATAAGATAAATAAGAAGCTTGTTTCTATAAGTAACGTATAACTGAAGTTCTGTAAAGAACATTTATAAAATAATTTTTTCCTTAGAACAAAATGTAGTGGCTGAAAATGAAGAAGCTGTAAGCAAAAGAGGTAGCCAATACCAAGCTCAACATCAATCACAAGGAAACTTTGGTTTTGGTGGTGGACACCAGGCCCAATCTCAAAGCCAGTCACAATTTGGACACGGTGGTGGATACCAATCTCAAGCTCAACATCAATCCCAAGGAAACTTTGGTTTCGGTGGCGGACACCAGGCCCAATCCCAAAGCCAATCACAATTTGGCCACGGTGGTGGGTACCAATCTCAAGCCCAACATCAATCCCAAGGAAACTTTGGTTTCGGTGGCGGACACCAGGCCCAATCCCAAAGCCAATCACAATTTGGACACGGTGGTGGATACCAGTCCCAAGCCCAATCTCAGCACCAATTTGGCAAAAGAGGTATGACATTGATACATGAGTTTTCTGTTTTACTTTTGGACTTTTGTTATTCTGAGGATTATCATCATCAGTTCCTTTATTATAGTTTTCTTTTACGTGTCTAAATTTCAAATGTACTTAAAACATAAAACCAATGTTCAAAATTAAATAAATATATAAATTTACAAATCACTCAAGTCTAAAACTCATTTTATCAATCTAAAAAGACTTTTATTTTGTAGACGAAAAAGAAGTTGCAGAAAATAAAGAAGCTGTGAGCAAGAGAGGATTCTTTCAATCCCAAAGACAACACCAAGCCAACTTTGGTTTTGGTTTCCATGCTGGACATCAGTCTCAATCCCAAAGCCAATCACAATTTGGACATGGCGGTGGACACCAATCTCAAGCCCAACATCAATTCCAAGGAAGCTTTGGTTTTGGTGGTGGATTCCAATCTCAATCTCAAGCTCAACATCAATTTGGCAAAAGAGGTATGACAAGTTAGATCATATGAGAAATGGTTAGAAAGACACTTTTGTTGTTCAAAAAACTACTTTTCAAATTTAGATATTTTTCAAATTAGAAATTAGTGTAATATTTTCAAAGTTGGTAGAACAGAAATTATCTTAATCAAGTCTACTTCAAACATTTCTTTTTAAGCTTTGATTTTTAACTAAAACTTAAATAAATCTCTAAAAGTCAAAGCAATTAAAATTAAACTTAAAAATACAGATGATGCGATTGAATTTTTTAATTTTGATAAACTAACATATTTCCTGAAAAATTCAGTTAAAATCAATTAGTTCCTTAGTTGTTTTAATAATCAAATTCCGCAGATATTTTACTCCAAGATCTTTTATATCATTTGAATATTTTTGTTTTGTAGCAGAAGAAGCTGCTAAAAATGAAGAAGTTGTAAACAAAAGAGGTAGCCAATACCAAGCCCAAAGTCAATCCCAAGGAAACTTTGGTTTCGGTGGTGGACACCAGGCCCAATCCCAAAGCCAATCACAATTTGGACACGGTGGTGGATACCAATCTCAAGCCCAACATCAATCCCAAGGAAACTTTGGTTTTGGTGGTGGACACCAGGCCCAATCCCAAAGCCAATCACAATTTGGACACGGTGGTGGATACCAGTCCCAAGCCCAATCTCAGCACCAATTTGGCAAAAGAGGTATGACATTGATACATGAGTTTTCTGTTTTACTTTTGGACTTTTGTTATTCTGAGGATTATCATCATCAGTTCCTTTATTATAGTTTTCTTTTACGTGTCTAAATTTCAAATGTACTTAAAACATAAAACCAATGTTCAAAATTAAATAAATATATAAATCTACAAATCACTCAAGTCTAAAACTCATTTTATCAATCTAAAAAGACTTTTATTTTGTAGACGAAAAAGAAGTTGCAGAAAATAAAGAAGCTGTGAACAAGAGAGGATTCTTTCAATCCCAAAGACAACACCAAGCCAACTTTGGTTTTGGTTTCCATGCTGGACATCAGTCTCAATCCCAAAGCCAATCACAATTTGGACATGGCGGTGGACACCAATCTCAAGCCCAACATCAATTCCAAGGAAGCTTTGGTTTTGGTGGTGGATTCCAATCTCAATCTCAAGCTCAACATCAATTCGGCAAAAGAGGTATGACAAGTTAGATCATATGAGAAATGGTTAGAAAGACATTTTTGTTGTTCAAAAAACTACTTTTCAAATTTAGATATTTTTCAAATTAGAAATTAGTGTAATATTTTCAAAGTTGGTAGAATAGAAATTATCTTAATCAAGTCTACTTCAAACATTCCTTTTTAAGCTTTGATTTTTAACTAAAACTTAAATAAATCTCTAAAAGTCAAAGCAGTTAGAATTAAACTTAAAAATACAGATGATGCGATTGAATTTTTTAATTTTGATAAACTAACATATTTCCTGAAAAATTCAGTTAAAATCAATTAGCTCCTTAGTTGTTTTAATAATCAAATTCCGCAGATATTTTACTCCAAGATCTTTTATATCATTTGAATATTTTTGTTTTGTAGCAGAAGAAGCTGCTAAAAATGAAGAAGTTGTAAACAAAAGAGGTAGCCAATACCAAGCCCAAAGTCAATCCCAAGGAAACTTTGGTTTCGGTGGTGGACACCAGGCCCAATCCCAAAGCCAATCACAATTTGGACACGGTGGTGGGTACCAATCCCAAGCCCAACATCAATCCCAAGGAAACTTGGGTTTCGGTGGTGGACACCAGGCCCAATCCCAAAGCCAATCACAATTTGGACACGGTGGTGGATACCAATCTCAAGCCCAACATCAATCCCAAGGAAACTTTGGTTTTGGTGGTGGACACCAGGCCCAATCCCAAAGCCAGTCACAATTTGGACACGGTGGTGGGTACCAATCTCAAGCCCAACATCAGTCCCAAGGAAACTTTGGTTTTGGTGGTGGATTCCAATCTCAATCTCAAGCCCAACATCAATTTGGCAAAAGAGGTATGACAAGTTAGATCATATGAGAAATGGTTAGAAAGACAAACATTTTTGTTGTTCAAAAAACTACTTTTCAAATTTAGATATTTTTCAAATTAGAAATTAGTGAAATATTTTCAAAGTTGGTAGAATAGAAATTATCTTAATCAAGTCTACTTCAAACATTCCTTTTTAAGCTTTGATTTTTAACTAAAACTTTAAAAAATCTCTAAAAGTCAAAGCAGTTAGAATTAAACTTAAAAATACAGATGGTGCGATTGAATTTTTAATTTTGATAAACTAACATATTTCCTGAAAAATTCAGTTAAAATCAATTAGTTCCTTAGTTGTTTTAATAATCAAATTCCGCAGATATTTTACTCCAAGATCTTTTATATCATTTGAATATTTTTGTTTTGTAGCAGAAGAAGCTGCTAAAAATGAAGAAGTTGTAAACAAAAGAGGTAGCCAATACCAAGCCCAAAGTCAGTCCCAAGGAAACTTTGGTTTCGGTGGTGGACACCAGGCCCAATCCCAAAGCCAATCACAATTTGGACACGGTGGTGGTTACCAATCTCAAGCCCAACATCAATCACAAGGAAACTTTGGTTTCGGTGGTGGACACCAAGCCCAATCCCAAAGCCAATCACAATTTGGACACGGCGGTGGACACCAATCTCAAGCCCAACATCAATCCCAAGGAAACTTTGGTTTCGGTGGCGGACACCAGGCCCAATCCCAAAGCCAATCACAATTTGGACACGGTGGTGGGTACCAATCCCAAGCCCAACATCAATCCCAAGGAAACTTTGGTTTCGGTGGTGGACACCAGGCCCAATCTCAAAGCCAATCACAATTTGGACACGGTGGTGGATTCCAATCTCAATCTCAAGCCCAACACCAATTTGGCAAAAGAGGTATAACATTGATACTTGAGTTTTCTGTTTGAATTTTTGCCTTAAGGCTCTCTTGGACACAACTCTGCCCTCTATATGCATTTCGTTGCCTCTTTCGTTTATATATTTCTAATATTATTTTTCCTTTGTTCCTTATTTCTTAAATTTTTATCATGAATTTACAAATTACTTCAATCTAAAAGTATATCTTTCAAGTGAAATTACTTTTGCTTTCAGATAGTGAAGAAGTTGCAGAAAATGAAGAAGATATAAGCAAAAGAGGTCGCCAATTCCAAGCTCAGAAACAAGTTCAAAAAGGACGAGGTGGTAAACAATATCAGGCCCAGAAACAAGTCCAAAAAGGACGAGGTGGCAAACAATATCAGGCCCAAAAACAAGTCCAAAAAGGACGAGGTGGCAAACAATATCAGGCCCAAAAACAAGTCCAAAAAGGACGAGGTGGTAAACAATATCAGGCCCAATCACAATCTCAGTTTGGAAGAGGTGGTGCCCAAGTTCAAAAGCAATCTCAATCTCAAGGACAGGGCTTCCACTGGTTTAAAAAACGAGCCGAATAAGAAGGTGCTTTGTCTTTTAACTTGAAAACAACCGGCAAGATTATCGGGACAAAATGTTTTGAGTAAAGTTGTAATTAACTTTTGTAATCTTATGTTCAAAATAAATATAAGTAAAATGAGCGAATGTTTGTTGTAATCCTTATTAGGCTATTTAAGCTGTTAAAAGAGTTTTATTAAAATTGAAAGTTTGTATAATTTAGTTATAAGTGAATTTTAGAATATTCATCAAGCTATGAAGCACACTTTTTTCACACTTGTCTAGATTTCTTCCATATCTAACAAGTTTTGTTGCATTCTGCTGGTAGTTATTTCTCGAAGTAAACACGATTTCTCAAACTTAGCTTCTATTAGAACATTGTTTTTGAAATGACAAAAAACTTAGTAATATTATAATGCAGCACAAAATCTCATAACAAAATATACATCAGCCGACTCACACAAAATTTAGCTCCGTTTGTTTTTAACATGGTAATTGGATTAAAGAAATTTGAGCTTCAATCAATTATTAAAGCTTTTAAATTAGACATTACCACAACAAAGTATAAAAGGCTAATTATGAATACTTGTATTGATAGTAAAAGTAGCGAACTTCTGAATTTAAGAAAATATCGAACTGGATTAAGTTCGTGTTTTAAACGTTAGAAAGAGCCACATTACAGCCGGGTATGCTATTTTAGAAGTCTTCAAAGAAACAGTTAGATGGATAAAAGAATGAGAGAGCCGTAGTTACTTTTCAAATCTCGCCAAATGAGTTATACTCAATTTTCTAGGAAAATGAACCGCGCCATGGCGTATGTCCTTATAGAGGTCTATATGTATTCAATACCGATACTGTACTGTCAAAGAGATTTGTAAACTAAACAGTTATCTTTTATTTGGTCAGCAAATTTTTGTTAGGAAAATTCCGTACCAAGGCAATGGTCAAGTAGAGTTTTATAATCGAGAACATTTGATAACTCTGATAAACCTTCAGCCCAAATAAATGGAATGTAGTTATAGGGAACGACAAAATTGTTTCAAACACTGAAGATGGATTTAAAAGTCTGTAAATTTTCGGATAAGAGTAAGCTGTTAAAACGCCCCAATATTTTTCTATCAGATGAAGAAAATTTCAGGATTTTGAAGACTTATGACGGAAACAGTAAAAAGCGATGGGCTTAAAATTTTGTAGGCATATTTTGATAATATTATTATTCAAGGCAACTTATTAGATGAGTAACAAATGCTGAAAGATTTATAAAAGCTGGTGAAAAAATGATCTTGAAAGATTCTCAAACAGTGTATTTGTTATTAATATTTTTTATGAAATATTGTTGCATGGAAGCTAATATGTACTTCACAATTTGCTAAAATTAAATGTTTTCTTAATACAAGTGTTGCAGTAAAACGAATTTATCTGAAATCTATTTATTTCTTAATTAAAATATTTCGTATTCTTTAACACAATATTCCATCCTCAATTAAAATAAAATTAACAAAATTGCGAATTAAAACTTTTAAATTTATAAAATTCTCAAATCTACAAGGTTTGCCATTTGTACGTAGTCTCGGTAAAAAATCTGTAGAGCAAGGTGAATATGAGTTTGTAGTAGCAGCAAATTTTGTTTGTACATGAAGTAATGTTACCGTTTCATAAGATAAGCTGGAACAACAACTGTATAAGAGCAATTGTTCGAAAAACCTAGATAAGTGTACAAAAAAAGCACATCTTGATTTTAGTGTTTAAGAACAGGTAACAAATCGGGTCTTTATATGTTGAAAACTTGGCTTATTTTCAGAAAGTTAGAACTTACAAAGAGTAATATTGAACTAATTGATTTTTAAATAATATCAAAGAAACAATGTTTTGAGAAAATCTACAAATAATTCGGCACATCATAAACTAGTGCTTAGATAGCTTCAGATAATGATGGACCTCTTAAAACAGACTTTTTAAACGGTCATTATCTACTTAAAAGTTAGATAAAACTTGCTTTTATTGTTAGTTGGTAATTCAAATGGATAGAAATGTGTTTTTTGTTGGTTCAAAGAAAATCTAAACAAAGTTACTTCTTTTAAGATTGTTGATATTATTTTTACAAATTATAATTATAGTAATAATTAATTTTGAACATTATGTATGATTATGATAAAACTGGGTTTACTTTTAAGATAATCAAATAATAAATGAGAAGATTTTCTGGGTCTACTTCTCTTGAAATTTTTTCGATCACTATATTATTAAGATAAAAAAAGCACAAACAAATATAATTTGACTTAACATTAAACTAAACGTTAATGAATGTTTACAGCTAATTATATATTTATAAAATTATTGTATTCATCCAAAAACACCTTTTTAACTTTTTTAAACAAGTTTTTTAAAAAGATCTACAATTTCAATCTACTTTAGTTTATAAAGATTGAAATGCAGGAAAGATTGATTGCATTTTATAAAGAAATTATTTTTAGATAATTTAGTTAATAACAAAAGGAGTTTTTGTATGATAAGCACTAGTTGTGCTGATTATTTATGGAATCACAAACGGATTTTATTAGGTTTCTGATGACAAAACTTCCAACTTTTTTCAAAATGCTAACTTAAAAAACTGGAATAGGTTAGTTTAACTTTGTGCAAAATTCTAAAGGTACACTATATTTTTAGAATTTGAGTGATATTTTTAAAAATTGCATTTTATATGTCTATGTGCAGAAAAAGCCCTAAAAGAAAAAAATTTAAAGAAAAAAATATTTAATGACCTAAGGTTTGTTAAACGCCATTATTGCTACTTTTAATATTCCCGCGATGGTGATATTAGTAATATTCTTTTGAATTTAGATTTTTAAATTGGGATTTGCATCTTGCTTATTTGTTGAATTATGTTTCAAAATTCAGGTATATTTTATTTGTAATAAAAATTTTGAGTTCATTCTAACATATTCTAGTTTTCTTCAAATTGTATAAATTAATTGCTTAAATTATAATCAAAAGTATTAACAATATAAAATATTTATTTACTTCAGAAATATTTGACTTAGAAAATGCTTTTTAACTTTTATAAAGAAAAATTTTGAAAATAAAATTGAGAACTAACTATTTTGTTAGTTCTGTAAAATATCATTATTTGAATTTTTGTAAACATTTTAAATTATATTATCAACATTATTAAACATAATTTTTAGTTTATTCTTCATTTAAATGTTTTTTATTCTTTTTGATAAACTTATAGATAAATTAGGAGTAATGTTGCTAATAAATACAATGTTTTTGTATATTTAATGATTTTTAATTTAGAATGCTTCATAAGTTTTCTATCTGATTAAAGTTATACATAATTTGATAATATAAATATAGAATATTTGAATATAAATAAATATAGAAGTAGAAATTTAATTTATGACTTGAAATATTTTCTTAATATATATATTTTATTAAAATTATATAAAATTAAAATATAATCGTCAAAACAATTATTATGTTTTTTTTATAACTGTTAATTATTTGTTAAATTATGAAGTTTAATTTATGATTATAAACCTAAAATTACTTATTTTTGACTTTTCTATCATATTATTCATATTATAACATAAGTTTTACTAGATTTAATATATAAAGTTTTGTTAGTTTATCATTAAGATCATCTTTTGTACAGGATTTGGAAACTCATTTAATGGAGGATTTTCTGAAGGTGGTTTCACTAAAGACGATTCAGCTGGACCCTCAGGAGATAAACAAAAAGTAATGTTAAGATTTTTATTTTTAAATTCACATAAACAAAGTCAGATCATTTTTTAACAAAAATGTTTTTTTTTAATATTGTTGTTTATTCTATAAACTTTAACAAAGCTATTTATTAGTTTAACATGAGCTGTGTGTCCTAGTTTGATCAAACAAATATATTAAATGTTATTAAAACGTTCCTAAGTCATTTTTTAATCATATTTCTTTGTTTTAGATTATTTGTTAAAATATAACTTGGTTAAAACTTAAACTATTTGTATTAAATGCTAATAAATTACAAAATAATCTACAGAAAAGCCGCTTTGTCAATTTAGTTCCTATCACAGCAAGCAGTTTAACTGAAATGACTCCTGGAGATAGTTCATTTACTTATTTAGGTACAGAAATTAGCCAAGTAACTGTTGTTGGAAGTATCGTTTCGCAAACGAAAAATGATATGTGTAACACATATCAATTGGATGATACATTTGGAGTAATAACTCTCAAACACTGGTTTGTTGTTTGGTTTTTCAAATAGTTTTAAAATACTTCTTAAACTTCTATAGGAGCTCTGGAGAAGAAGAGTTGGACACAACTGAGCATCAAGACTTTGAAATTGGGAAATACGTTCGAGTATATGGCCAACTGCGGTGTTTTCAAGTTTGTAGTTCAATTTTTAAAGTTTAAAAAGTAAAAATTGTTTTAATATTAGTGATTTGAGATTAATAATATATTGTTACCTGATGAAGTTATGTAGATTTTTAATAATCAACGCGCAGTGCTTTTGACATATTTCTACTTCTAACAAAAATTTCACTTTTAAAGACTAATATTCAGTTTTGGTATGAAATGTGTTTCACAAAGAATTGTTTCAAACTTCATCTTACAATCAGATGTAAACTGTAAATCTGTTTGTACTGATTGTGAAAAAGATTTAAGATAAATTTATTTTATGAATATTTTTGGAAGCTGTTCTGTCTTCTGATGGTTTTTGACTTGGTATTTGTTGATTAGTTTTAGGGATTGTATATGATCAGTTGGCATTTTCAATTACCTGATCAATTTGCTTTACAGAATGAAGTCGTTGTTAATGTCTTACACATTCGCCTTGTGAAAGATATCAACGAAATTACAACACATTTATTGGAGTTTTTGAAATATAAGCAGCATGCATCTGCTAAAGTGAACAAAACGGTTAGTCATTAAGTGATTGTTTGTTTAGAAGTAAAACCCTTATAACTTGTTCCAGTATTTTTATGAATTTTTATATAACTATATATTTATATAAAACTATCTGTTGATAATTATCTTTTAACTTTTATCTGCTTCTTATAACTTTGATTTTAAAGTCAGATTTCTTTCTTAGCTTCTCATATCTTCATATGTAACTAAGTAAATATCAACTGGTTACATCTTATTAAAGTTGATTGAATATTTTTGACAACCATTTCCAGAAGCCTATTAATGGAATTTCTAGCTCTGCTGGTGATGGAAATAATTCGACAGCTTATGGCAACTTTGGTTTAAGTAATGTACAAACACAGGTGAGTCTTACTGATTATTTTTTTTTTGGTTTAAAGATAAGTTTTGTTGTATTCTGACAGGTTCTTCAAGTTGTTGAGAGATCAACAGCTCCTGAAGGTATCAATGTTGATGAAGTCTTGGAAACTTTGGCTAGTTACAACTCGAAGCAATTAAAGTAAAGTTTCAGAGAATCTTTTTTATTTTTATGAAATTGAACTTAATTTTCAGAGAGTCCTTAAACTTTTTGATTGATGAAGGTTACATCTACACCACCATCAACGAGAAACATTACCGAGCCACTTAACCCTCTTCACTTGATTTCAATTTTTTATTTAAATTTTTTTAGTTAAACAAAGTTGAATTACAAAATTTATTTTTTGTTTGAAGATTTATCATTAAATTTGTTTAATTTTCATCAAAAATAGTTTTGCTATATATTTTAAGATGCTAACAGAGCTTTATTCAGTTATACAAACATCTAAACTCCTCATTAAAGCATTGATCGTAATTTGTTTAAGATATCTTAAAAATAGCTTCTTGTTTGACAAACAAAACCAGACTTAGATTGAAATAAAGTCGAAAGCATCTAGTCAAAAAATTTACTGTGTGGAAAATTAATCTTGTATAGAGCAGTTAGTTATCTAATCAATATCTTGTTGTTCCAACCTTTGTTCAGCTACTAAATAAAGAACAGATGGGAGTATATATTTAGATGACTTTTTCTTCAAAATGTTTCTACCCTCTCAAAGTAGCTCTGCGTAAAAATGAGCTGTTTCGATTTGTGTCCAAAATGAATTAATTCGTTTAAGAGATGTCAGCATAAATAAGAAAGATTAAAAGTTTGTTTATCGAAATATTATTTCTCAATAAAGATAGATTCAATCCTTTTTTTGTCAACTATAAATTGTTAGTTGATCAAATAAATAAAAACTAATATTGCCTACTACATAGATAAACAAGTCTAGTTGTCATTGTGAGTGTAACTACTTAACCATAAATAGAACAGCTTAATTGGTTTATCTGACCCTTGCATCAACATTTTGTAGAATAAAATTTTGTTGAAACCTTTACAGACTTCATTTAATTTTTATTTTTACAAATATATTTTTTTGAAATGTAAAAGAAAATTGTCAAACTCAGTTTAACATTTCTGATTTATTTTAGAGTGAATTCAATTTATACTTGCTTTTTGAAGTAACTGAATTTAAAATCTAAATGAAATATTTAAAGATTTCTTTTTCCCTAAAAATCTAACATTTTAAACCAAATGTTTCTGTTATTAATTCAAGCTGTCAAGTGAATCTTTGATGAAAGCTTTGAATAAAAAATGTAAAAAAACATTTGTTGTATTTATAAATAATCAATAAAATAAAAATAGTTGGACTTTTATAAAAACTGAAAACAGCTTGTTTTTAATTTGTATTTAGGTTTGCTTGCATTCTATTTAAAACATATTTTCATTTAATTTAATATTCAAATCAGTCTGTAAATTTATCTCTTTTACAGCCTATTTCTAAAATTAAAAATTCTATATTTAGTAGTGAAGTTGAGTTAGAGTTAGATTCGAATGAAAATAATTGGGTTGTAGAACTACCAAAGCTGGTCCGCAATGATACGAGTAAGTTTCAGTAAAAAAAGTTAGTTTACTTGAGTACTGTGACTTGTAAATCCTTTTTTTCAGCAAAATTAAACTTTGACATACAAAAATTTCCTGTCATATGCTTGAAAGGAATACTAAAAACCCATCTGCTGGTAGCAGCTTGTGATAAGACTGATGCTGATGATAGCTAGTAGACTTTTGAAAAGCAACATTACAAAGAAGCAGATTTCTAAGAATTGGCAATCCAACAGTCTAATTTTTTCACAAAACGACTACGCACAATAATTTATAAATATTTATAATAAGAATGACAAAAATTTCAAACTTTTTATCAGCAAGTTTTAGATTATAAATTATTCTTTGCTCTACAGTTTATATCAAAACAGTCATGTAAGGTTAGTAGAGATTAGTTTTGCATTACTTGAGTTTCAATTACTAGTTTTGATATTCTCATCAATTATTTTTTTAGAGAATTTAGTAATTTTTTATGTGATTGTTACTATCAAATAAAAAAAAAGTTTTGATCACTTTATAGTGATGTCATTTTATTTCTAGCACGTTTTAGAAGTTACATGCCAAAACTCATTCATAATTAACAACTAATAACATGAAAATTGATTTTGATATTTTTCTAAATCCAGTAAAAAACTTTGTAATAATTACAATTAGTTTTAGAAAGCTTATTGATCTGCGTTCACGTTGACTTTTGATTAAGGTTTAGAAAATGTCATTAAAAATAAGACATTAAGTAAAATTGAGTTTTATTTGAATTGAATTTAGGTTTTTTTGAAAGAATTAGAATTGAAAACGTTAACCTATACTAAAATTCTTGGGTTTTTTGTAATACTAGTCATATATTAAGTTTTATGGCATTTGTGATGAAATTATTTTGTTATCTGCATTGAATTACAAAAGTAATTAAATAAAAAACTTATTTTACCGCCTATGTATTTATGCATATCTAAAACTACTTTTATCATAATTAGACCCTGCCAAAAATTTTGAGCTAGCGGAAAGTTATAATTTAATAAGCATTATTAAATTTAGAAGAAAAAGTTGATTGTAAATAAGAGGCAGAAAATTCAACTGTTTGTTAAAAAGCATTTTAATCATGATTTAACTTCAAACATTTTAAATTGATTCGTAGCTAGGTTTTTTTTCGATGTGCTTTAAGTGATAACTTTGTGTTAATAATTTAAATAATAAATTTTCGATAAAAATGAATAAGTTACAATAACTTCAACTTTTAATCAATTATTCATTTCTTGTATTTTTAAGCAAGTATGGCTTAATCAAGCTTGAAAATTAAAAATGAATATAGATCTTTGGTAAGTAAGCTTAAAGGTTCTCAATTTATATCGATTTTTATCATTAATGATTTAAGAAAACGAAATTCTTATGCTTAAACTTTAATAATATAAAATCGAATTATTAGTTCCATATGATGCAGATGATAAACTTTTTATAGATGCCCAGGATTCAGCTTCATTATTGATCTTTAGTAACGTCACTTTGTTTAGTAAAATAGAACATAGAAGTTGATGTGAGATTATTTTTTTCTCTTTTTTATCTCAAAACCCCTTAGAGACGTTTGAGACATTCAGTTCTTCGTATTCTAATTTTATATGCTGTGTATTACTCAAATAGAATGTAAAAAGATTTAGTATTCTATACAGTTGTTGTAGTGAAGAGTAAAGATTTTCAGAACGTATCTTTCAGTTGTTTTAGATTTTTTTTAATAATTATTTACAGAACTTGATTAGTGTTGAGTTTTCGAATCTCTAAAAACAGCAGTTAATGAAATTTTAACAGAATAAAAGTATTTGTTTGTTTTGTAATTACCTCAAAATATTCAATAAAATAAATTGTTTAATTAAATAAATAAGTTCAAACTTTATTTGACTTTTTGCTGAAAGTAAAATCATGAACTAATGATAATACGGAAGTCTAAATATAACTGATGTGCGTATAAATACTGATATATCTCCGCCTATGAATATGTGGCTGCATTCTTAAGTATTCAGCAAATATGAAACTGCTCATATGCTTGAAACTATTCAGCTGTCACGCAAACTGCTGTATAAAAATAAGGAAAATCAAAGCATCAACAGAAAAATGTTAGTTGAAACGTTAATCAAAGCAATTAGATGTGATAAATAGTATCAGTGTTAGAACTTTTGATTTTGTTGTTTCAGTTATTTCTACTTTATATAAAATTAACATTTTTATAACTAATAGAATTAATCTTTATACTTTTTAAAGTAAATATAACATATTCTAACATATTTTATTAAAAAATAAATAGTTTAAATAATTTTAGCATAAATTTTCAATGCCAAGTGTAGATATATCTTTCATTTGTACTTTAAACAACTCAACAAGTGAATTATTTAGAGGTAAAACTATCTGTTGATCATCAAAAATTCATTTTTCTACGAAAGCACAAAGGTGATGATAAAATAATAAAGTGAAATTTTTTGAAAAAAACTGAAAATGAAATTTCAAAATAATTTTAAGAATTATGTTTTTGATAATCAATGCTAAATTGTATAAAGTTGTTTTTCCTAATTTTTATTCATAGAATAACTTAATAGAAATGTCTTTAAAGTTTCTATAGATAGTGTTTAGTGATGTCATGTTTATATGAGAAATTAACCTCATGCACAAAAATAGAGCAATTATGTAAGATAATAACTTCTTAAAGTTGAACAGCTAGTCTAGAAAACTGAAAAAAATAACTGATTAAAAATTGAAATACTTAATTAGCTTTAAACCAAAACCTTTTCTTAATAAAAACTATTTTTAGGATCTTAAAACTTCAATAAAAATCGATTAACTGAAAAAAAATTATCATCTTATAGATAAGAGTTATCTTAGAATGTTTACTTTGCAGTGTTTCTAAGTAACTTTTTAAGAATTAGTAAAATTTGATTATGAATATCACAGTTCGTCTACCCTTCTGCGAATATACTTTCAGCAATGAAACATTTAATAACTCTACATCTGAAGACTCAACAGTTTTCTGGTATCTTCTATCTATCGAATGTCGTCGAAACTTGCTCGCAACTTTGATGGTGATCTTCATCATCTTCTGTATTGGTCTTATCATCAGCACCACGTTCTTCCTCGCAGGATTAAAAACTGAACCCCCAAAAATTCGGGGCTTTTGGAAGTTACTTCCATTGGAGTCAAAACGTCTGAAGAACTACTTCAGAACTCTATGGGTTTGTGATTCGTTTTTTTTAGATTCTAATTTAATAACAACCAATTGTTTTCATGAACAGACGGTGAGCGCGATGCGCGTCATCGTTTCGATACTCAGCTTTGTATCATCTTGTGTCCTTCTTCCACTCATCTGCATTAGTGTTTCTCTTTTATTAATTCAAAAACGCAACAACATTATACTTCATCTAAACTCTCCAACAAATAATCTTCTCAATAAGTCTTCCTGCGTGATCCTTCATACAATCATCTTTTCTCTTCTTTCGGTTTCTCTTGGATCTCTTCTTTCAAGACTTCGTGCGATCTCTACAATCCAACCGGAGCAATATTTGGCACAAACTTGCAATCTTGTCTCGATGCTTTCTTCCACAGATATTAATCTCAGCACGAAAAGGATCTCAGCTCTTTCTCCCAGGAAATCTGTTTCTATCTACACTCTCTTCTATCTTGTTCTCGCTTCCTCAGCCAGCATATTCCTAGGAGTCTCAAGCATCCATTACGCTGACTTCAAGCTAGTCATCTACGGATATCTCAGTCCAATCAATGGAAGTCTCGTCAGCTTGGGAGATGAATCCGGGGGGATCAGAATCCTCTACATCCTGATCCTCCTTTTTCCTCTTGCTCTGATGATATTAATCCTCCCGATGTCTTGCTACAACGTCATCAGTCGGCAAAGACGGGCATCCTCGTTAGAAGGATATAAAAACGCACTTAAGTCAAGCGGTAATGACGTCACTAAGCAAATGACGTCACGACGTCACAGAAAACTGGTTCGAAACAGTGATGCCGTCGGAATGGAATCAGAATTGAAGATGACAAGTTTTCGAATGACTAATGATCCCCAAACCTCCGGGACTCGATCTAATTCAGTCTTTGCCTTGAAGCAAGACATTGATCGTGTTTCGCGTCTTGTTCCGGTCGGATGCGCACAGGCATACTTTGGTGAAATGCAGGAAATGAAAGCAGCTGTGACCGGAAGTGTTGTCGTCATCATCTGTACATTTCCGCTCGCTTCACTTCTTGTCATCGACATGTTTCCCATTTTTATGTATTATACTGGAAGCGAGTTGATCTTGCGGGTTTGGATTTACAGCGCACTGCCTTCTATCTGTCTTTTCGTCATCGGCAAGTTAATCTTGTTGATGACGTCACTTCTATATTCAGTTCCGCTATCTTACGCTCTCTCACAACTTCTGTGCTTCCGTAAAAGTCCGGTTGACGCTGGGATCACGACGCGGATGTGATGACGTCACCGACTCCTTACTTTATTCAATTGTACTTTTTCAACTTTTGTTAGCAGCTTCATACGTAGTGATGACGTCATCAAGTCATGTGACTTGCCAGTTTTTTTTATTTCACATTTTTGTAAAAATATAAAAAATTCGCGTCATGAAATATAAAAGGGTTTCAAATAATTTAATTTAATAATTTAAAATTTTGATTTTATTTAAATTATCTTTGTGAGATCAATCTTAGTGGTTTTCAGACTTTTACAAAATTTCATTGAAAAATATAAAGACTAAAAGTTTAAATGAACTTTTGTGATATAAATACTGATAGTGTATCGAACGAACTTTATTCAGAAATTCATTTGTTTACTTCTAAAAAATAAAATATAAATAAGAAAGCTGATTATAAAAACAACGAGTAAACGTTTAAACTTTGTTTTAGATGTTGCTAGTGATAAGAGTAATTTATAAAAACTTGAAGTTGATATTGAAATTTGATACTAACTACCATAAAAAAATTTAACTTTAAAATTTTAAAAGTTTAGAAATACTCATGCTGTGTAAAATCTAAACTGTCATTAAGAAATAAGTGGAGTAAACAGTTTGCTGTTGTAAGCAAGCCAACAATACTTTTGCCAAAAGTTTATGCATTAACTTGTCTTTGACATATACATATGTATTTTATAGTGGAGTTATTAACATGACTCAATATACAAATTAGTTTGGCTTTTATTTACATATAATGTAACAGATTCTCTGTGTATAAAATACAATTCAACCATTTTAGCATTCAAAGAAGAAGTAGTCATGATTTTCTGTAAACATTTTGATATTATAAAATGAAATTGTTGTGTAACATCAAAACTAATTTTCTGTCACAGATGTAGGACAAGTTAAGAACATCATTTGCTTTCATCAGCAGTCATCAACATCAAAGAAATCAATTGGCTTATGAGTAAGACAAGTTTTTGACTGAAAGCTTTGTAAAAAGCGACTAAAGAGTTCATTTTGGAACTAACAAAGGATACGTCACATAAAAAAAAGAGTAGAAAAGAAGAAGAAAGGATATTAGCAATAGTTTAATTACAGTAAACTTCACGAATAGCTATTAGGATTTTACTTGTTTAGTTGTCAAAGGTTTCTTGGCATAATTTAAATCGACGTTTAGTAAAATATATGTGAACCCAACAAACCTTATCTCAGGAAACTACAATTAATTGAATAAAATTCATCAATCAACTTTAGAATATTTTAAAACCAAATTATGTAAATAAAAAACACTGATTTTCATTTTTCTATTTTAATTAGAAATTTGTAGTATGTGAAAACAAGAATAAACTATAATCCTTTTACATAAGCTATTTATACAAGACATTCAATATTTAATTAATATTTGTTTATTTGATGCTCGCGATATTTTTCAGCCCAGATTTTGTGTCTTTTGAAATATAGTAAACCTGCCTCGTAAATGGTTCGATGCTTAATCAAGCATGACTTCTCAAACAAAAGTTTGAAATGGAAAGCATAATAGCTTCATCCTATAACTCTAATAAAGCTTATAGCGTTGTAAGCAAATTTTGTACAAAGTTTTACATATAAAGAGCTTTAATCAACTGCTTTGGTAAAAGCGAGATCACTATTCAACTTTTTTGTGAAAAAAAAATGAATATGCTATACTTGCTTGGGTAATTAGCTTTGTTTAAAGAAATAAAATTCTAACTATCTAGTAAAAAAGTATAAGATTTTTAAAATACAATCAGACAAAATTTCTTTATCAAAAAGAAATCTTGTTTATTCTGTAATTGTAAGCTAACTTGGAAGTGCTTCAGTCACTACTGAATGAATAGTGGATGGGTTTTGAATAATATGAAATATAAAAGTTAAAATGAAGAAATTGTTTGCTTTGCTACAATATCAACTTTCACCTAAAATATAAAGATAGTGTACTGATAAATTAGTTCATAAACAAAACTTAACTTTGTACCTAAATGCTTACTTAATCTTAAATTAAGCTGTTGAAATAGATAAACAAGAAAATCTTAAAGTTTCATCTACTTTTAGAAATCATAGTAACACGTTGCACAAAATTTGTGGTTCAACAGTTAAGCAGTCATCATTTAACAACAGATAAAATATTTATTTTGTATTTTATTTGAAAATAGAGTTAACTGAGCTAAAGACTTTCTTCAAAAGAACCATCTAGTAGCTTGCTTTGCAGATCTGTTTTATGATTAAGCTAAATATTTGATGTTTTTATTTAGTGCATGACACTATTTTATATATCCGAAGATCTAAAAGATAATTTTTTTGAAAATGCTATAGCCAAGTAGAAAGTTGAAAAGCACGTTTACACTCTTTTACGGTTTTGACTTTTTTTAAATTAAGTGTAATTGCAAACTGAACCTTTTTTCTATCATTCGCCATAGCCACTAGGTGGCGAGCTTCACAAAAATGCCGACAGTAAAAGCTTCATGTGAGAATACTCCCTTTGGCTGTACTGAGGAAGTTAAGGTTACTTTATATTACAATTAATTTGAATACTTGTACAATAGCAACTTGTACAATTTTAGCAACTGCTTTGTAATTGCTTTCTTGTTTTAGTAAGATTAATTGACAAAATGTATTGGTTACAAAATATTTATTTAAAAAGAGTTTTAAGAACTTACTTTAATAGCTTTTTGGTTAAACACCTTCCAATCATTTATCTGATCAGATAATTATTATAGTTTTTTGGCGTACTACACTGACAAGCTAAATTATACAAGTTTGTTTATACGATAAAAGATATTTGTTTATTGAGTCGGAATCTATGATTCATATTTTTCAACCAGCTTGAGGATTCTTTTTTAGGTTAATATGAATATGTATTTACTTAGAATATGATAAGGATACATTTAAAGTAAACAGAAAAGGAAACAATTTGATATCTTAGTATTAAGATTCGTTAAGAAGTTTTATTTAAGAACGCTGTAAATTTTTTCATCAAAATAACTTCACTTTTATATCTGCTTTTATTATTTTACTAAATCAATTTTTTTAGTATTAAATGATTGCGAAATAAAATTTACATTAAAGATTTGATTTGTACATTTTTGATTTTGTAATAAATTTTGTTACACAAATTAAAGCCTAAGAACTTTTAACTTTTAAATCTAAAGCTTATCTTTTTATTATTATCCAGTATAAGTTATCTCATGAGAAAGATGCGGTCTTTTACTGTGTTGCTTTTAGTTTACTTTTTTGAGTTTATCCTATGCAAGGAATCACCACTAGCAGGTTATTTGAGTTTAAATAATTAATTTAATAAAGATCTTTATCTAAGTTCATGCATAAGATCTTTAATAAAGGTTATTAAAAAAAGCTAAGATTAATTATTTCGAACTGACTTTTTTATCTTATCAAAAACTTCTAATCAACAGAAAGAACTTCTGAGTTTTGGAAAAACGTAAACCAGCAAGAATTTGATAGAATCGTAAAAACCAAGCCAAATTTTCAAAAAGCCAAAAATGTAATTCTTTTCTTAGGTTAGTGAGCAAACTTTAATAATTATACTTGAACAAACTTTTAGGTATTTTAAATTATGAATATTAAAAAAGCGTAACCATTTAAACAAACTATTTTTTGTGCAGGAGATGGTATGTCTACAGCTACAGTTACTGGAGGAAGAATCTTAAAAGGTCAACTACAAAATAAACATGGAGAAGAAACAGTACTGAGTTTGGATAAGTTACCTTACACCGGATTTTCTAAAGTTTAATTTCAAAATTTCAAATTGAGATAAACATTTAAGCCGAAATTGCATTATGCAGACTTATTCAACTGATTCCCAAGTCAGCGATTCTGCTGCTACAGCAACAGCCTATTTATGTGGAGTAAAGACTAATTCTGGCATGTTAGGAGTAACTGCTGCCCAGACGCCAAGGCAATGTAAAGGAACAGAAGAAGGCAAATATGTTGAGTCATTTTTAACTCTTGCTGCCAAACAAGGTTAGTTTTTAAATTAATCATTGCTTTTAAAAAGTGATTTAAGTTAAGCTAAATTACAAGTTTAAGTATCTGAACAAATTGTAAGGATTCAATTATCGAAACATGAAGTTATCCGTAGTTTATTTTATAAAAATAATATTTAAAAAATATTTATTCAATAACAAAATATTTAAAAAATCAAATTAACTAAAAAAAAATATTTATAAAATAGTAACTAAAAATTAATATTGAAATTTACTACAAATAAATAAAATAGTTTAACGTTCTTTAGTTATTTAAACATTTAGTAAAAATGTTTTTTAAAGTTATTTAGGAAATTCTTTGTTACAATTTAAAGATTTTATAGAAAGGAAATACAGAGACAAAAACACTTCATCACCAAAACTTTTTGTTACTGAACTACTTCATTCTAATTCTCATACTTCTTATCAATAAAAATAATCAAAAGAAAAGGCTAAATTAAAATTGATAAAGTAACGCTTTATTTATCATTAATATTTATTGATAACATTTAACCCAAATGTATCTTTACAACAATGTAACTCCTTAAACATTATTAATGGTAATCTAATTTATTAACTCTATTATTAGTCGATTTTATGTTTAAATAAATATGTTCATCTTTATAAATTAGTTGAAAGTATGGAATTAAACAATTAAAGTGATAAACTGATAAAGAAACTGTTATTTTAAATTCTAAATAGTTTTTTGGTTGAAGCTGCAAACAAAATAATGAGTTTTCAAGTCAATTAAAACAATCGTTTTCTTTCAACTATAACCCCAACACTTCAACTATTTTCTTCATTTGTTTGTCGATAAACAGGAAAATCTGCTGGTATCGTCACTACTGCTCACGTGGTTCATGCAACACCAGCTGGTGCTTACGCTCATACAGCAAACAGAGACTGGTACTGTGATTCAAGTCTTTCAGATGAAGCAGTCACTCACAAATGCAAAGATATCTCTCTTCAGCTGATTGAAAGTTCTCATAACTTCCAAGTTTGTTCTTAAAATAATGATTTCAAATCTCATTTAGTTTAAAAATTCAGGTGATCTTAGGAGGTGGAAGAGCATACTTTCATACCTCTAAAGAGTTGGATCCTGAAAATAACTCCCCTGGAAAACGTAAAGATGGAAGGAGTCTAATAGAAGAGTGGAAGAAAATGAGATCAGTCGAAGGATCCACCTTTGATTATGTCTGGAATAAGAAACAACTTGATGAAGTCAATCCTTCAGTCGATTACCTTTTTGGTCGGCAGCAGTTAAATAAACCTTAGTTTTGAAATTTAACACCATAGCAACTGATTAAGTGATAGCTTATCATCTTATAGTCTATAAAAATATTATTTTCAGGACTTTTTGAACCCAAACACATGCAATATGAGTTGAATCGAAATGATACTGAAGAACCATCGTTAAGTGAAATGACTTCAAAAGCGATAGAAATTCTCAGCAAAAATCCCAAAGGCTTCACTCTATTGGTGGAAGGTGGCCGAATTGGTAACACGTGACTTTCTCGTTTGTAGCAGCAAATTAATGATGACGTCATCAGATCATGGACATCACAGTGGAGTTGCAAAGTTGGCTCTTCATGATTTAGTAGCATTTGATAAAGCTATTGAGACTGGATTAAAGATGACGTCAACAGATGACACTTTAACTATCGTGACAGCTGATCACGGACACACAATGTCTATTGGTGGATACAGTAACCGTGGTAACCCGATCTTTGGTAAGGATCTACCTGGCTAGCTTGTAGAAACATTTTGATAACCAAATACAAAGCTCAAAAAAGTTAAATTAATTCAAACAAATCTTTCAAAAGATACAAATTGAGACTTTTTCATTGGACTTGTTTCTCGATAAGAACTTTATGTAAAAACCAGACTGATATGGTTCATGTGTAGGTCACAAAAATGTAATCAAAATCCAGTTAACCTAACATGTAAGACTCTTCAAAACAACAAAACGAATCATTCATCTTTTAGGCGTCTGTCATACAGATAGATTTGTTTTTAAGAGTACTTGGGACTCGAATACTTCTGCTAGCAGATAACAAAGTCCTTTTCTCCATGGTTAAATGTTATTAAAATTATTTTCAACATTTTAGTTTTGAAAAAATATTTGAAAACAGTTTATTTTAGATTTGTCTCCAAAACTGTTTAAATTAAATTCCAAATCTCTAACCTTTGTAAAAATATTTTTTACCATCTCAATTAATCTTAATAAAATACTTCATAAAAAAAATCAGTTAAGAAAAACTGAACATCTCGTCACGTGACTAGTTAGAAAATTGATGAATAATTGCTTTCTTGTACAGGATTAGCTCCCAGTGTTGATGAACCGGAGCTAGCTTTGGATAACAAAACATACACAACCATCCTGTATGCTAATGGCCCTGGATATAATTACAATGGATCAGCTAAATGCAAGCACAAAAGAGAAAACTTAACTGACAGATTTCAAACAAGTATCATGACCTTGAACTTGACCTCACGCTTTCTTCAACTATTTTTATGTAGGCGCAAATATGTATCATCAGCAAGCAGCTGTACCTCTCAGATCTGAGACACATGGTGGAGAAGATGTTGGAGTCTACGCTGTAGGTCCTTACTCTCATCTTCTTACAGGAGTCTATGAGCAGTCTTATATTGCTCATGTCATTATGTAGGTTATGAAAATAATTTTATAATTGATGATGTCATCAATTTTATACGCAGGTATGCTGCTTGCATCGGTGAAAATACAATGTGTGACGTCACACAATCAACAAATCTCTCGATTCAATTCTTTGGCTTCTACTACAGCGAATCACAAATTAAAGTCTTCATGACGTCACTCCTAGTCATTTGTGTGTTACTGGTACTAGTGATAATTACTAGTTTAGTGACTTTTAACATGTATCGCCCCAAATACCAAGTCACTTCAAGAAACGATGAAATGTATTCTGAGCAAATGACTAATAAAGTTTAAATCTTTATGCTGCTCTTCTTACTTTGCTGCTAAATTTACATTTTTTTGTAGTTATTGTTTCATTTAGTAAAATGAGATTAAAATTTCTGTGTAATTAGAAACTTTGATAAAATTACGGATAAGCTTTATCAAGAGTACTGCTAGTACTATACAGTTTGCAATGTCTTATAGCTCGTTCTTATTAGATGAAAACATTTTCAAAAAGAAAATACCCACGATAATTGTTTAATTAGTTACAAAAGTTACTCGTAAATAAAATTATTCCTTGAACTATTTGTTGAATGTTTTAAAGGAATATAAATCAAAAATACTTTGAAATAACAGGACATGTCGTATTAAAGATTAAATAAAGACTTCATTTTATCATAAAACTTATTTTTACAAAAGTTCAAACCTGTTTTAAACTTGGTTACTAATTACTATCTTCAAATTGTGAGTGTTTTGAATTATGCTATTCGCTTTCATTAAAATGTTTATAAAAAGGTCTAAGATATTAAAAAGAACAATTAGTCATAAACCTAACATTTATTAAAACTTTTTAAAATAAAGATAATTTTGATTTTTTATTATTAAAAGTTTAAAATAATTTTGATAGTAAAACTTTACCAGATTTTCCAGTCTATAATAACAGTATAATATAATAATAAAAATTAGTTCAAACTACTCAAATTTATTTAAGATCTATTCAATTAGCTCAAGTTTAAGAAATCTGAACCCTAAATACTGGTTAACCCTTTGATGGAAGTAGTTGGGTTCGTTTTGCGCCATACCAATTGTAATTTGAAACTGTTGGTAAATCATGGTAGAATAAATAGCAACTGTGTTTGAAAAAATATTTTACTTATAATAAAATTTGTAAAGAAATTTATTTTAAATATTGTGAAACTGTTTGAATATTATACTAAATATTTAAGATGATCTACTATTTAAGGAAATTATTTAAAATAAAAATGTGCTGGTTAAGGATAATACATCAGATATGACATTTTTCACTTAAATTTGCAGAATAGTTGAAATCATATCTATTTTTTAAAGCTTTGTTAATGTTATAAAATATTTATTATATTAATATTGAAAGAAAGTATATCTTGTATAATAGTTCTAAAATAAATTAAATTAGCGTTTAATACTTTCAAAACAGTGTCCTATAAATCTTTTATACAATCTTTAGACTAATTTTTCCTATAACTTTGATCTTAAGAATCATCTAGAGAGTTTATTTCTGCAGATTCTGAACTTTTGCGCAATTTTCTATACTTAACTCAAAGTTGGAATTAGCTTTAATTGAACGTTAAATAGTCATCTACACTTTAAACAGTTTAAAAGATAAACAGCATATAAGAAGATTGTAAAGTTTATTTTGAATTGGATTTAGTTACAGAAAATCACAAGCTAAAAATAAATTCAGTCATTTTTTAAAACTAGTTTAAATATTTCAATGGTTAAAGTAAACTTAAAATCGCAGTAATCAATCTACCTCTAGGCCTGAAGATTAGATGTTTGAATGACTTTTTATAAACTTTATTACATAAACTATGATTCAGTTGTCAGATACTTTGAATAACAACTTTAATCTAGTTATAAGATGAAGCTAATTAGTGTTTATCTAATGTATATTAGCATCGTTTTTAGATTACACTTTCTCAAGTGAGCTATTAAACGATTTTCACATTTTAATATGATTCTATGAAAGCTGGTTAGTCTAATTATTAATAAAACTTGAAGAGTTCAAATAAAAAATCAAAAAAATTTGTTACTCTAAAACTTGAATAGCAAGTATATATAGAAACGCTTATTTGCTGTATATAAAAACCGA
This sequence comes from Pegea sp. RAD2-039, assembly GCA_034620365.1. NCBI lineage: Eukaryota > Metazoa > Chordata > Thaliacea > Salpida > Salpidae > Pegea > Pegea sp. RAD2-039. Next base: position 52,012 of record JAQGEQ010000116.1, read on the forward strand.
TAGGACAACACCGCTACCTAGCGGAAATAGAAAGTATGAAAAAGTTGACTTTCTTATTCCACTATGTAAGTTGAGTTGACTTAAAGTTGTGCAAAGTAAATTTGCAGTTTGTGTGATGTTTTTGCATATAATATAAGGTTAAAATATTACGATAAAAAGTTGAAGAAGATACAGATGAATTTAAAGCTGTATAGAAGACTTGTTTGAAGACTTGGAAGGATATTTTGTAAACAAATAGAAACGGAAAATACTGGTTGCTAGTCCAAGAATATTTGGAATCTACATAATAAATTCATGAGTATAAAGTTTAGTTGTGATGATTTCCTATTTTAGTTAATTAAACTAAAAAAAGGTTTTCTTAAATGATTACAAAATATTAAGATAGTTATTTCAAAATACTAAATTGATAACTAAGTTAACTATAAATTTGAATTTTTGTAAAAAATGATTTAAACTTGCAATTATAAAACTATCAGCCATAGCCAATCCGAAAAGAGTCCATAATAGGGCACAAAGAAAACTGGTAACAGTCAAAGGAAAAGATAATGTTTCAGTTGAATGATTTTTCATAACTGTTTTCTATAAAAAAGAAGTTTATTCCATAAAAAATATTTGTGATAATATCATAAAAATATCAAATTTTATAAAATAAATAACTTATCACATAATAATTATAGATTATCAAATTGAAAATTTTAATTGTAGGAAAAGTATTTATATGTTTTTTATCAATCATAAAAACTTAAATCAGATATCTTGATGTTTGTGGAAAAGATAGTTAAGAGAATGAAACTTACCAGTTCAGCCAGAGGAGATGCAAACATTAGAACTGTGATGAAACAGCAGCAAGTTCCCAATACTTCAATTGTCATCTTTTCAGTAAAGACACTTTCAACAGCAAATTTTGTAAGAAACAAAATTGCAAAAGTCACCACTGAGCGACGAATTAAAAATAACTAGAAATATTTACAAAAATGAATGAATATAAATCGAGTTTTGTACAAGTAAATAGTTTGATAAGGTATATAAGTGCAAGGGAATACTTTTACATCCATCTTTAATAAAGATTTAAACACAAATTGCAAAGACAGCACTCAGAGAAATTATTTTAGGAGCTAATAAGGGCTTGTTCTTCAAAAATATCAGAAATCAAAACCTTTTAAAAACTAGAAGTTTTATTCTTCTAAATTTTCACTGTCACTATAATAAAATTCAAAATGTTTTTTAATTAATAACTTAAAATTTTTTAATACAAACAGCTCTAATAAACAGTAAATATAAATAGTTTTTTTATTCAAATATTTAAAAACCTTGTCTTTGGCCACATTTATGTAAACCATCATGTAAAATAACTGCAATACTGCTCCAACACTATTAACTACTATAAGTGTGTTATTCTTAGTTATACGACCATATAATATCCATGCAATGCAACTGTAAAAATATATGTAAGAAAATGTTAGTTATAAAGATTAAAAATTAACTAACTTATAGATTAGTTAAGTTGAATTAGACTTATTACAAATACATAATCAAATTTAGTTAAATTTTAGTTACATTTCGATCATTTTTTATAATAATATTATTATTATTATTTATTATATCAAACTTACTTCACAGAAGTCATTAAAAAGGGTAAATATCTAACATTTCCAGGACAGTTTTGTTTCATCAGTTGAATACATTGTGGTCTACAACAGACTAAAGATTAAAATCAAAAAAAATTAATTAATATTTGTTTATATTAAATCTGTCTTACTGGTTAGTGAGAGAAAATTAAAATCAACAAAAACTAAGTGATTAAAAGTAAAGTTTTTATTTCTGATGACAAAGTTAAAAATATCAACTTACAATCCACTAGCAAACATGGATATTGTGACAACAAGACAACAGTTAGATACAAAATTCAATCCTTCTTTTGTATAAATAAAACTTAAAATTTCTGGAGCCATATTTGTAATCAATAATTTAATTTGGGCGAATCAGATAGTCTTGTTTTGATCTGAATATACAAAATAATAATTATTGTTTAAAAAATAACATTGAAAATAGAAAAAAATAATATTTATGAAAAAATAGTTACTTTAAAGGCAAACTTAACTAATTATTAAATAAATTCAGTAAATATTTTGATATTATTGTAATACATTTTTTCTATTAGTATTTTTATTCAATCTAAAACTTTTGAAAAACTTACAAAATGTAATTTTGATAAAACTGAGTCAAACAACTTAACGTTACAGACTTTCTTACAAAAGATCAAAGTAAAAACAGGTATAGCACCTGCAAAAAGCTTTATAATCTAAAATACTACCTACAATTAAAGCTTGTCAACACAATGCTTTTGACACATATTCTGATGACGTTTGGGTTTTTACCTAAGTCAAAACTACCGTTATTGTTTTTATAACTTGTGTTTATTAATAGTTTTCAACAGCCCTTAATGACGCAAAATTTGAATAAAAACTTAAAGTTGATGAGTATATTATTTTTGTAAGTTAAGTACTAAGTTTATTTGCAAAGTTAAAAGGGCTAAGGCTTGAAGAGTTTGCCTTCTATAAAAAATTATATAAATTACTTTGAAACAATATGTAAAAGATTGTCTTTAAATAGAATCTATTTGATAAATTAGAAAAACACAAAAGATATAGAAGATATAGAAGTACTATAATAGCTTAGCAGTTATAAATGTATAGTTATTAATCTCCATGACTGATAAAATGTTCTCTAATTTAGTTGCAGACTATCTATTGCATTTTATTTTTAGTGTATTTATTTTACTTCCAACTAAAAAAGACTTATAAAGACACCTACTAAAATTTATTTTAAATAATTTCAGTTTAAAATGAAAAACAAACGAGTTGTAAAATACTGTTTCTTTTGCGTAGTTTACTTTAAAATGATAATTTTTAAAATATTTTCATTTTGTGCTTATTTATAATTTATAAGTGTTTATAATAATTTATAGTAATTTATTAAAAACAAAATTTTACAGATTTACTTGTTTAAATTGCAAACGATTACATTCGACTCAAACTTAAATTTCTATTAGTTTGTTGAGCTTTACGCTAGTCATTTGATCCAAAAGTTTTTTTAAGTTGCTAGACAACAAGGTTAGGTTTGAATAGTTACATCTGTTTGAAGGCTTATTGACTCATCTTTATAAAAAGTAATTAAAACTTTATTTTTCTAAACTGTATTGTAATTGAGGTTATAAAAGTGCTTCATCAAAAAAGATCTTACCTAGATAGTTTTTGAGAACAGATGTACTCTGCCAACTACAGATGGGTGATGCACTGGTTGAAACAATGCAGTTTTTAAACACCTTCAACTATTAAGCTTAAGCTCTGTAAGTAAGTTTTTTTTAGCTTGATTTTGCTGACTATGAAAACTGTTACATAAAAAAGGACTTAATCGATGTAATTAGCGTTTTAAGTATTTGATATTTATTAATCAAAAATTTTAATATCTCTAAAAGCAGAAGCAAACGCAGATATATTGAATTAATATTTTAATTATAATACTGTGTAAAGTTTTGATAAAATTTTATAGAATATGAATATTTTTCATAAGATAATTTTTAAATTAACACATTTTTAAATTAAGATTATGAAAAACAGTAAGAAAAATATAAACTAACTAGCTATAAAATATTTATATTATTCGGCAAAATTTAAAGAAAAGTTTATATGATTAAAAATGAGTTGATAAGTTATCCTCAAATTATTAAAAAATGAAAACCTTTTATGAAGGTTACCCTAAATAGCTTTTTCAATGCAAAAAATAGGCGATGATTTCACCAAAAAACTTTTTAATTGTTTGAAAACTAAAAACCTGATATGAAACATGATGTGGTTTTTAAAGTGTTATCTTCACCACGTGATTTTTTACCTAATCTTATTTATTGTAAACTTGCTGTGGTTATTAGAAGTATACTCTGCACAAATAACGTACTTGTAGATATTATTTCAAAAAGAACTATTATTTAATTACAGTTGAAAAGCAGTGCATTCTATGTAAATTAAACAGTTAATATGCTACTATTGTTATTATAACTTAGTTACAGCTAAAATAATGTAGATTTTTACAAGTTAAGTATGCTACAAGTTAATTATCTAACTTTATTTTTCTTCATTAATAGTGATTTTTGTGAGCCGACGACAAGCTAACAGCCAGTAAAAGCAATTCGGAATTATTACAATAATAATTGTGCATGCTTGTTAAGCAAAAACTTATTCAGCTTTAAGTTTTAATCCATTGTAAAACTAATAATTCTGTTTTTACAGCAAAAGAAATATAATCTTGTCATCTTTAACAATAGTTCATATTGATAAATTTATGAAACATTAAGATAATATCTAGAAAAGTTTCAAAATGTAATTATAATCGATTTTTTATTAACAAAAGCTTTTTTCTTAGTATCGATTATAGTTAACCAATATAACAACTTAGTGTTTCACTGAAACTTTATATTTATATTACTATTTATTTCATTTATTTTTTTTTTTTTGTAAATAAAAGACAATCGTAAGTTGTGTTAATTAGTTGATTTTCTGATGAAGTTAAATAGTAACTCATGCGACAAATTTATTTTACTAATATCTACAGTTTTGAAACAAAAATGTTTTCTATTGAGATTACTTTTGCATTAAAGTTTAAGGTGTTTTACTTCTAGTTTTATTCAGCTTACAATTATATTTTCACCAAATTGTCATTTCACAAAAGTTGATTTTCTATAAACTAAATTTATTTTAGTTTTACAAAACCGAACTTTTTAATTTTGTAGTGTCTTGAAGATATAGAGTTAATAAAATCCCAAATAATCTCATATGTTATTTCGAAGTTTTTTGTTTCTTCAACAACCGAAGGAGCTACACACAAGATATTAATGGCAAAATTAGATGCAATTTTATAACAACAACTTAAAATTCTTCTCAAATATTATCAGTCACAGCATGAACTTTGAAAATTGACTAAAGATTCATTTGAAACCACTTTTGCTGATTGAAAATAAACTAACAACAGCTTATAAGGTAAAAAAATTTCAAGAAATTAAGATTTGACATTTAGTGAGTCTATGTTCGGATCTGGATGAACACTTACATCCGAAAAAGAAGTGATGGAGGTGGTGAAACAATCTGGGGAGCTACTGATGCTATCAGGAGGTGATGTTGAAGTATCTTCTTGATTTTTGTTTGACTCTTCATTATTTGTATATGTCACCTGAGCTTCTGCTTTGCCTGGTGACACACTTCTTGGAGGAACTGATTTGAAGATTGCCAGCACAACAACTGACAACAGGACACTGCTACTAATCGTCAAGATGGTCCAGGCAGCAATTGTACCGGACCTTGAAGATCTGTGGTGGTAGGTTTGATGATTTTGTGCTTTTGGAAGACTTTTAGGACCACTAGATGCTTTCGAAGGTTTCTTTTCTTCCTCTTTTTTGAGTTTAACTTTCGCCTTTTTTACAATTTCACTAAAATCCATATTCTTCTTGTCATCTTCAGGACACAGATCAGTTGGATACCATCTGAACAGATCAACGTCAAATTACATCTTACATACCTCATGGTCTTACACTTTAAATTTTTTCGCGTTTGTTTTGTTGCCATCAACAATCAAAATATAACTCCCACTATCAATTAGCTTCCGAAGACTCTCAATAGATGAAGAGCAGTTACGGATGTATCTTCCATCCATTCTACTTTGAAATGATTGAAGTGAGAAGAAAACTTGATCCTGATAAATCCGCGCCGGTGATGTTGCTTTTGCTCTGCAAAACGTTCTCTGAAGGCTCGTTTATATTAAAGATCAAACTAACCCATGCGGAAAGGTGATGCTATCAACAAATCGAAGAAGGTTACGAATGATCTTCTTCTGACTGTTCATCACTGATAATCTATTGTTACGAGTTTTCTCAAAGATCTCTGAAAGTCCTGGGAAGAGGATGCTGACGCGAGCGCAGATTGTTGAGACATAACCTTGATGTTGATAGAAGTCACATGACAACCAGTAAATGAAGAAGTGTCATCAACAGTTTAAGTGGTTATTATGACAATCATCTTTACTTAATTCTAGCTGTTTGCAGCTCTTAAATCAATAAATTGAAAAATCACTTTTAATAAGGGATCAACAATCAGTAAAAATAGAAGCCACTTGATAAAATTTGATTTAAAAACCAATTTTGCAAATCAACTGACCTTGATTAAACGTCACTTTTGGTTTGCAGTAAGCTTCTTGAGGTGGACACCAAACTGCCCCTGATCAAATATTAACAGAATTTTTCCTCAAATGAAATTTAAATGAAAAATATAAAAGAGTGGAAATTAACAAATGTAATAAAATACTTCATACTCAGCTTCAGACTTCAATTATTTATTAAAGCTTCAATCTGAGTTATTTGCAAATGTTTGTTGTTCGTTAGAGTCGAAAAAACTAACTAATCTAAAATAATTAATTCAATATTTTGTTTTTCTGAAATTAAAAGAAATTTATATAAATATTCAACACCCTCAATAACCAAAAGAAATGTTGTTTTGACCGCAAAAAACCATACATCAACTCAACCAAATAACATTTTTCTCAAATCATAAACCAGAACTTTTGAAACGTCGATATCAGGTTAAATATGCCGAAAATCTAACATTTTAAATCAATTATATTTGCGCTTGAGTAACCTTGTATACCAGGAAATTCTATCCATGTCTCCGGGACACAATCAAGCCAATTTGATTTTCCTACTTTTATTTGCATCCTTTCATCAATACATCTTCTTTCATAACATTTACCTGTGTTTTTACTAGATGTTGCACTTCGACGTGTTCTCCTTTTTTTCTATGTGCAAATGTTGATGAATCAAATATCCATCGATCAAAATTAAGATGAAATTCACAGAATTGTTTATATATATTACTTATAAAGGTTAAAGCGGTTAATTAAAATTGAATTTATACGATAATGTTAATCACGAATATTTTGATTAAAATGGTGTTTTTTTTTAATTTTAGTTGTAGCTGTTATTCATATATACAAGCTAACATTAAGTCGCTTTAAATTTAATGATTGAGATAAATTTATAAATTTTAAAATCGCTTCTACCTCTACATCATCGGCTTTAATGCTTGATAAAAAACATCTTTTTGAGGAGTTGTTATCTTCTAATTTTTTGCTGTAATACGAAAATAAAGATTTTAAGGTGATGAGTGATTTACAATTTATGATAATTAAGTAAACCAACAAATAAATTAAAGTTTCTTATTAGTTATTCTTATATTTTAAATATAGGAGTCTAGTTTTTGAATTTCACTGTCAAATCATTTTAGCTCATAAAAAAACCTTTGAAAACCTTAAGACTGATAAAATATTTATTGATTAATTGATGTAAGTATATTACACAGAACTTTACTAAATATCACTTCTGTTAATTTATAATTTCTTGCTAGTTACTTAGTTCTTTGTTTTATTTATAACAGATATTAACTAAAATTAAACATTTTTACTTTTTAAATCTAGTTTTATTTTTATTAAAAGTGTCTAAGAAATCATGCTTGTTTTAATTGCTCAGTCATAGAGCTTAAATATATTTTGTATTTTTTTAACCACGTATAGAATGTGTTTTTACGCACTGTACATTTTTGTGAAGATAAATAATGAAGCTAAAATAACAAGTTTCCACTTTATCACTATACCAAGTAAATAACTAGTAAGTAACATTTATACAGAAACATCTAAATTATGTTTTACTTACTCATCATTGCACTGATCAAAAGGGGTAGCTTTATAAACTCCGCAACCATCAAGATAGTTGTCAGTTTCACAGACACCTTTGTTAAGTCCCAAAAAATGACAACCGTTCGATGAGCTAGACAACAATCACAAAAATCATTTTCATACTTGAATTGTTTGGATAGTCGGACAATCAAACAAGATTAAAAAGGATTAAAGATTTAATTAATTTGTCATTACAAATTAATTTTTCAAGCTATTCTTATAATTAAACATTTTTTAAGTTTAAATAGTTTTATAATCTTTAATAATTATTTAAATTTCTTATCTTATCCTAAATATCTACCTATTAGGATTACAGTAATAAGTTTTGTTGTGTGTCTTGCAATATTTAATTGTACCAAATTGGCAGCCTTCGTTTTTGCCCCATAGAAAATCATCGGCATGAGACATGTTAATTTGATACCAACCAGTATCTTGTAAAGCTGCTAATGTCAATGAATCTAAAGCTACAAGGTGTGGCTTTAGACAAAAAACATTTATTGATTATCAAAAATGTAAAACCACATGCAAAAATATTAAAAAACAAGTTTTACAAGTTAAGATGAAATAAAGCTGAGTTCTGGGTTTTGGATGAGCTAATGTTTTTGTCAATGAAGTAAAATAACTAACATTTTGTCACGATCGAAAGCATTTTTTTTGTTTTTGAAGAATGATATGAAATGAGCAATCAGCAAATAGAAATATTTTATCAGGCGGTTTAGAAAATCTTTTATTTTTTCATTTTAAATTCATATTGAACAGAAGCCAAGAATTAAATAATAAATTTATGAATATTACAACTCCTTACTACATTCCAAAATACGTATGGTGTTCAAAAGTAAACTTTTTAATAAAGATAATTATTCTTATCCAGCAATAAAAGATTAATCGATAAAAAAACTATAAACAATTTAGTATTTTATCAGTAAAATTCATTTTAATGATCTATCTTTTAATAATTGAACTTTTTCACTAACTGTTTCAACAAAAGTATGATTTGAATCATGAAAAAGAGTCATAGAAATTTGTTTCAATTTTTTTTACTCACCAGACCCAATTTAGCAGTCATCAAGGAGGTATACATCACCCTCATCTCCCAGTGTGATGATAACTGCTTCTGTGTGACACAAAGTCATCAAAAACTAATCAGTATCATTTGTTACCACTCTCACTTCATACACATTTTCCAATGAGACCCCTTTACAGTTAGGACATGAGAAATGGTCAGAAGCCACTTTTCGTACATTAGGAGACATCAATCGAAAACTTTCCGGAAATCGACCAATTGTGTTCAATTTTCGTCGGCATTTCACTTTCATCTAAAAATAAAATCTTCTTAAGCTGAATAGTTGGAATAAAGATGCTACTGACTGATTGAACTTTACAAGTTTGAAATTTATCAAAAAGATTCTTCGAGAAACCCAAAGCGTGAATAAATTCATGAAGAGCTGTCTGAAATAGAAATCAAGGATGCCATTAATGTATCCTCTCATCTACTCATTTACCAAATATAATCTATCGGAGTTGTAGAGATCAGTCTTAAGATACTGAGGACAAAAATTTGCATATCCAGCGACAGGTCTGTAGTGTGGTCCCAACTTACAGTAACTGGCATACGCGATTGCACCCTGTATAGCAATCAGCTATTAATTTTACATTTTAATAACAAAAGATTTTGAGCAATTGTTTTATGGATAAGTTTGACTCAAATTTCTATCTTCACATCATAAGAAGTTTATCAGCTTAAAAACTTATCTATCAGATCAAAGATAAGCATCAATAAAGATAACCTTTATGAGCACCAAAAATTAGATTTGCTCATTTTAGATATCTAGCCTTAATTTTGTTAAGCCGCAGCGATAAAGAAATACTTTTGGTTCAAACCTCAAAGCGACGACAATGTTCTGTTTCATGAGCACCAATATAAATTACTGTATCTGCTTCAGGTATTCCTGTTCCATTTTCATAAATAACTCTGCCTTCGGCAGATTGTGATTTATCATAAACTTTAAATCCTTTCAAATGTTTGTCAGGTATCTAATCGATTAAAAAGAAGCTTATAAAATAGTTTCTTTGTTTAAAAACATTTGATTTCCTAAACAAAATCTTATGAGAAAGTAGTTTGAGAAATTCTAGAAATTTAAGAATTTATGCAATTAAATTAGAATTTTATTGATTATCTTATTTATATTTATTTATAAAATATTTATTTATGATTTATATTCATGAAAGTTTAATGTAAGTTAGAAAATAACTAAACATAAAAAGAAAATTACTAAAATTTCATATTCCGTTTATAATGAGTTCTTCTAAAATTTACAGTTTAAACAGACAGTTTCTAAAAGAAAATTAAGTGTGAAAATTGGTTGTTTCATAAATAAATTTTGCTTCAATTAAACCACTCTTTCCTGAGCAAATTTAAAAAATGAAAATTCTTGATAAACTTCAAGCAACAATTTTTTAACATCAATATTTCCTTTCGAGATTTATATTAATTATTTTAGTTTTTAAATTGCTCTTATAAAAAGTATCGGCGATTATCGTCTTATTTATCACTAATAACTAACACTCATTTTTATGAAATTAGATAACTACGGATAAGAATTAGAAATGAAGTTATTTCTTAACTAGTTTTGATTAATTAAAAAATGATAAGAAAACTAATAAAAGCTTTAAACCTTGAATTCATTCATACAAAATTCTCCATTATAGTTGGTGTCTACTTCAGCACACCTAAAGTAAATTGAAGATGATTTCTAAGAAGTCAATCATATTCTTAGTCACCTTTTTTGATTATACTGACTATATCCAGGGTATACCCAGATTGAACGACATAATCCTTCTCGATCAAAAGCTAATGCTTCTTCGACAGGAATTACTAAAATGAACCAACAAGTATTAATTAGTTTTTACAAAATAACTTCTCCACCTGAAATAAAAGTTGCTAATTTGTCTGCAGCCCGTTGTGTCTGTTCTTGTAGTCGTTTGTATTCTTCAGAAGAACAATTAAATTCAATGTTAGCATCGTCGAGCCACAACTTTAATCTGATTGGCTGAAAAAACTTCTTTAAGGCCTCGTCATCACTTTTATCGTCGTATTGAAAAGATGATGGAACAGCCTGTCGTCGATAACGATCATGAAAACTTTTGGAGTGTAAAAGATTGTCAGCTGTAGGTTGTGTAGAAGATATGCGATCATGAAGACACATTCCAAAGTTAAAACGGATGTGAAGGATAACTACTAAAATAAGAGTCTCTAGGATGTTTCTGTACATTTTTTTAGTAAATGCGTCTTCTTTATTGCACTTAATGTTGTTGGCCTCATTTCAATTAATAGCAGAGCTTAGAATATTTGAGATACGCAGGACTTGTAAACCATTTAAGTTGCAATTAATTACTATTAGTTTAGTAAAACTAACTTGGAATGTTTCTTATGAGTTTAGTTATTAGTAAATAAATAAAACGAAATCTGAAAACGAAAAATATTGTTATCCTAAATGACTTGAGGCTTACGAAACTCTTAAAAAGCATTTTATGTTGCTATCTTATTTTGATCGTTAAAAAGCTATGTGGTTGCTATTTGATCTATTTTCATAATTGGCTTGATCACATTTAAGTGATGTATTTATAACCAAACAATAGAAAAATTACTTATCTTTTCAGTACTGTATATACAACCAGTCAACTGATTTTTATATTAACTAACTAGCAGTATTCGAGAGATACTTTGTACCACAATATGTATATCTGAATAAGTAAAACAACAAAAAGCCATGACAAGTTTATTTTGTCGTCAACTTTCAAGTGGTTAAGGTCGAGCAGTTTACCTTTTCTATATAGTTTACCTTGTGCCTACTATACACTATAGCACAACTTTACAATTTATAATAAAATCATGTTTATCTCTAGATAATACAAAACGATTGCAAACTTTTTAACAGTAAACTGTTAGGTCAATATCTAACTTTCAACTTTACAAAACAGTATCAGAAAACTTCTGCTACTAAATTGAAACAAACGTACTAACTTGACAGATTGTCAAATTATTTTTTTCCTTGCCATTTCAAGTTCTAGTTAGAAATATACAGCCTAGGGCAATTTTTTGCACTTCTTCTTCAACTTTTTGCTATTGTCTTTGATAAGTTAATCTATTAATGGTTAATTGCGTTCATTCTGCGCTAAAATATTACATAAGGCCAACATTAATTAGCAGTACATCAAACTGTGGTTACCATAACAAACACCAAACAGTAACTGATAAGTTGTCTTGCTCTTATCTGCAAGCTAGCGATAAAAATAAAACAAAGTTAAATGCCAATTAAGATAACCTATTTGCGATAGTTGAGAATTATTTAACATAACTGAATTTGATAATAGAAGTTGATTCAGAATGTCTATTAATTAAAGTTAATAAAAACGTTGATTTTGAAAATAAATTTTGTAACTGATCCTTTAGTATATTAAATCATAGAATCTACGCTTACGTTTTCATCTGCAAATATTCTGCTTTTTTAGTGATGATATTTCAACAGCTCAACTATAAAGTTATTTTAGAAGCTTCTAAAACTTAAAAGATGAGAAGCATTTAGGTGTTCCTAAGATTTTTATTCTTTATACATAATTAATATTTCAGTAACTTAAATAGATAAATCTATTTTTAAATAAACTTTTTAAAGTTATTTTAGTTTTTCATTTTTGTTTCTTTGTTTAATAGAAAATTTTAACTATAGTTTATATAAGAGAGTAATACAATTATCAGAAGTTTGAATGATCTATGTAAGAAGTTTTCCTTTTCAAATAATCTAAAAAGAATAAGTATCTTTGTATAAAAACCCTATAAGTAAAATTACAATTTAAAAAGTGAAGGTTTCTTGGCATAAAAAATATAAAAAACCCTGTTTGAAAATTCATATTGTCATAATCAAATGTATATCTACTATAGAAATAACGAAATAAAATTTATAAAGCATAAAATGCTATAACATCACAAAAAATAATAAAAACTCAAAAACACTGTAATTGTTAGAATACAATGATACATATATTTACACAATATACAAGAATCATAAATCATCAAAATAATATACATCACAAGACCACAGAAAAAGTAATAAGATAAATAGAAAAACTAGTCACATTTATAAGATTAAGTAATTCACTAATTCAAAGTTATTCTCGTACAATAAAAGATTATGCCCATGTAAAGATCATTTAGAAAAAACATTCTTGATATTCAGAAAAGCATACTTCTTTCAAGTATACCTTATCTCAACCTTTCTAAAACTATATAACTTCAAATAGCAAAAATTCCTATATATAAGTTTCAGTAAAGATATTGTGAAATCTTTTAGTAATTACAAATGGTTCAAGCTGAACATTTTCGTCAATTCGTGAATGATTAAGATCAGAAAATTATCAAAAAATGCAGGAAAATAATGAAAGCAAAATTATTTACAAACGTTAATATCCTAATGGTTTAAGCAATAATTCTTTATTTAAAAGAAAAATTATACTTTAAAGATAAAACTGTGAAGTACTGATGACTCTATTAATTTCTATATTTCATTCAAAACATATTTGCTAATTTTTGAAGTAACATACTATTTAACAAATCCTTTTATTTACATATACTTTATTTTTATATTATTTAAAACAAGTTCTTTATAATTGTATAATTTTTATTAATGTTATCTTCCAAATGTTCTTTTGCTTTCTTAAACTATTTTCTATAATTTTAGAATAGAATTTAAATTACTGCTTTAGTGCAGAAAGTAAAAACAGTTTGCAGTGTGAAAAACCAAAAAAGTAAGTGTTCAATTTTAAGGTCGACTTTTAACAAATTCTTTATAATTTTTCAACAACTTATTTTACTGAAAATATTGAGAAAAATGAAAAAAAAATTGTTAGATTAAGTTGTTTATTTCATCTAAATTTTGGAAACAAAATAGTTTTATCAAATAAGGTTATGTTGTGTGTCAAGTGACTAACTGCGTACAAATTTGCAAATTTTATGCATAAATAAATGATATATTCTATCTAAAACCTCAATAAAAGTTATAAAATAATGCCAAGTATAATCTTATACCATTTTTATATTTAATGACTAAATATTGCTCTTTATTAAGATGGAATCCAATAAAAATCTTCTAGAAACAACTGGAATAACTAACTCATTCGATATCTTTATCTACAAAAAGCTCAGGTTGTTGTTGGGATTTCATAGCAGTAACAACATCTTCAAAACAGATTTCATTCAAAAGGTGTTTACAAAAGTTCTAGATATTCCCATGTTAAAGTATGCTATTTGTAGTATCTTCACTTCGCTTTAACTGTGGTTATACCATCAACCCATATTTCTTCACATGGTTTGTTGACAGATTATTTTAACGAATGAAGTCATTACAACTGGAAAGGGAACATGTGATTTTTTTGGGATTTTATAGATTTTTGTCCTTGTTTTTTTAGTAAATCTTTGTGAATAATTTAGAAAATTTATATTAAGATAAACTTAAATCTAAAAATGGAAATGTCATTAAACTTGATTTACAGATAGAATCTACTTTCGTTTATGAAGTACAATTTTCATATCAACTTAACCATTAATTAAATTAATCAATAATTAAACCTATAAAACAAAATTTTTATTAAATTAAAGTCAATTAAGGTTAAAGGTTGAAAATTCAAATTGGTATTTAGAAGGTAAGTTGTTGTGAAAAGAATTATTCAGATTTTTGTAAAACAATTAAAGTATATTTTAAATGTTAGTATTTATTATTTATCAAAGTATAATTGAGCTTACTTCAAACTCTCTCTAACTTCGATTAAAAATTTGACAAGGAAAGTATTTACTTTACGTTTATCTTAAAAAAAACAATCTTTTTAAATTAAATTAAAAGCTATTTTTATTGGTATCTTTATTTGTACTTTTAATGACAACAATGATAAAACAGCTTTCTACTAACTATTCTAAGTATCTTTAAAAAAAACTGTTTATCTTCATGCTTGTAGCACAAAAATAGTACAACGTTTTATTTTTACATCTCTTTGCATTTTCCATGCACACAAAACCTCTTCTCATGCGTCTTTTACATCATCTGATGATCCCATAAAGGAATTAAAATAAAAGAATTAAAAAATGAATAATCATTTACAAAATCTGAATAATGATAAGTTCTTAAACTGAAGTTAAACTTGGGTGACTCAGAATATAAAATATTCTCACCAAAAAAGAAAAAAAAAGACATCAAGGGTGAAAGAGCTCACGCCCCAAGGATTTTCTTCATTAGCCAGCTTGGTGAGGAGTAAATAAAAAGAACAATCAGAGCAAGAAGAATGACAACAATAATGATTTTGATAATAAGCCATTTAAATCTGGCACAGATTAAATATCTTAAAGATTTAAGTGGATTCATAAACCAGACAAATGAAGTATCAGGGCGACTGTAAAACAAATTGGTCGTTTTCATAAAATACCGACAAGGGTATGACTTACTTGGGTTTTTCCAAAGGATCGGGTTCATCTCTTCCATTTCCAGCAGGGTTCTTTTCCGCATCTTCTGCAGTTAGTAAAGAAATTTCAGCTTCTACTTTACCCTGTTAAGTTTGAACTTAAATATTTTGTCTTTTATGTGTCTCTGGGTATCATACGGTGATCTCTAGTTGATCATGTTCCCCCTTAGCTGTGAATGGCCACCATCCTTTGATCCTTCTTTGTTTAAACATTGAGATCATCGGAAGATTTGAAGATTCGTCATCTTCAGATGCAAGATTCAGAGTGCATTTGTTTGAGGTTTTTGCACCTCTTGGAAATCGGGTAAGGTCAAACGTAAGTGAACCTTAAAAAGGAAGAATTAAAAAGATTTTAAATGATTTCAAAGTAGTTAAAAACCAAGAAAGTCATCAGCACTAAAATGATCTGCATCCCAAACTTGTAAATTGAGTCTTGGAGGTACTTTGAACTCTGTTTCATCCCACGAAAACACCGACTCCTTGATAAAAAGGTTCAGAGAATATTGAGAAGATCAACGAATTACCTTTTTGGTAATCACACATTTTTCTTCAGCTATAAGGTAATCAAATGGAAAAATAAATCGCCAATTAAAGTTGCCTTCTCCTGTCAGTGAACGATAGTGGATATCAGTCTCTTGTTTATCATCACCTAGCAACCAACTGTCAAATAAATTTTCGATTAAAATGCTACGTGAAAATGGAACCAAATCATTTCAAAGTTCCTATTATGGCGTTATCATAAAGAAAATGATTCCAACTTTTCAAATGGCCAGAATTCTTGACGTACCCTCTCACGTATATATCTGAAGCTTTGTCTCCAGTAAAAAAATCATCATCTTGTAACAATACGTCATCAGTGTTCCAGATGACAACGCGGAGTTGAAAGCTGAGTTAAGAGTCTTGTGATTAATTCAATAAAAAAGAAGAAAATTCATTTTTAAATTAATTCTACCTCTTCGGTTTTCTGGGTGAGATATCTACAGGTGGACCAGGAGGCGGCATGTCCATGGGAAACATGTCGACCCACATTTCCACTCTGCCCTAAACAAATATTCAATTGAAGGCTTACAAGAGGACCAACTACTTGTTCAATTCCTGGCTTCTCCAAGCTGTACAGAGATCGAGTCTCTACGTGTTCTGGCACCAGCTTGTTGCCAACTTTTGGGATTTCATTCCAATTACGAAGAGCAACAAGTGCCACGTGTTCATCAGTTGGTTTCTTGTGACCTTCGAAAGTTAGGTTTTCAATATCATTGTGTAGTGGGCCATTTAGTAACACTGACCATTTTCGTCTTCTAACTCAACTGGACCAGTGAAGATCTTCTTCCCAACTCGAACCTTTCCAGGAGAAAAGTGAGGACCATCAATTTTCATTTCCTTACACATCTTTAGTAATATCTGGGAGGGTTTCATAGGATCTCTCCATTGATTATATCCATATCTGATTAGTAGAAATAAAAATAATCATTTTAAAGAGTTGTTAGTGAAAGGGGCGTACATGGCATATTTTTCCGAAATTCCACAAGTGGGTCGATGCTTGCTATAAAATCGATTCTCCAAATCTATCTTTGTTTCTCCAATTAAATCGTCTGAGCTCAACAAATCCCAATCAAAGATTTGTACAGTTAAAACACTCTCCATTGGAAAAGTAGCCTCAAAGTCAAATGCTCTAAGAACGAATAATTAACTTCTTGATATTTTATAATTGTCATGAAAACTGACTTCCCGAATATCGGATTAAGTTGCTTAGAAACATAATTCTCTTTGTCGTTGACTTTATTCGATCCTAGAGATACAACAACATAGGGATCAGCTTTTCCATTTGGATCTGTTGGATGAAGATCGGTTGCTCGGACTATGTAAACACGTACCATCACATGTAGAGGTTCATTTGATGGAAGACCCTACACCAAGAAAGATTTTTATAAATTAATAAAGCTCTCAAGATCATTTAAATGTCTTCAGTTTGAAGTTTTTTTGTTTTAATTTCAACTTAGAAATTTGAAAATCTTTTATGTGCTTGTTTTCTAAGAAACATTTTGACGAAATGAAATTTATATCTCATTATTGCAAATATTTTTTAAGTATTTTAAATGTTCTCTTATAAATGATATTAATAGATAATTGAATTATATAATTCATTATTTATACAAATTTATTTTCAGTACAATCTTCTAATCATAATTTGATAAATATCAAATAACAGAAGTCATTTGAGATCAACATCATTGATCAACTTACCTTGAACATTCCATACTGTGGATCAGGCTGCTCGACATAAACTGGAAGCGGATACCGATAAATACGAAAAGCTCCTTTAAAACTTCCAACAATCCTCTTCTGATCACTGATTTCATCTGCCATGTCTTCACGCTTTCCTCTGTACAACTCAAACGAATGAAGAAGATCATTAAAGCTGTTGAATTCTGCCATATTTTCCAATTCAGTATCATAAATCTGATTATGATGAAAAATCAGATCTGCTAGTCATGTATGTTTAAATGTAGACTCCCATGGTTACCTTCATTTCATCAATTTGCAATTTTTGCTTCTTAAGACGTCTGACAGGAGCAGCAAAATTCTTCTTGGCTTGCATCACAGCACCAACCGCTTCTTTTAGAAACTTCTTCCCAAACTTTCGTTCTTTTTGAGACTCCTCAATTGCTAAAAATGAACAAATTCAATTTTATTGAATTACAGTAGACGTGTTTAAAAACTTATTATATCAGCAAATATTCGAGGTTTTGAAGCATATGACTCATTTTAAGCTAGAAATGAAATCAGCAAACCAGAAATTGCTGTGGTGTCTCCTTCATTAAGACTATTGTTATCATTGTCTTCATTAAAAAGGTCTTGAAATTTTTCTTCTTCGCGTTTTTTCTTTTCCTAAAAACACTTTTATGAATTTATTAGAGAATCGAAACGTTATCATACTACAAAAATGGACTTAGTATAAAGAAAGTAATATCCCTTACAACTCTTGATTTTAAAACATTTCACATCAGACCTTATACATGATACTGCTTATAACTAAACAGATTTTATCTGTCACTCAGGAGATGAAGTACCAATATAGCTTTTTTACAAATTAACCAGAAGCAATTACTAATTTTGATCAATCAGGGAAACTAACTTCTGCAAGTGTTTCAACTGAGGCAAAATATTTAGACCACCAGTCTAGAGCTGTTTCATCCAAAGCACCATCATCATCATCTTTAGTATTTTTCTCTTCGCCAATCTAAATATTCAACAAATTATTTTCATCTATTTATAGGATTAAAAAACTACAGTGATCTCGCAAACCCTGAAAGCTCTTACGGATTATTAACTTAAATTCTTACCATCGACATATCAATTTGAACTGTTGAATCAACTGCTGTAGAATCATTAAAATTGATAAATGTATCTGATGTGTCTGTGGCGACTCCGTTGTTTTTAAGACCTAGTAAAAAACAGATTTCAGAGGTTTGAATATTTGAAGACAATTTTTTGAACCATAATGAAAAGTTTGAATTATAGAAAGACTATTTGTGATAAAAGTTTACGGTTATTATTTATTGAAGCTACCAAAAATTATAATTTCGAAAAGTTTTTATAAATTATTATAAATTAAAGCTTGTACTGAATAATCGAATTATTTTTAATTAAAAGATTATCAATCGATTTATCAAGTTGTTGATATACAATATCTTCCATAGTTTATGTTTCAAATAATTTAGTGATATTTAGGAGAATTTACTTAAATAATCAGTTTATTTGCAAAATGGAAAGATTACTATTAGTTTATTTAGTAATTTGTAAAAAACAAAGAATTTAAAGTTGTTGTTAAGTTTTTTAAATAAGAATTTTTAAGAAATTTTATAAATAAGATAGAACTAAAGGAAATTTGTTAGAATAATATACAGTTTTCACGAATTCTAAGAATGAGAAGTATGTTTTCGATAATATTTTCCTAAAAATCCTTTCAAATTTACGTTAGTTGGTGAGAGTATTTTAAACCATCTAAAAACTCAAAGCAGTTATTAGGCTTAAAAGTTCTTTTGTTAAAAACTCGTAACCTTAAAGTTGTTGAATGGAAACTGATAATTATTAGGTTTATTATTCAGGTTAACTTTTGTGATAATACGAATGAAACAAATGCAATAGTCACGTGATTAATTTTGATCTTCAAAAAATTTGATAATTTTTAAACCTAATTAATAAGAAATTAATAAATAGACAAATTTTCTATTCTAGCATCCGTTAATTAAATACTAAATGCTTATAATTGGTCTAAAAAACTTCATAACAAGCAAAAGTGAAGATCTAATCTTCTGCTTTTGACTACATCAACAAGCAGTAAGACATGCGAAAACTCATTCGCTTGATTACTTACCAAGTATTCCACTAGAAAATGCTTTGCAAGCCGCTTAAGTTAAAAAAATCAAAGCTTCATTCAAAATGATGTAAATTGTTTTATAAGATAACTTAAATTGTATAGAACTGGTAAATATAAATCTATAATAATAAGATTGAAGTTCTTAAAGGTTTTAGAAAATTAATAATTATTTAAATGAATTAAAATCATAGAATAAAAAATATTCGCTTAAAGGTGTTTCCAAATTTTTCAATAAACTTTTGGAAAAGGGCTGGTTTGATTTAGATGCAGAAAAGTCAAATATTCTCATAAAATGCATTTTTTTAAATTTAAACTTAAAGCATTTCGGAGATATTTGAAAAAATAAAAAATATCTAATTGCACCACTTAAAAAAAACGAATCTTAACTCACCAGTAAAGATCTTTGATTTATCAGGTGGTCTGAAAACAAACTTTGAAATATTGCTGATAATATGTGTCCCCACCAGAGTAGTTCTTCCAAATGCCCTACAATCAACAGCTGTGACACTGATCGGTGGACACCAGTATTCAATCTCAGGTAAGTCCACATCCTCACCAACAAATTTATTTTAAATTATATTCAAAAATCAGCTACTTTTATAGCATTATGTAAATAACGTTTTTTAAAGATTTGGAGATTAGTTTTAAAGAACTTTTATTAAACTTACAAAGTTTACAACAACCTTAGCTAAAGATGTCAACGATGTATCTTTAAAAATATGATTCAGAATATATTAATTGTATTTATAGATACAATTATTTGTGATGACAGCCTGTTAATTTTCTTATAAAGTGAAAGCTTTCATTATTCAGTACGATTACAAAACGCCAGAGCTAACAGGACTCAATAGAAGTTTAAACACAAGATGCAAATACTTATATGATATTAAATAAGGCATCAAAATAACTCACTTCAATAAATTTGACTGTATCAGAAAAATTTGGATTTTTCTTATAGTTGTTGATGATACTAGATGAAATACATCGGCCGGCAATTTCTATATCGACTCTGGGGCGGTCGACAGATATAAGTTGAACTCGTTTTAAGTCACGTAGACCCCAAAAAAGAACCTGAACATGTTGAAAGTTATAGCAGCATAACTATAATTTTAAAATACACGATATTACTTCCAAATGATTACACGTGTAGCTTACAATATTGTTTTGTAAAACAAACATGTTTTAAATATCAATTACTTTCTATTTTAGCTTTCTGGTAATTATCTACCTATTAATTATCAATCAACATTAAAATTACAAAGTCTATTTTTATTTCTAGGTTGTAGATGTCGTTTGCCTCTTAAAACTAATTATGAACTCCTCTGAATTTGGTATAGATTTAAATAATGATCATTTAAAATGATCGATTAAAATTATATTTGAGAAAACCTATTAGAAAATATATTAAGAATTTGTGGTGTAAAGTCTGAAATGGAGATAAAATAAAAGAAGAAGAAGCGAAAGAAAAAAGGCTATGCAAGATAAAAGGTTAGTTAAAATGCTGCAGGCAGAAGTGATGTTTATAATGTATTAGAAATATGTTTAAGAGTTTACTTTCCTAAGCTTTGTTAGAAGATAGTTTTTGAATCTGAAAGAGATAGCAGAGAAGAAACTTTTGTGTTGACAGTGTTACTTTCACGATATAATATTTTAAACTAACAGCAACCACTAAGATAGATTTCAAATAGCTAATGATTTTTTTTCTGCTTATAAACTATCTTTTAATTTTTATTTCTTTCTGTAGCTGTATGTTTCAAAAAACTCTTATAAGTTATGAAGACAACAAATTACAAGGAGATGACTTTGATCAGATGAAATGAGTTGTATTATTAGAATAAAGATTAACTCATCAATAAAAACCCAATCTCTCCTTTTCATCTGTATCTGTGTTCTTATCCAATATTTGGATGCCGAACCATACAGCTGTGAAGAGTGTATACTTCAGTGCTCACAGCTGTATCGTGACACAAACCAGGACCGTTTATGCCAGCGTTGCTTAGCAACATGTAACAAAAACGATGAAATGATGATACAGATTCTTACTTCGTTCTTTCGTGGCCATAAATGCTGTCCAGTTGATACTGAGATGGAACGGGTAATTTTTTATTATATAAAAAGAATGTTTTTATCATTTTATTTGACAGATTTGAATCTTTAAACATTTTGTTTCATGAATCTTTTTCAGTTTCAATTTTTGATGAACAGCTTTCTTGGAATATCAAAACAAGTAGACTCCTCACCACAAAAGTGTAGAAGTCCTTACAAGCCTTCAACTTATGCCTACCAAACGCAAAGCTTAGTATATAGATGCTTGGAATTTATGCAAGATAATGGATATCATTCAATAAATGAAAAAAATAATGAAAACAAAGATGAACTGGAAGAAATTTTTGAGAAAAATAAACAGAGATTTGTTGGCTTAAAAGATTTCCCAAAGATCGAAAAAAGTTTAAAGAATCAGAATAGGTCACCAACTACCAGAGGTCAAATGATGGAGTTTGGGATGAGGTTATGTCAAGTCAAACGCAAGGTTAGTCGAATATAGAATCGTAAAAACTGCCAAGTTAACTTTGTCACTGTTACCTAGGTTACAAGACCTCTTGTGGCCGAACATCACAGCGGAGTAATTGTCCCCTTACTGATCAAAAATAACTTGAGGCAATACTTTTTTGAAACGAGTTGTGAATCAGAAACTCCTTTAATAAACACAAACCCTCCTGGTAAATGTAAAAACGTAAAAGGAATGCATAAAGCTATCTTTGTCGTTGATGAAATGAAGTATATTCGGAACCGGGATAAATTCGGGGGCTGTCAGTTGGTCCGCAGTCGATCAAACCCGAATACAATCAAAAGATATATTTGTGATGACTGGATCCAACTTCGTGGCTCTTGTGCTCTTTATGTGTGAGTCAATAACTGATATTACAGAAAACTAATATCATGTAACTCATTTCTTTATTTATTAGTGAATGATCTTCCAAATTTCATGTCATTCTTGTACAGATGTAAGACCTTATCAAGATCTTCTACAACAACTTTCTTTACTGTGACTTTGTTGATTACTTTATTTATAAGCAGTGTTGGTGTTTTAATAAGCAGTAATCATCAAAAGTGTCAGTTATCAGATGCTTACGACTATAATTAATATTGCTATTTTTGACATGTTTGCAAAACTAAATCGGAATTATTAATTGTACATCTCTGTTAGTTGCTTTTAAATTCTGTCAATAAACTTGATAAATAAATATCTTAAATTATTCTGTGCTGTTAACTCAAGATCAATTTTAAGAGAAACTAATTTTAAAATACCATAAAACTTATTAAACCTTATCACATAATTTTATTAAGTTTAAATCTAGCGTAAGAAAATCTACACACAAAATGCTTCAACTTGTTTTATTTAACTACAAAAGTTTTATTACAATTGAGCAGTGTTTTTTGAAACTTTGATACAGGAAGTGCAATAAATCATTAAAATGGAATTCTAATGTTAAATATTAAACATTATTCTGCGGTAAAAATACTATATTTTTCAATTTATAAAAAAACAAATGAAACAGCTACCATTCGCTCATTTATAATCATATATTTTATTTAAGAATTAAATAGCTTTTAAAGTACTCGTAATCTTACAATTTTATTGATGCCAAAAATGGTTTTAAAAATGATTTCAAAGTAATTTTCATATTTTGAGTTGTCATTCAAGTTTTAGTTTTCAATCAATTAAAGTCTTTCGTATCATTGCATCAGATGTACAAACTAAAAGTTAAACGCTGATATCAAATCAATTTGTGTCTTTATAATTTCAAAAATATTATTTTTCGATACAAAAAGCTTTTGATCATTTAAGGTTGATTGACAAACATTTGTTTTCTGATAAATAATATTTCAGTTGAGTTTAAAAAAACTTGAAATCATTTTCTAAACTTTATCGACAAACAAAATTCAAACTTTTCTACGAAAAGTTTTTGGAAAAATTAAACATAAGATTATGTAGTTATTAATCTTATCATTATGTCTAAGGTTATTGACAAATAAACAGTCTGGCTGTAATTTTCTTGAGTTTTTAAGGTTTTATACATTTTGTAAAACATTTTTGAAGCTGTTTAAGATTTAATTTTCTTTTAACTCATAAAAATACTTGGCAGCTAATCTTTAAGTTAAAATCTATATAAAAACACAGTTTTGGTTTAAGGCAATTTAAAATTATTTCTAAGATATTTAACATTCATCTACAGACATGCGAGATACTGAAGTAATTAAAAGAGGGAAGATATATTTCATTCTAATAATAAATATATAAATTATCTTTACTTAAATATGATTATTAAGCAAAATAAAATTTCAAATAATTATTTTTATAAACTTTTTTATATGTTGAATACTAATCAGCAAATATAAACTAAAAAATAAGACAATTATTTCTTTAAATAACTACAGAAATTTCTAGACAATTTTTCATTCTCTTGTATAAATAAATAAATTCAGAAAATTTGGGCGAATTCGAAAATACTCATCAAAAATTTTGTTAAAGAAAAATGATTAAAAACTTCAAGTTATATAATTTTTTGAATTCAATTAAACAAATCAGTCATTGGTTAGTTTTATTCTTGAATTTAAATGATTTCAATTAAATTATCAATATTTTATTTAATATTTATTTAATTTTATGCAGACAGCTTAGACAGTTTAGAATCAAATTTTTTAAGATAAAAAATATTTTGAGCAATTTTTAATAATTTTTTTAACTTATAAAATTGTCAGTGATAACATTTATGAAAATTTTGATTTAGGTTAGAACATATTGTTTGTTTTTTTAAAGAATTTGAAAAATAAAATCATAAATGAGATTGAAGGCAGTAGAGTTGAAGATGAACATTAAAATTTTAGATGACTATCTTGATTTTTTTAAGATAAAAGTCTTGTAATTTCAAATGCTTTTGGAGACTGAATTTATTTTGAGGTTCGATTTCAATTAAAATTTGGTTTATAAAGCTTATTGTATTTATTTGATGTCTTCACAAAATTAATTGAAGCAATCCATCATGTAATATTTCACCTCAATACTTTTAATTAAAGTTTTACAATTATTGACAAACCCTTGGTAGATCGACTGGTGACAACAAAATGATATGATACGTTAACGCTTGTACAAATTAGTAAACTAAATACGATTTGTTTAATATTTGCTCAATTACTTTATAGAAATCATTTAAATTTTCTATCGTTTTCTTAGAGTCATTGAAAAAAAGTTTATACTGCTTCAGTTCAATTGCAACGATTTTAGATATTCTTGATCTAACTTGCTAATTTGAAATCGAGAACTTTTTTCTACTTTTTACAAAATTTAAAAACCTGTGTCTATTTTCATCTACTACCTTCTCCATTTTCATCTAAGACTGTTAACCAGATTTTTCAATTTCTATGAAATTTGTAGCACTTAAACATTTTATTTACCTCTACACGATGTTTGGCCAGTATAGGTCGGATACCTCGTGGAACAGTGAATTTATGTCCTTGGTCAGTTTTCACTGATTCAGTGATTTTAGATGATTCTTGCATATCAATTCCAGTTTTAATCTGCAAAATACAACTTACTTTTTTACTTTTATCGAGTGTAAAAGAAGAAACAAGTTTTAGATTTTCTTGTTTTGTAAGTTTTTCAAGAAAATATTGGAAATAATTGAAGCTAAATAATACAGATATAAATGGAAACTGACACCTACAAAAATAAAATTTAACAAAACTCAATTACATCATCATATAAATGATTTATTGAAATGTTTGCATTCGATATTCAAAACATTTTCCACTTACGTAATAAGAAAAAAAATTAAAATTCAATTCAGTTGAAAAGTTTATTCGAAGAGAATTACGTATGACCAAAATATGAATTTGTTTTTTTTCACAATAGGATGTTAAGAAAGAATAAGAACAAAACTCAATTGTAAACTGATTACCAAAAATATTTCATGATAAGAAAAAATTGAGATATTTTAGATATGTGTTTCCGAACATTTCTGTATAAAAATGAAATCAGAAAATAGTGCGAAAATGACTTCTTACAAACAAAAACAAAAAGACTGGAGACAGTTAAATAATAATTCATTACTTTAAGCCTTAAGCTTTTAAACACCAAATGAATTACAAGAAAAAATAGTTTTCAAGTTATAAGAATTCAAAATTTCTTCAAAAAATACTTGAAAGTAGTTTGTGATAAATTTACGAAGAATTTATTAATTTAAGCAACTGGAAAGTTTGCTGGAAATTTCATTTAGTTTCATAGCTGTTCTATTCAAAATCAGATAAAATAAAGCTTTATTCATCTGAGTTTTTTCCCATAAAATGAATTGATAATTTTCGAATAATTAATTAATCTTTCAAAGTTACCAAATTTATTTTACTTACAAAGTTAGATCTGATTAAATATAGGGCAGTTCTATAAAAAGCACTTACTAAGCCTATTACTATGTTTTTTAAATGTTTTTTTAGCTCTTAGATATAAATCAGCTGGAATTTTGGAATTTTATTACATAAAAACGAAGAAGTCCAAATTACAAAATTAATATAACTGTGTTTGGGATACACGCATATAACCTCAAATTTCAATAAACAGAATTCTTCAGCTATTTTAAAACTAATTTCAATCAAAATCGAAACTTAACAAATACCTCACTGACCACCTTAATACTTTTAAAGGTTCATGCATATAACAACATTTTCAAACCAAACAATTGATGGTACAACAACGACCGTGCTTCACATAACACTATTTAAATCAACCTCATATGATCCTGCCAAGGATTTTCGTTTGGCTTCTTTCCACATACAAAGTAAAAGATCATCCATTTCTCTCTGACTATAAGGAATCTACAGAAGATTTTTAGCATCAAGTAGATCAAATGATCAGATTTATTTTCCATTTTTTTGATAACTCAAAGACGATATAATCAAATTAATAATCTAACCACAAAGCAGACCATGCTGAAATTTTTAGTTTTCCATAAAAACTAACAAATGCAGAATCAACTTATGATTTATCATTAAATAAATGATTCCGACACAAAACATCATTCACTAACTTGAAGTAGTTCGAATGAGGCAAGTATTTCACCAGATTTATTTGATCCTCTATATGCTTGATACCAATCTAATTTTGGTGGAAATCTTGGTAGCTCATAAGCTTCTTTACTCATCTTTACTACTGGTTTGGCAAACGCTCTGCCGATGAATTCATCTTTACCCTGATTGAAATATATTTGTTTTGTGTTCCAAGCAAAAGTTAATTTGTTCACTAATGTTTTAGGTTTTATTCATTGAAATTTTAGGTTTGAAAAAGTTATTGGCAAGAGAACAACTACTTCAAGTCATAAAGTTGCTTTCAAAATCATGAAATTTAGTCACGAATTTAATGTAGCGGTCCAATTAACGTTATGTTGGTACACCAGCTACAAGATACATCTAGGGAAAATGTTTAAAAGAAAATTGCTTTTCAAAAAATTCATCAACAAATTTTCGGAAAAATATTAAAAAATTTTTTAAAAACTAAAATTATTCCACAATTTTTTGGAAAGTATTTTATACTTACTACAACATCACGATCAAAAATTTCAATAATTATCATAGGAGGGTCTTCGCGAAGCTCATCTGCTCTTCCAAATAACGTGATGTTAGGAACAACTAGAGTTTGATCCCATGTAGGGTTTAAAGTCTCATCAATCACCTACAAGTGATGATCAAACTGGTAAAATGTGATACAAAGTCGGAAGAGCTCTTCCAACTTCTTATCTCATCTTTTTCAATACTTATATTGTAACTTATTAAATGCCAGCATCCTAATCATCTTACAAAAGTCTTCTTACGTGGGTGACGTCACAGTGTGTAGAGAAGATGACTTTTGCAAAAGGGTCTGAAAGGCCAGTGTCATCAGAGGCAATAAGTCCACGTCCTTGGTACAGATGTGCACGAAGCTCATATTGTTGTCGGTCTAATAAATGGTAAAAGATAACCAAGAAAATATAATGAGCGACGTCGAATAGGTTCGTTTTGATATTTGACTAATTTCGTTTTAATTGCTTTTTTTTATTTTTCTGAAATAGATTTTACTAACTATAAAATTAACCAGTTATTCAGACATTTACAAATATGCAAATAATCTTTCAGAAAATTACTTTCGAAAATTAGTTAGTAAAATAAAAATGATTTTAAAACTAAAATTTTAAAAGAACAAAAGATATTGTAAAGCAAACCTCAGTATTTCTAAATCATTTTAATTATTTCAAATACAAATTTTAATAGCTATTTCTGCCTAAAGGCATTGACAGTTGCTAAATTTGAGTTAGTCTCTAGAAAATTTGAAAGTAATGACTGTATTCATATAATTATCATTTCTTGCAAGTATTTATCTTTTTCACAAAAAGATATTAGAATTATTTCAAAAAATGTGGTGTTCATTCGAAAAAAATATCTAATTTAATTGACGCATCGTAAATGTCTCATAATGTTTATTTCCAAACAATCTTTTGTAAATAGTTTCAATATTAAATGATTTATTAAACAATGAGTGGCACAACAATTTCAATGAAAGTTTTTGAGAATTGATAAATCAAAATACTTTTGGTTGACTTTCTACATTAGATCTTAATATCTACTGAATCAAAATTGAAATAAGATAAAGATAAATGAATTCAGTTTAGATGTTGCAATTTAATAATTAAATATTCTTATAAAACTTTATTCTTATTTTAAGATTAAAAAATAATTTGAACTCTATCGAGTTTTCGTTTTTTAATTAGATTGCAATGTTTAAAAATTAAGTTTACAAATAACTTTTGCAAAATTTTAAAATTTAATTTATTTTTACTTGGCAATGTCTAATATTCGTGAAAAACCAAATTACTTTAAATTCTTAATAATTTACGAAAATTAATAATTATATTAATAATTGATAAACTTTAATTCAATAAATACTTTATTAAACTTTGTTTACTAAATAGTTTAGCTTATTTAAGAGTATACCAATGATTAATAATATAATGATGACAGTCTAAAAAAGACGGTTTAATTAATTTACTTTTTTATTTTTTTGTTATGTATTTTCAAAACCGCAAATCATTAAAGTTAACGAGGTTGCAATCATTCAATATAAAATATAAGCTAATAGGTTTGTGTGATATCTTCAAGAAATGCAAAGTGCTTTCGTGGTATGAAATTTCGAACTATTTTACTCATTGAGAAACGCTTAAAATTTAAACCTTGAATTTTATTTTGAAATTGTTTAAACTGATTTTTAACTAACACAAAGCTAAATTATTAAATCTTCAAAACTCATAGAAATATACAGTCATAAAAATTTGTTAAGCAAATGTCACGGTTAGTTTTTTCGGTTATTAAAAGCTAAATTATCTTAAAGAAAAGCTTTATTTAAGCCTCTTTGCTTATACCTTGTCCCCCTCAAAAAACAGTTTGATTTCACAAAAAACTTCAAAGTTCGAATAAGCTCAAATAAAAGGCTCAATAAACTTCTGCAAACTTTTCAAATTGCAGTTATTCAAATTATGAAGTCGTATAAACTGCTTAAAAGCTTCAAATTCAAACTATTGAATGTGAAAGTTTTGTTACTCTTTTTTATTTATTTATTTCAATAAATGCGAAGGAAGGTACCTGAAAAGAGCACCTCTCGCTAACACACATTCTCACAAATAACATCTATTTAGCAAAAAATATAGAAAGTAAAAGATGTAACACATGGCATTTCAGAAGCCCTCAAAACATATAACAGTGAACAATTACATGGAATGTTAATAATATAAGATTTAAATGACTTAACAAAATTTAAGCGGTTTTCTAATTGTCTAAAAGCAGTCAAATTCAGATAAAGATTTATATTTGTTTATTCTTACAAATTATAAACAACAAACCTTCATAGCGTAAGTACATTGGTGGACTATCTGCACTAGTACCAGTTCTTACAACGTCATATCCAATAGGTAATCCATTCAAATAATCTCTTTTATTTTTAGCCAGACCAAGCCATAAATAGACCTCAACTTTAGCTTGGATGGCCCATCCTTGTGAACCAAGACGTTTTTTACCCGGAAGCTAAAAAAACAATAAAGTTTAAATAACTTCTTGAATCTTTGATATATAAGACATGTTTGCATAAATTAAATCAAAATCCGAAAAATATGTCTTAACCTTGAAGAAGAGTGTCTGTATTTTTCCGCAGTGCTGTCCACATTCTTCAGAACACACTGAATGAAGGATTTTTCTAGCGCTGATTCTGCTGTAAGCAACTCTTCTGCGTCCGCTCAGCATCCAAAGGAATATATCCGGGATTGAATGCTGAGGCTGCCCAAAAACTCATGTTTACAGATTTTATAAAAATCCAAAATAGTTTTTTCAGCTTTGATTTAAACTTCTAGAAACTTGTGATCATAACAAGTGTGATTGAAAACCGGTTTTGTAATTTATTAAAAAAGTTGTAAAAAATTTTGAAGCTAAAACATGAAGAAGATATCTAATTTAAGAAAGATGAAGTCGAACAAAGTTCAAAAAAAACTAGTTGAATAATTACATCTTCACAAATACTCTTTAGTTTTGAGTAGATATTCTTCATCTTCGCTAATTTCTCCTTATAAGTGCTCATCTTCAATCTTTTCTTTAATTTTTTTGCTTCATTTGCAATCCCATCCTTTAAAGACACAAATTACTGAAGAGAACAACAAATCCAAAATCTTACCACTTCACGAAGACATAGCTTGTATCTCTCCCGATCTAGCTTAGTTCTTCCAGCAGCAGGACCCCCGGTACCCTTGACTAACCTTCCATACCCAACACACCCGTTTATCAGTTCTTCAGCTACACCTCGAAGTCTACGATCAGGTCTTTCTTCATTTATCTTTATCATCTCTTGCACATCTTGTATTCCTTCATCCTGAGGATATGCAAATTAATTTCGCGAATTAATTTTCCATCTTTTGAAAATGATGATATCATTCCGTACCAATTTGTCGGTGATCTTTTGAATGATGTTAGAATTGTAGAGACGTCTCTTGTGGTCATGCCAAAAACTTGTCATAAACACACAAGGCTTTTGCTCGAAAAAGGGCATGTGATAATAATATCTAGAAAGAAAATATTTCAAATTATTTCTCGACAAATGTAAATACAACTGTTTGTTCAAAAACTTTCCACGAGCTCGACAGCGTCATCTAGCGGTAATTATTTGACGTTTGAAAGAGAGACTATTTACTTATCGTGAGTAATAGGTTTTGCAGAAGGGGTGACCGCTCTAATGTTAGGATCTCCAACTGGACTATCTTTCAAAAGATGACTTTGCTCATCATCTGTTTCTTCCAAGGAGTCTGAGTCCGAATCTTCATCTTCTGTACTTCGACGGCAACGATGACTGATATTAGCACCATCAATATCGTTCCCATAGTTACCTGCAAACAAACGTGAAAGATTACGAGTGAAATTTGAATAATCACGTGACTAACTCACCCATGCTTACTTCAAAACTAACAGCTTTCTCAGCAATTGCTCCACTGATCATATTTGCTTCTAAAAAAGTCCCAAAGAGGAAGAATTCTTCAACTCTTCCTGCTCCCAGCTATAAACCGTTTTTATCTCAGAAACTAAACTGATGAATTATTTCAAACCTCAGATAAAGGAGGGATATTTTCAACTTCCACATCCGAAGACCCTTGAAGATCACTTGAATTAACATCCACCAGCTCGACTGAAAGAGCAAGCAGAAGTCTTCCTCTGAAATCAATAATCAGCTAATCTATAATCGACTTGAAGATCAGCACCTGAAAGCCACTCCTTCTCCAAGCCCATTGTTTAAATCAGACAGTTCATTGACCATGGTATAGATCCTGGGAGAGCCATACGTGTTGACATATGATGGACCAAAAGTGGGAAGAAATCCTGGGTTTTGTCAAAAAATTCAATTATTTTAAGAAGTCATGATCGTTATGACGTCAGTGTTTTATCGATTTATCGAAAATATTAATGACGTCACAAGCTACAAAAAAAAGCTTGAAGAATATCGAGTCAACTTCACAACATACGCGCACGTGACTAGATATCTAAGCACGTGTTTAAGCAAACAAGTAAACATTTACAAAAAAATTTAAGTACAGTTGTCATAACAACTACATCGATGCCACGTTACCGAAATTTGCTGAAATCCACGAATGAAAAAAAATACAATTTTTTTAAATTTACTTTTTTTATAATCTTCATTTTTTTAAAAGTTAAAAATCTAAAAAAGATTAGTTGGAATACCTCTGTCCCCTGAATTTGAGATTCGGTCGATTTCGATAAATGTGGTTCCAATAACTGTGTTATTGAGATTGTCTTTATCTCTGATTTGAATCTTGATTCTTTTGCAAAGAGGAGGAAAGAGCTCTGTAAATGTGATTTGTTCATTCCAACATGGCTCGTAGCAGTTCCTTTTCACTGAAGTCCGACCCTGTCACGTGATTTGAAATTCTAATTTTAATGGCATTTAGAGATAGTTTTAAATAAATTTTTAATTGATGAAATATTTGAACAATTTTTATAAAAAAGTAATTTTTATCACGAAGTTTTTATTCCAAGGTTATATTTATAATAAATTATTAAACATGTCAACCCTAACCCTAATTACTTTTAAAAAAAGTTGATTTTGAACTAATGATAAGTTTTTAACAGACTTTCGACAAACGTCAATTTTTTTCGGATGTCAAACATCTAATTAGCATTTTTTTTCAGATATCTTAGTTTCTAGCTTCAAAGTTTTTGAACAGCAAATCTGTTAAAATATCCCAAACTTTTCTTAGAACAAACATGAACTTTTCAAAAGACTATTTATCGATCTTCATCATATATAATTATTATATTATTGGTCTACATTGCTTGAAACCATTGTCAGTGCAGAATCAATAGAAAATTCAGTTCAAGGTACTCGACAAGAAGAAAAAAGTTTAATTATCAACAGTTAGTGCATCTCCTAAGTAAGAATAGGTTGGATACGGTTTAAAAGAGTAAACAAAGTTGTTTTGTGAATACTGTTGTCATCCAAAAATTTGCCAAAAATTCAAATGATGAAAAATATTAAAAAGTTTTATCTGATAAATAGTTAAGTTTTTAACTCAAAATTGAAATTAATTTTACGATTATTTTTCAGCTTTTTCACAAACCTTTTGTCCGCAAAAGCTAATCTCAACATAAGGATCGACTAAATCACGAGCTTCTCCTTGTAACACAGTTTTTAGCTTCTCTGTGATACTTGTGTTCATCTTAGGTAATCCTTCAGCTTGATATATTTTGAAGATGAAACGGGCACGTTGACGTTCAGGTTGTACTCCGTCAGGAAGTAGAAGATTACTGTCCAATTATCAACAATTTCTTATGAAATTTTAATTCTCTAATAATTTTAGATAGTATTAATATTAATGAAGTCTTAAGCATAATTGAAATGTTATTCTTTGGTATTTAACGAAAGTTTTTTATTGGAAAGGCTTGACACCTGACTTTGAAAAGTATTTACAATTTAGAAATAACATTTAGGAAATAAAAACTTGTTTCTATAAACATCGTTTCCAATTAAAAATGATTATATTAAATTCAAACTGTCTCATAAACTGGTTTAATTAACTTAATCTTAATTTATAGAGACATTATTTCAAATACTTAAAAAGTTTTTTCAAAGATTATTTTACAGAAATATTTTAAGTCACACAAAAAGTGTTTTTGTTTGTTTATAAACACTGGGTCACGTTTTATTCAGGCAACAGGTCGAAGTGTCTACACAAGCTTATCAATAACAGTAAATTTCAAGAACAAAAAAATATCTTTCCGAAAACAAACTTTAAAAATTAACTTTAATTAAATATATTTAATTTCTTTAAATTTATTTAAGTAAAGAATTTTGCACAGCAATTTTGAAATTTGAATTTTTGTGTAAAAGAAGGAAGTTGTAACAGCTAGTTAAATAAAGTATCATCATATCTAGAAGGATCTACAATCTTCAAATCTTACTCACTTTTCGATATCATCACTGTTTTCTTCACTACTTTTGGGGATTTTTCGATTATCTCCCTTACCAACAACAGCAACATCAACCTTTGTATGATGACGTCATTTTTATTCTTTTTATTCTGAGACTTACTTTTAAATAGCCTTTTGGGCCAGTCATTAAATCACTGGGGTCAGTTAATACGGCCCATTTGTGGAAAAACCCATGGTCTTGGTTAACATAAACTGTTCCTAAGTCTATTTTAAACTTGCCGACCAATGTTCCACTTCGAATTAGATTACGAGAGTGAAGAACCTTTGATAGATAATCATAAGCAGCTTCAACTTACTCAACTATTCATACTTACTGTTAATGTAAGGATTTTGTCGAATAGAATCTGACGTGGTAAAGTATAATCAAAAACGAACACCTCGTTATAATAGGGGCAGTTTGTAGAATCTTTTTGAGTCGTGTACTTCTTGTCATCACCAACTTGAACCAAGCAAACAGGATCCATATTTGTTCCACTAAGTTGCCTTGCTTCGATTACAGTTACAGAGACCTAGAAACAGATTCAATAATTTGTCAAATACAGCTTTCAGTATCTTAAAATTTAATTATTTTTATAAAAGCCATTTAATTAATAAGCCATTTTGTTCGAAGTTATAGAAGTAAAGATATTCACCTGAAAGTCCTGCGCTTTTAAAGAGTTCCCTTCCATCTTCATCTCTGGTTTAGACCTAAAAGATTACAAGTAAAACACCAAAACAATATTTTCTATCAACAAATAGATTATTACTTTTTACCTTTTATTAGTCACTGGCTGATCAATAATTGTCATCGAAGCCATAGAGACTTTATCTTCATCATTTATCATATCAACAAGTAATCTTGGTTCTCTTGTTGATTTTACATCCAACTCTACATCATCAAAACTTGGTTCATACTTTAAGATAAACTATTGATCAATAACTAACCTAGTGACTTTGATGTGCTCATGTTTTCAAAGACCATGTCATCAATTACTGGTCGTTGCTTGCTACGTAGACCCACGACACTTAACAAACTTTTATTTGGTTTCCTAAACCAATTTTTATTATATAATAAATGTAGCTGAGTTTCATAAAAGTAAGAATTAATTGTTCATAACTTTATACAATAACCAAAAAACATTTTTTATCTGGCACCATTTTAGTACAGCTTTGTTTTAACATACTCACTTAGTCTAATTCAACATGCTTAACAGATTTATTGATTCGATTAGTTATTTTAACAACGATTCGTGCATTATTGACTTTTATTTTGTTACTTTTGTAATTATTTTAAAAGTGTAATTGTCCACTGCTTGCATTTTTGAAATCTTCCCGTTTTGAAATATATAAATCAACCTCTGGTTGGAATCTTGCTTAGTGATTGTAAAAGAAAAAAATTTAATTGAACTTGGTCAGGTTATTTGCAGTTTAATACAGCCAAGTAGGCCTCATGCGAAATTGTGTTTTTATTTTTCAGTTCATTCCTTGGTATTGCAGTTGATCATGTTTTACTTTCAGAAAATTTGGAAGTTAAATAAGAAAATCAGTTATTTAAAGAAAAGCAAAAAAGGTATTAAGATAGAGTAATGAAAAATTTATTTAAGAAGGAACAAGTTATAGTATTTAGTTGGAGCTTATTATGTTGAAAGTTAGAAGATAACACTGATCACAAAAATGCATCAAAAATGAATTTAAATTCATTTTTTAGCAACTCAGCTTTGATAGAAATTTAAAAAGCAACAACAGATTTGATTCGAACAGCCAACAAAACAACAAAAACAATCTTTTTTTGTTTGTTAAAAATTTCAGTTCATGTTCGGACTCGAACCTTGAACTATCCTGGTGTTGACTATTTATTTTACTGATCCTCTCAGCTGCATTCTTCATCGTCTGATCCCCACTTGATCTTTCTGGAAGACTTCGTTGTTGTACCATAGATGCCTTCTTCGCTAAGCGACGAAAGCGGTCCAAAGGCCGGCCTGTATCTTCTTCACTGTCCATGATTAGTGGCGTAGTGGCGTCACTGTATTGTGTACAGTATCATCAAGTGTGTAGCCCCCATTTTCAAATATCACATCCGTAACTATATGGATCCTCAATTATGTTAATCTTAAGCCATAACAAAATGTATGAAGCAATTGGGAGAGTTTAATTACCAGGATTTTATGAAACACTAAAAGTTGTTTGCTGAAAAAATAGTTTTTTTTACTGATTTAGTCATTTGCAATTTTCATGCTTTCAACAAGTTAGTTGTATTTTTTTGAACTTATCATCAATGTGTTTTGTTATTATTTGTTCTTTTATTAGTTGCTTTTTTTTAAATATGTGTTTTGCTTTTTAATTTTGTAAGTATCTTTGAAGTAGAAGAGTAACTAAATGATTAAATGCTATTTTTATAAGTAAAATAATAAATTATGTTTTTGTTTAATTGTGATTAAGATTTATTAATTTTACTACTACCCTATAATTACTTTATAATTGAAAACTGTTTCAAAAACTATTTAGTTTGAAACATTATTGATTCGCAAAGAATTTAGTTTTTAAACTTCTGTATAAATCGAACATTTATTACATTTCTAAATATGATTTGGTATCTAAAGATCGCTAGACGATGCTATAAGTAATGAGTCAATCTTTGTTAGTTGCGTTTGGTTGTTTTTTATTTGAATCACCTGTTCAAAGTACTTTCATCTAGTGAATCTTCAAGTGGCGTCTTATATTGATGCATGATGTACACTTTACTTTAAATAAAAAATCTCAAACTGAAATAACCAGCCTAAAAAACTTAAGGCTTTAGAAATTATGTAAAAACTTCTTTAGGTTAGCTTATCGGTGTGTTTTTGCTTGTAATCAATAATTAAAAAGCATCTGCTGAAAATTGTAGAAAAATTTAAATGATTCATGAAAATTGCTTTTATGAGAAGTCAACAGTTTCATTTTTATGTTTTCAGTTTTCAAATTAAAAATCTGAAAATTTCGCCTGCTGAATAATCTAAATTAGTTGCACTTAGCAGCGCTTGAACTTTATGACGTAATTTGAAACAGAGTTTAGATAAGAATCTCATAAAGGTTATAAACTACTTTTTATTAAATCAAAACTACAACATTTAAAGGTTACAGATGAAACAACCAGCTATTTACTATCTACGAAAATAAAACATTTACAAACCTATTGATTGTGTTTCCAAACAGAGTCGATTTATAATGTTTTTTTGGGTCAGTTGAAAACTCATTAGTATTCCATCCACCGACACTGCCATCAGGCGCTATGTACATCAATTTCAAACTTATCATTGTCTAAAAAAAAACAAAAAAATTAAGTTGAGTTCAAATTCATAAGATTCGATATTCAAAAATAACTAAACAGGTTTTTATAGCTTTAATATTGAAACTTTCTATCTTCTTAAACTAACTTTTAAAGCTGTATTATTAAAATCTAATAGTGGTTCTTCAATGGATAATTCTCCCAATTTTACGACTTGTTGTAAAACCATCTTAAAACGACCTATGAGCCTAAAAATAAAGATTTTTACAAGATTAACTCACAGCATTAAATGACTAACCTATTTGAAAATACTTTGTTGTAGCTGAAAACTGAAACTTCAAGTAATTCCATTCCTTCAATCTTACTTGCGATCGGCCATTGAAAGTTCTATAACAACAGTTGTAAAAACAATGAAAAGACTATTAGGAAAAGAACCTCATTAAATTCTGCTATTTCTTCACAGTCTTCTAGAGTTTTTGTATGATAAGATAAATCTGAAAAGATTTTTTAAAGAAATTAATCTTATATTAGATTTCGTGATAAGTTTAAATGGTGATGGTAGTAAAAGAAAACCAAATAATCTTACAGCTAAACGCAGAATGTAATCATTCATCATTAATTTAATTGTTAATGTCTAATCTTTTTGATTTAATGAAAGATTAAGATCTTGCACAACTTTAAGTAACTAGTTTTCAAATAAGGAGTTTGCAAAAAACTTGTTTTTTTTTACTAACATATACTCAAAATATTCGTGATTTAAATTTAACTTGATAACATAATCAAAATAAATTAAACATATTTTCAAATAAGATCTTTTTGGGAATTTTCGAGATGCGTTTTAACAAACAAAATTTTAATATTATTTAAACAATAAAAATTGTTATGTAAGAAGGATTGTAGCTTCCATGTTTTAATACAAAAAGTCAAATATTTGTTCCAAAACAAGATTCTTACACCAAATTTGGCGGGTTAAAAACTTTTCTTACCTCTAAAAGTAATTCGAACATTTTTGGCTCCTTTACCTTTGAGACCTGATACTGAAAGTATCTCTACATGAAAAGACATTTTTTCTTATATTATAACTGAAAAATGAAATCATAAATAGTGTCTAAAATGTTTATAAAATAAGATAATTATGAAATCCATTAAAAAACTCTCTAAGCAACCAGTATCTTTGATCATGATCTTATTATCTAACTAAATCATGTATAAAATATTTTGTAGCTAAAAACATTTTTAAATTATAAAACTAGAATTTACATGAAAACAGCGAAAAATAAGTTTTAATTTTTAAATCAACATAAAAATCTGCCGCAGGCTTCGACTGAGCGCTGATTTTGACAAATAAAGTACAAAAGTTTAAATTTCTCACTATAACCCGGCGAAAGCATAGAAAACCAAACATGATAGAAAAATGTTTAAAGTTACTTCCCACCGTTTTTGAAATTCATCATTCAAATTCAACGAGTTGAAAAAAGAAAAAAAAATTCTTTTCTTTTTCTTCTTCTCTTCTAAATTTAAATTTTATCCGATTTTACTCATTTAGATCTTATTTTGGGTCTAAAAATAAGCAACAATGATAAAACTGTTAAATTATTAAGTTTTCCTTTTTTTATCTAACCTGTTAATTTTTAAAATAAAAAACGAATAAGAGAAACTTTTGGTTTGATTTGTTTGAAACGGAATAAAAGAATATAAATTTCATAGACAGTTTTAGTAAAAATATTTACTACAGAATGAACTAAACGTGAAAAAATGTGAAAGTTTACGATTTGGTACTAATATTTGTTGTTACTCACCGTATATAAAGTTTTTATTTCTCAAACTTTTTTATTTTCATTCACAGCTTACATAAGACTAACTTGATATCTAAAGTTTCATGAAAAATTATTTAAAATTTTGGAAAAGAATTTATATGAATCCAGTTTTCACTCAAATCCAAATTTCTGTCTTTAGAATTTTATTTAAAGACTCATAAGATACTGCAAACATAAAACTGTTTCTGGGTTTGATCTTCAACAAATAGATATTTGAAATTAAGTTCGAGTTAAATTAAAATTAAATAAAATATCAAATTTTGATTTAATTATTATCTATATTTATATTTGTTGTAAACAAACATTCTATTATATCGGTAAAATATTTGTATTTTAACTTTTTAAATAGATATTATTCTTATTATTGAATATCTATTTACATCTGAAAGTGAAAATTTTTACTTAAAAACTTGTTTTCAGCTTTTACAAGGAAAACGTTGAAAGATTGAGAAAGGTGTCCTATAACGGAAGTTAGAAGAAATAATATAGATGAATAATGTAAGAACACTTTCGTCTTTTGCAAAATTAATTAGTGACAGTGTAATTTCAGATAAAAATATCATTAACGATATTTATCCGAAAAACTTTTAATAAAATGTAAAAGAAATTTTAGGTTATAAACTAATATTATTAATTCAAAGTTTGCTTTTAAAATTATAAATCTTTAGAATTAAATTTTTGATATAGTAATCTACAGAAGTTAACGTCACAGTTTTTAAAGAGTTATATTAGTTATGAGTATAAAATAACTTCTGCTGTACAACGACATAAGTATTATTATCAAACGCACTTTTTACTAAAAAAATTTAGTTTTGGAAATAAATTGACTTATTTTATTTAAAAGTATTTTATGTAAAAGGCCAGTGCGCTCAAATAGAATAACAAATGATTTTTAAATCGAGTTATAATATTCAAGCTTTATTTTCTTAATGTTTAACGTAAGCAACTGTAAACTTAACTTACAAGTTCTTGACTCTTGTATTCAAAATTATGTTTTCAAGATCTTTAGATGTTATCCAGTCTCTTCTTGCTCACTACAAGAAGCAAAACTATTTTTTTGTGTTCAAACAGCTTAAACTAATCTCTTTTTTATTGCTTTGAAATCTCTGTAATTTTTTGCTTTTCCTGCTTCAGTATTAATAGGGGTGTGAACCCT
Source organism: Pegea sp. RAD2-039 (assembly GCA_034620365.1). Lineage (NCBI taxonomy): Eukaryota > Metazoa > Chordata > Thaliacea > Salpida > Salpidae > Pegea > Pegea sp. RAD2-039. The sequence continues at coordinate 91,947 of JAQGEQ010000116.1, forward strand.
TTGCTGAGCTTATCAATTATAAGAAGAAAAGTAATAATAAACTAGAAGGTTTGTTTTTACTTTACTTTTTTAAGCTGCTAAACTTAAGGAGGTTTTTTTTAGTCATATTCTTAATTAGTGTCTTCTAATTGCTCTCTATTTCTTTTTAAGAACTCCCTGGACTCAATTGATGACCCAGACCTGATGTACTTTATTAAAATAATAAGTTTATAATAAAATAACTTTTGTAATTGAATATTATTTGAAATTCGAATGTTTATTCACATCGTTAGTACATATGAGTTTAAACAAAAGCTTTTGTTGTTAAAATCGTAATTATTAAAGATTTATTTGTAGTCTTTTGTGCAACCTAAATATTTTTGCTAAAAAAAGAAGAAAATATAAAAAAATATAAATATTTAAATAATTTATCGTCAGTAACATCCTTATCTTTCTTTACGAGAAACTATTTTAAAGTTTAAAACAAACCTGTAAAAGCTAAATTTCGTTTTTAAATATTTCAACTTTTATGTATAAATTAAAAGATTTGTTAAATAAATCATATACAAAACTGTAGTAAAAGATCGATGGTATGAAGCAATTTTAAATATACAATTTCTGAAAAGCAATTGTTTTTATTTATACATGTTTTTTTAATTTTTAAAACTTGTAAAAGCTTTTTGAATTTTATAAAAAGCAATTTATTTTTAGTTTTGAATTAGTTTTTCTGTCTTGTTTATTTCTTTAGTTGTTTTTTTATGAATAATTAAAACATTTAAGTTACCACAGAAAGTAATGAGATATAAAATATTAATCTTTTATTTTAACGAGTGTTTTACTGTAAGACACAATACTCTGTATATCTAATTTTTCTAGTAAACTATAATTTACATATAAACAAAAATCTATTCACATAATATTGTTGTAGCTTATATAAAAGTTAGAAAAGTTGATTTCACATCAAGTATAAATGCATTTGGTTAGCAAAGTACTAAATATTTTGAATTCTAGTGATTCAAAGTTCATCAAAAGCACAAAAACCTGTATTATAAAGCCAGTGTTTAATACAAAATTTTAATCAGTAACCAATTTGTGTACAAACATATACTTAAGAGTATTGAAGTGATTTATACTTCAAGAAATAGATTAATGATGGAATGCTACTAGTACAATCTTACAAAGTAATATGAGTTCCATTTAAAAATATATTTTTAAACAACATTTATGTTGAAAGTTAAATTGTTTAATTAAATGATTCTAAATAACATTCTACTTCTAAGTACAATTACAATTATTCTTTATCCAATAAAAATTCATTATTTCATTATTTTAGTTGAATGATATAACCAAGACTCACATGATTACCACAGCTCAATAGTTAACATTATCTTTAGTTTATCTTTACTTAGATATAACCTTCTAGCAAACAATTACGATCGTAACCAATAGTTCCATAACTCCAAAAAGTTCTGGTTTAATCTACTTCTTATCAGTAGAGCATACTTCATCTAGCCTTTTACCATCTAAGGTTTCTTGCTTTACTTTAAGTATTATCTGATTTTCATCAATACATATTTTATAGCTGATACTAAAGACTCATATTACTTTGAAAATTTGGTTTGAAAATCAACAGATTGAAAACGAAAGCAATGATGACCGTCGCCAGAGAAGTCTCAGTGTTTCCGTTGTGAAATTTGTGGAATAGCTGTAGCATATCACGATACGATAGAAGAGACGACCGTGGTGACATGAGCTCGACAGACACAGTGGAAAGCTCACAGAAGATCTGATGCTTTTACTGTGAGACAGGATCAACATAAACAGCTCGCTAAAACCAAGATAGAAGATGTTGAGAAGAAGATTGTTGTGGCAGAAGATTTTATGGTTTTGTGTCCGTCGACAGTCTCGAACGTAGTCGAGGGCCGCAGATACCAGATTTGTAGGATATGAGCAAGTGACTTCAGTTAGTGTGAGCAGCAGGAACAACTTCTATTTCTATATTTATTTCCCTCTTGTGGAAAAAGAACATGTTGGTTGAATTGGAAGGAATAAGACCAACATAAATGTTCATGCTTATTTCCACAGTATTAAGTTTATGTTTCTTTGTATTATTAATAGATATATATAACCTTTATGAATTTATTATGGTAATTTTTAGTGAACATAAAGTATTAGCATCACATGGCAAGTTATATATAAGTATAATTTATTAAAATTTATGGTTAGTTAACGCGAAACTTTGGTCTGAAATTTATGAGTAATCAAGTGAAGGAACTTTCAATCAGTACAACAAAAAGTAGTAAAATAAGAAGAATAACTTTTAGAATTTAAACTTTAAGTATTCCATAAAAACTACTTTGAAATCAAAAGGCTTTACACGAGTTTCTATGACAGTCTTAAAAGTATTTGCTGACTTGTGATGTAAGCGTACCTTTAATTGAGTACGACTTTGCTCAACAGACTCATAAATAAAACAAAGACATCGAAATGAAAGAAAACTAGAAAATTTGTTTCAAGTTTCCTTTCTTTGATGTCAGTTTTTCTCCACTATCTTTCAATTATTTGCGGAGTAGAAAGCGCTATTTGGAAAGATCTTTTACAATATCTTCCTATCTGCTGGCATCGGTACTAAATGATTTAGTATGTCTTTATATATTTATATTATTAAAGATATATTAATTTGATTTAGGTATCTTTAAACCCGATGTTACGTTTGCCTTTTAAAAGCTCTTCACACAATAGATCTAGTGGGATCAACCCGTCTTTCATCCGAAGTATGCGATCGAGACAGCGAAGTCTTTGCTTGCTTGGCACGCTGTACATTGTTGTCAGGTCAATGCGCCTCGTGGGGCCTTTTGCTGCCACGTTAAACGTAGGATACGACGAAAAGTGAAGAGTTCAGTTTATTTGTGTTATGCTTCGACAAAGTTCAACTTTCGTATCATAGCGTAAGCAGACAAGGTCCTGTAGATGGTAGCCTTGGTTAACTTTAGATTATCCCAAACTCTGGAGGTAAATCTTGCAAATGTCCCCTAATATACATCAGCATATCTTCTGTGGGATAATTAATTAAAACGCGTACATCGCGTCATGAGATAACGCGACGCCTGCGACACTTTTTTAATAACGTTTTCCCACCTGGCTCTACGTTTGCTAAAAACCATCAACACCAAATAACTTTCAAGTAATCATGAAAGTGCTGATGACTTTAGAAGATAAACTTTATGCTTTCTCTCATAACTTAGTTGTCAAACAGATTTGATTGAAATCAAAGAATAGTTTTTATCAAAATTTCACATTTAATTAGAAAATAGTTGAAAAGTAACAAATAGTATCAAGTGTTTGCAGCTCATCTAAACTAACTTTTCAAAATAACTCAAACTATATGTCTGTAAGCAGTAAATAGCAAATGATTTGAGAATTTCATCACTTATAAATTCATCAGTTAAAGAAATATATTTATTAATAAAAAATAAACGAAATTAATAAGAGATTTCTTGTTTTGTAAGGTTGATTATCGTTGAAATAGATCCTATAAAAAGATATTGTTGAATAAAATAATAAATAAGAATAAAAGTGTGAACGAGAACTCAACTGCTCAAAGACCGTCTCTGCAAATATAAAATATAAATAAATGAAGTTGCAGATGTCAAGTAAGAACAAACCTCATCTACTTCCAGCTGTTTCATCTCAAAATCAATCTCCTGAGCAAGTTCCCGATCGGCTGCTAGCAACTGCTCTATCTCGTTTGGATATTCAGAAAGCATTTCCTGGTAGAAGCAATGACGTAATAAGAGTATGACGTCATTGAGTGATAGAACTGACTTTAAAATAGATTCGCACGTATTTGTTGAGGGAACTTTTGATTTCACGGAAAAATCGGCTCAGCTTGATGATGATTGGAATAATATTTTCTTCAAGAGTTCTTCTCATATACTACAAATAAGATTTAAACTTGAAAATTTCTGAAAATTTTTAAAGATTATTCGATAAATTAACCAAAACTAGAAAAATTTTCGTTTTGATATTCGATTTTGGTTGTTGAGTTGAATTTGCATCATTTTCATTTTCTTCTTCCTCACTCTCACTTTTGAGATTGAATCTCATCTCCTTCAAAAAATAATTGATCAACAAAGATTCATTTGACAGATTCTTCACTGACTTTGCAACTTAAAACACACAAAGTGTCTTTTATTAATCCAAAGCTCGCATCATTACAAGTGATCCGTTCAGTAACCACATGATCTGTTGGAAATATTCAATTTTAAACACGGATTTGAAAAGATGAAGATATCGGACCTAAGACATCAGACGCTAATCTCCCAGCAAGATTGATACGGTTGACTGTCAACATATTTTCCAACATAAATCGATAAATTGCCATTCGCTTTTCTTCCTTCCCTTCTCCATGCAAACCAAATAACTTCTTTTCTCTGCATCAGATTAATGATTGGATGTTTACAAGAGAAGATCTTCCTACTTTTTCGAATGCTTGTTCTGCCTACAGACTTCTTTATTGTAGTTGTTGAAGTAAAATAAGGCACTGATGAAATATTCGTAACAAAACTTGCTGATTTTCTTGTCACCGCGTAAAATATCAATTAAAGAACGTCTGGTTAGTTTTACTATCATCGGATGAGAACAATTAGCACAGAAGAGAAACTTGAAAACCAGTTTAGGATTCCATTTAATAAACTCTTTCTACAAACAAAACTGATGAATAATATTGATCGAGTAAAAGTTTAGGACCTTTAAAAGATCAGTTATAGCCAACAGGCATTGCTTCTGGACGTTTAGGTTTCCATCTCCTAGACAACTAGACATTTGGTTGATATATCCGTCAGTCAAGTTAGCAGATGAGAGAGTCATATCACAGAGGACTTGTAGGGAGTTGATACGAGCAGCCACCGAGGAACTTTTCTCTATTTGGCTACAAATAGAATTTGAAGGATGAAATAGGAAGATTTTAAAGATGATTACTTGGCAAATGCGTGGACACATTTCTTCGCAATCCTGTCACTAGCGAGACAAATTCTTCCTAAACCAATGATGGCTTCAGCTCTTATGCTATCTGGGATTCCATTCTCATGGAATTGAGATAAGGGTGCAGACTCTTGGCTTGCTGAGAAGAAAACGGTTTTTAAAGATGCTAGTCACTAGAAGACCAGGGAATCAGCACCTCCATAAACACGACATGATTCGGTCAGAATTCCTTGGATGTAACCGATCAAGGTCTTGGAAGAGTTTTTAAGAGATCGTTGAACCAAGCAGGATGATAGATGAAGATACTGGATCTGTAAGATTAAATGAGAAGATTTAAAAATGAAGAGAGCAGAGAAGAAAATCACCATTTGATCTTCACAAAGATCTGCTTGTTCCTTAAACAATTTATTTTTAAGCCACGATTCACATTGTGACCTCAGTGGTTTGTACCAGTCCTCAAGTCGGAGATTAGCATCGTTTTCGTTACCAGGACGACTGGTCTCAAGTGAGACGACCGTTTCGATTACATAATGAAGATATGATTTTGGTATTTGAAAGTTGCCAATTTTTTCTTTCAAATGATCTGTAAAGGAATTGATGAAGATTTTGTAGATGGAAATATTACCTTACTAATCATCTTCACGGTTTCATCTTCCGTAATTTTACTTGCTAGTTGACTTACTGTGCAGAAAATATCAATCTATAAACAAAACAAGGTTGAAGTAATTAAAGATAAGTTTGTAAGATCTGAAAGACTTTGAAGATGATGTTGTTCTCTTTGAAAACGCGATCAGAATCATGGAGGAAATATTTACAAGCTAATTTTGCCGCTTTTTCACTTTCTTTCACAGATGATAAACATCTTAAAACCAACCAACAAGTTTCTGTAAATGAAAATTCTTTTGTTAAAACTTCTAAAAGAAAATTTGAAGATCAGACCCTTGTAATCATCTTGTCCCATCTTGTCATCTAATCTGCTGACAAATCGACCATCTAAACTTTTTTCTTTTACCCAAATACCGATTAGTTTTTTGAAATATTCTCTGAAATCATGAAATTAAGAACAAACTGAATCTACAAGTAGATGTGAACCTGTATTTGTAATTCTTTTTTAATGTCAAAATACTCAACAAACTCCAAACTGATTCATTTCGATTATAAAAGTTTTCCAAAATAATCAAATCTAGCATCTATAAAAAGACTTGAAAAGAATTGCAAAAAGATCTGCAAGCTCCTACCTGCTTCGCTTTCTGCTCTACACTTGTCTCTACATCATGCATAGAGGGAAGGACACACTTCATCCAGTATCTTTGCACTTCTCCATTATCAGGGCTTGCCTGCTCCGAAAAAAACATCTAATCAGCTTGGAGTACTTCATGATGAAGACACAAGTCACCTGAAGGATATTAGTGATGACTTCTATTGTGAGTTTCCGACAGCTAACAGAATGATGCAGAGCATTTTTCCTGATAGCTTTCAAATTAAATCGAGATGCTTTTAGTAGAGAGCAACATATAGCGGCACCTAGTGACCGGGTTGCAGCTTTACGGACATTGATGCTGCTATCAGTACAAAAGATGCAGATTATTTGAGATAATTTACAGTTTCCGTCTGATTCTAAAAGATTTGAAATGATTCAAAATCTAAAAATCATTAATTTGAATCTTACCTTCGATGTAATTTTTCAAAGTCTCAGATTTTCTGTAAAGAAGTGATTATGAAGTTTAAAAAGTTAAAGAACTTCAGTTTACTTGAATATTTGTAAAATTTGTTGGTTTGAAAGTCGACCCTTTTCAAGAATAGAAGTAAATACAAGAAATGATCGATTTCTTACTGAGGTTGAAACACAAATGAAACATTCCAAGATGGACTGAAAATTAAGATAAAATTTGTAAAAAAAAAACAAATAAGAAAAGAACCAACTTGCATCAGATCATGACAAGTCTCTAGTAGTTGTTGATGATTAGTTTTAAAGATGTCGTTGTTGATTACAACTTCACATAGAGACAGCCCGTAACAAACCTTGACCATCTAAAAATATGAAGTTTAAAAAAATAAAAAGTTTGATTGAATTACAAACCGTGTCACTTCTCAACAAGCAGTTGAGCCAGGTTAAGAAATCATTTTGAAGATGAGGAGGTAAAGTAGATAGACACTTTTGAAGAGAGCTAGCCGCTAAAATCCGGTGGCAAGCGCGTTCTCCACTCTATATATTTCAAGTTTTTATCAACTTATCATTTTCAAAAGTATCTGAGCTTACTACTAAAAGAGCATTTTTTAAGATATCTACAAAAGGAGAAGATACTTCATCACCATATGTCTTATACAAAATAGAAGCAAATGAGAAGACATTTGAATATTTAATTTGGATGTTACGAGGTATAGTACTAGATTGAACCTTTTCCAGTTGGTCTGTGACTGACTGTAACAAGCTCTGTAATATTTCCTTAGAAATCTGTAAAAAAATTGAAATAATTCATCAACTTTTGGAAATCAAAGAGAAATTTATAATAATTCAAACAATTTTACAATTGATACCTCTTCGCGATTTTCATCAGAAATTTTCACAATACTGTACAAGCATCCTAAAATAGAAGATTCTATACAAATTCCTTCAGTATTAGATCTGTAGAAATCATTTGTTAGTCTATCACCGAAATGTTTAAACTGCAAACAAAAATCAATCTATCTGCTACAAAAAAAACTCACTCAAAATTATCTGGATCAATAGTCATTGTGTTGAAGGATTTCAGTATACTAGTGAGTGGCTGATGAAATAAATAATAATTATAAAGATAGCAGTGATAAAATATAATAATAAATTACCTCTATTAAACATTCAGTTATTTCTTCATTCAAACTTCCTAATGAATTTTTATTAAGCAAATTATTCAGATTTTTTATAATTTCATGAATAGTATCAAGTAATGATAACATATTTTGAGAAGTCAAAGCAACATTCAAACCATCTTCTTCATCTGAGTCTTCAAACTATAAAGATGATTTTCGATTATAAAGATATTTCATAAAAGTTAACATTAAAATTATATATTAATAATATTTATAATTAAAGTATAAAATAACAAGCATACCACAACAGCTAGCTGAGATGAGTTGCTTTTTTTTCCGTTTTCATTACTTGAAACCTTAAGACTCGACAAGACTTTAATTAATTCCAAACAAGCATCAAATAAGGACAGATTTAAAAACCCGTTTAGAACACAACCTGTGGTTAAATTGATTTCAAGTTTGTGAAAGTTGCCAACACCAAATTACTTTCCAAGTTTAAGGGGATTGAAAAACTGTTTAACTGTACAAGGAGCCAGTTGAACAGGTACAAGTTAAGGAGAATGTGAAATAAAAACGTTAGCCTTATATTGGACTAAAGAGGTGCCCTGGGGTCAAAACCATTAGCAAATATTCTAATTTTATTGAGTAGTAGAAGACTAACAAAAAAGTTCAACATCTAGAGATAACTGAGAAAACTAAATAATGGAAAAAAACGCCCAGAAGTTAATGATAAAAGTCTTAAGACACTGGTTTTGCTTCCAAGACGTTCTCAGAAGATGTAGTATCAATTATCATGTATAAAAATATAAAAAAGTACTAACCAGCTTCTTGCAATAACAAGATATATGTATGACAAGCTTGCAATGCAGCCACTTTTTTGCAATAGCTACAAGAAAATGTAGATCCTCTTCGTATTACAGCACATAAAAAGGTTTGAAGCGATTTAATTTCAAAATATTCTGGACATAAGTTCCAAATACTCTAAAAATAAAGTTCCAATATATCAAAAAACGATGTGTAACAAATTTAAATCTTAAAATTTTAATTTTTCTATAAAAGTGTTTAAATAGTATTCAAATATTAGATTACAAAACAGGTCTGTGAAAAACAAATAAATTATAATAATAAAATGTATCACATGATACAAACATTAACATTAAATTCACTATCACCTCATGCTCAATAGACTGCAGTTGCTTTAAACTTTCATTGAATTTAGAAAGAATATGATGAACATCAGAAGGAAATCCATCCCAACTCTTATCATAAAGCACAAAATCAGATGAACATGCTGTTTCAATTGACTCTATAAATATAAAACCAAAGTATTTACTAAAATACTAATAAAAAAGCCAATAAATAAGCTAAGAAAGTTGTATTAATATTTTGATGAGCTTATAAATAAATAAATAATATAAATGAATTTTTATTTGATAAAAAAAACTATAGAAGTATATAAAATAAAGACATCATTTTTATGAACACAATTATATAATCAAGTCAAATTAGTCTTTACCTTTAGGAATTTTTTCTAACTCAAAGTAATTGATTGCATCAATAATCTTTTCAAACTCTTTATCCATTATAGTATTATATTAAAACAGAAAATTAATCACTACAATTAAAAAACTATTAGAACTACAAATAGTAAAATCAGTAAATAGTATAAAACAAGAATAATTAAAGAAAATGAATTAATCTTTCTATTTAGTTTTTAGAATATCAGTTCTAAAATGATTTGATATGTAAGAAATTTTGATTAAATCAATTTATACTAAAAATATTTTTTTATATCTACAGATGCAGCTATGAATTCATTTCTCTAACTTCTAGCTAATGTGTTTAAAGAATACAGTTTTTATCTTCATTTTTACCATAACTATAAGCTATTATGACTATAAGTTATATAAAACTTCTATTATAACAGATATAAACTAGTTTAGAAGAATTTCTTTATAAATTATATTAAGATTTATAATAAAATTTTGAAATCATACTGTAATAATAGTTTATAAACAAAGCTTAATAATAAAATGAAATTATTTCTAATTATGATAAAAACAACATTAAAATGCTTCATATAAAAATGTTAAAAGAAAAATTACAATCAAATCATGGTGAATATAAATTCATTTTAATAAAAGATTGAAGTTGACTGAAATAATTAATAACCAAAAATTAAGAAATTTATTTCAATTATTTCAAAAAATATTTTTTTACCTTATTCATTCGATTTAAAGCAAAAATAAACTCATTGAAAACTCTGTATATAAACATAACACAGCCAAAACTGTTTTCAATGATTGTTTTTACAAAAAAACTATTTTATATAGTATAAAAAAATTAACAGAATAGTTTAAATAAAAGTTGTAAAATACACTTACAGTCTAATTAAAATACTTAAAACATTAGATAACATCATTATTGAACTGATATACTAATCTTAATAAAATTTAAAAGTTCGATAGCTTGAAATTATTAGTGTATAAAAAAGTCTTATAAAAAATAACTTTATAATTGATTTTAAAGCTTACAAAAGATCAATAAAAGAATAACAAAAATTTATAAGGTCATTTTCATTTAGAGGGTTTTCAACTTTCAAAGATATAAAATTAAAATATAACGGCCTAATTATAATTTTTCGATAAAAATTTATAAAATGACAGAAATTAAGAAAATAATAAAGATTTACGAGCATTTTATTAGATAGAAGAAAACATGTTTTCATAAATGGATTTAAGCGGCAAAACTAAGTTTAAAAAATGATAGTTACATCTGTGGTAAATTCCCCTCAAAGTAGTTAGTATTCGAAACAGAGTTTTATTAAAAATCTTGTTTAAACGAAGTTAGTTAGTCTGGAATTTGCAGAACATTACTGAAACTAACAACTTTTTGAACAATTAGTTCTCGATGGAAAATAACTTTTGGGAAAACCCTTTCCTAGTACAGTGCTCCATCGCTAATCCAGCCATGTTGGGCAAGTTTTTTTATAATTATGGCCGGATTAGCCTTTGGTCGGATAAGAAAAAAAAATCGTTTTTTTTTAACAATCTACCTCTTTTATATTATACAATGCATATAATACAACGCACACTAAATTTTCCGTTAATTTAATTTATTTTCATTTTTTTCAACGAACCAAACAATTAAAAAAGACAAAAAATAAACGAAACAAAACTTTGATAAAGTTTAAAATCAATTTAACGAAAACAAATCACACCGTAAACAATTTAATTTATATTGGAACTCTTACTGAGAAAGGAAAGAATAGAGGTTTGTTTTGAACAATTTTGATCATGTCAATTCTTTTCAAAAAATCATGTATGGTGAAGGTTGATTGCGATACAAGATCTCTCAGAATCGACTTTTTATAAACCCTTTTGATAGATTCGAGCACACCTTGATCCATTGGTTGTATGATTGCAGTAACATTTGAAGGCAGAAACTTGGCAGTGATTTTGTCATCAGCTGATATCAGTTTGTCCTCACTTGGATGGGCAGAGCAATTGTCGAGGAACAAAATGACCTTTTCTTCTTGTCCAAGTTCTCTCAAAACATTTAAAAAACCAATCTCGGAAAATATCATGGTCGACCCAAGAATTTGCTTGATTTCGGTTGCAACCGGCAGCGCCTCCTTGTTGAAATTACGAAAACTACGCGGGTTTTAGCCTTATCAATTAACAATACAGGTAACTTCATTGTTCCACTGGCATTTGCACACGTATTTATTATTACCCTGTTTTTTGCCTTTTTTCGTTCTATCCGGCCGGTTGTGTACTGATGCTAAGGTATGTCCAGGAAACATTCTAAAGTACAATCCAGTTTCATTACAATTAAAAGTTTGGTGTTCGGAGTAGCCCTCGGCTATGCCAGATAATTCATTAACGAATTACTCAGCAGATGAGCTATCTAAACTTATTTTCTCACCGCATGTTTTGAGATTCCTCAAGCCTAATCTCCCGCAAAACCTCTATTGAAACCCCGAACTTGCTAAAAAGAGCTTAGAGTGTTCACCGTAAATTAAACGTTGGAACTCAAAGGCCTTTTCTAACAGTATTGGACCAGTTACTGAACAGCCGGATTAGCGGCGACCGTTATACCGAGGTTGCACTGTGCAAGCATTTATAATAACAAACAACTTTATATGCTTGCATGGTTCTTTAACAGTTGGAAGATAACTTAATAATGATAACTTAAGCTTATTAAATTCACCAACACCGTATATACAGCTTCTCCAATAGCTTCAACTAATTTGCCACAACCAAAGCTTTGGACATTCTCAAGTGTTACCGCCAAATGAAATTCCTTTTTCAATGTTGACATTTAATACTTTAAAAATCGTTACCGTATTTCTGATGGACATAACCTATCTACGAGTGAGTTCCTGTGTTCTTTCTATGTTCCACCTACATTATTAAATTCACAAACTTTAACCAGACAAGGTGCACCAAAAATTTAACAATTCACTTTGGTTTTTGTTATTAACTTCCTAATAGATGACGCGCAAACACTTTTTAGCTTTTTAACCCTTTGTAATCCCTCCAGAATCGAATCAGCTTCTATTTCGACAGGTATCGAAACAATGGTTCATTTTTGGGTTGCACAATTCGTAAGCAAATCAGTCCTCCTCTGGGACTTAATCAAAAAATAGCAAAATCTTTCTGTAACTGACGGCATTTCATGAAAATGACGGGCTTTAACAGATTATCCATTTTTTGCTTAATTAAAAAACTATGCTTAATATATACTATATACAAAAAACGTCTTAACCGTCTTTAAATGTAAATGACCGAAGCTCTAATAACGAGTCAGAACAACTGGTAAGATATCCAAAAAATAATAATATATAACGATTACAACAGAGCCTTATTCTACAAGTTGTGCATTACAACTTCGGTTATAATGCTATACCCAGCTGTAAACCACAGAAAAAAGATATTCAAATAAATACTCGTAAATCTGCCCTCAAAATGAAATATTTCTATTTTATGATTATCTTTTGTTATATATCTTAGATACATTTAACATAAATATTTAAAACTTGAGGTAGTTTTATTGCTATTTTTGTTGGAGAATTATGAAAGACAACAGTTTGCTGTAGAATACCTAATTTTGACGTAACATCTATTGTTAGAGTTTTTACAAAAGCTGTTAAAGGAATTAGTAAAGTGTTAAATCAGACTATATTAATAAATTTTAAGAGATAAAAAATTCTAATATAAATTTGAAACGATTAAGAAAAATGACAACCAAATATAGAAATTATGTTAGTTGCAGATATACTAATAATATATAATTTTGTAGGTTCAAGTAAAACATTCTGTTATATTTATTTTAAAATTACTTTTTAACTAGATACACTTTATCAGCTCACTAATTTTACCTCTTTATATATTTTCGTTTATTTAGGTTCAACTAGATTTACTGAGCTGTAAGATGGATTATATAATACCGATCTATTTAACTACTTATTTAACTATCTTCTTATTCATATATAAAGAATTACTTTGAGTAAATACTTCTTGAACTAAATATTTTATTTTAATATAAACGAGATTATTAAAAATAATTTAACTGGCTGAAAACTTAAACAAACAACAAATTTAAAAAAAATTTTATTTTTATGTCATCAGCTATTTATACAAATTTATACAAATAACTAAATCACAAAAAACGTAAACAGTTGATTTAAGTTTATCTATTTTATAATTCAGAAGACATTACTTGATAAATTAGTCTTTCAATTAAACATCAAAATAATTTGTCAATAAAACAAGTGATTCTAAAGTAAACGAAGCAGATTGTATTCATAAAAGCACAATTATATACAATAAAGAAAACAAATTTACAAAAAGTGATGTATGCACAAAATGGACTATTTCATGAAATTTGTCAAAAGATTTTTATAGCAATAAAAAACAACTAATGATAAATCTTGTAAAAATTCAGTTAGTTTAAAGTAGAAAATATACCAGTAAAAGACCTAAACACTTTTATGAGTTATTCTGATTGAAAATTAAGTTCAACTTCAGTTTGTTGTATTCAAAGTTAAAAAGATAAATAAATATGTTGAATTGACATCTCAGTTATTGAGAAATGTACACAATAGAAGCATACAAGGCCTTCAATCAGATAAATACTGAAATTGGAGATTGTGTTTGTAATTTGCCGTATTTAAGTCACTTGACAGTAGTAAAAGTGAAAATTAAGTTCACAGATTTATAGAATATCAAACCACACAGCTGAGTATATAAAATAAGATTTATAATTTTTTTAAATATCAAATAATTTATATCTTAGTTTCAAATATATCGAAATTAATATTTACACCGCAATTAAGAACTAAACTATCAAAAAAAATAACTAAGGGTCATAAATGAAAAAAAACATTTTAGGCATGTAGGTAAAATAATACTCTAATGTTAAGGAAACATCTGATCACAGGAAATGTTGAAGCAGTAATGTTTACAGTCAAGAAGAAACTGAAATCGATATGAAACCAACTAAATGACGTACACTAGTAATTACAATCGTACACAACGTCACATAATTGTTTGTTCAACAGCAAAACACTTGACAGTGGAAAGTTGACAAATGCGAAGATGAAAAAGATGACGTTGTTTTATTATGAGCAATGATCAGAGATATGAATTAGACAATCAGATAGGCAGCAGTTCAACAAGTTGATACTGGCACCAGCAAATAGTTCAACAAACTATTAAAGACGTACTGAACCAACACTTTCTCAAAAGTTGTGAATTCAGAACCCTGACTGTCAATATAAAAGAATTAGAATTTTAGAGAAGAAAATAGAACTGCTCTTTCATATTTCACTTGAAGAGTTTTTACTTTTGATAACTTTTATACCAATGAAGACCTTCTAAATACCTTTTAAGAAATCGAGCTTAGATTTACTGACTGAAATCATTGATGACATGAAATTATGGTTCGTATATGAAGTCTTTTAAGCAGCTATAGGAGCTCAGATTGATATTTGAGTTTGTGAACTAGCTGATGAATACATTAAAGAAAACCAACCAACCTTCACTAGCACTAGCAAATACCTCACCGACAAAATAAATAAGAGCTTAGGATAAAATATAAGATCAGAATTGGCAAGAAGATGAAGATTTGAAGAGATCAGCAAATTGAATCCCAATCAAAAGTATCATAAAAGTCTTCAGAATCAGCTTGGTTTGTAGTTTGATATCTGATAGAAGATGATGATGTATGTGAAGGAAGGATGTTAGAGATCAACCTTTGAGAGTTGTGTGTTGGATTAAGAAGATGAGGAGCAGAGTAGGGATTATGATTCGATCTTCGATTCAGTTGATCTTCAGCTAGAGATTAGATGAAGATAAAAAAAAGATACAAAATAGAAAATGATGAAACCTGAAGACACAGGAGTCGAAGTGATCATCATTTGAGGATTATGATGAGGATAAGGAGGTGGTGGTGGAAGAGATGGTTTAATCTCTTCATTTTTACATCCTGTCTGTTGCATGAATCGATTTAAACTACTGCAAAGATCAACTGCTAAATTCTCATTTAAATTCCAATCATTTTCTTCAGCTTGTTGCATACTATCAAAAAGATCTATAAAATAATAAAAAAATGTTTATAAAGATGAGAGGATTGCAAAGATTTTGCAGTTTGAAAGAAAATCAAATTTTATTAACAGCTCAATTAAAAAATTATTTACAAAGTTGTTTTGTTTCTTTAAAACTTCAAAAGAGTAAATACTGAAATCAAACATAAAAAGATGTAAGCTAAAATATAAGGACCCTGGAATTGAGAGAAGTCCACTCCTGACCAGTCCAGACTCTTTAATTTATCACAGCTTTGCTTCAAAGAGCTCATGTTATTGACAGCATCAAAACCTGAAGTAAATCACAATTCAATATCTAAATACTAAAAGCTGAAGATGGTTTAGAACCTGTGGAACTTGTATTGCTGTGAGTCGATTTATTGATCTGATTTAGAGTCATATCATCAGCAACACATGTTGGTGGATGTAGTAAAGATCTATTTGATGTACCCGGATGTTGCTGCTGGTAGGGATGCTTGTGTGTGACTTCTGACATTCGGAAGTAGTTATCATTGACACTGGTGGGCGCTGGTGGGTTACTACGGACGCTGACAGGACTGCTGGAGGTGGAACTTGCAAATGTGCCTCTTAAACTTCGATCAATGTAAGGAGAATGTTGATCAGATGCACTGAAGATGAAAGAGTTGGAAGATATTTGATCTTTTTCACAGATCTTACCTTGAAGCAGATGAATAAACATCTAAAGATCTTGAAGAATGTCTTTGAGGATAAGCAGATGATGTAGAGTTGTAATCTTCAAGTTGTTCGATCTTATTTGTTTGAGATCGAAGAATTACAGGAGCACCTTGATCACCTAAATGATTTGAAAGTCACGTGATATATTTGTAGTTAAAAAGTTTAAAAAATAATTGTTGGTTTTATCAAATACATCTGAAGTATTTCATAAATCCAATTTTCATTTATCAACAAACCTCAATTTGAAATTTATTAAAATAATATTTTATGAATGTAGTAATAGAAAATATTTGCAAGGATTATATACAAGTGCAAATTTTTCTTCTTATTCACCAACATATCACTTAAACCTATTATTTTCAAATCTTTTCATTTTGCCTAACCCTTTTTACTTCAACAAGCAATTCTTATTTTTCTCTTCTTTTGTTATTTTCAATTCCTTTGTGGCAAATTACAAGTGAACTACATTGAGAAAACCTCTACAGTCCTTCACTAAATTCCATAAATACAAATTTCATGCAGATAAATAAATTCAGAAAATTACTTCGTTGGAAAACTGTTCGGTAGATATCTTTAAAGGATTCACTCAGATCATTTAAGTTTAAATCTTTCATCAAATGATCGGCTGGCTTGTCAGTTGATACCTTTCAAACAAATCAAAGTTCAAAAACTCTTTTATTAAAGTTTAAACTAAAAACGTTAACAGAATTTAAGTTGTAAATCACAATTTTTTCGATTATATGATCAAATAGGTCACTATGAATATCGTTTTACAAATATTTAAATAGATTTAGTAATTAAACAATTCAAATAACTCAAATACCCGGCATTTTATCGGTAGATTTGAATGTTGTTGATGTTGATAAAGATGATTGTAGCTAGCAGTTGTTGGTTCAATTATATGACAAGTTTTTTGCTGTAGACATAAGAATCATTGGATTTTAATTTGAGTATTTAGTAAAAAATGTAAATTGCAATAAAACAAAAAACTCTGGCGAAATAAGAATTTGTTTAATTGTTTAGCGGTTATTAAGAAGTCTTTAAGAAAAGTTATTTAAGATGATAAAGTTTGATTCTTAGTTATCAAACAAAATGTTTGTTGTTAAACAAAATCCTTTTTACTAATTTCAAATATATAGAATGAAAAAAATCATTTGATTATTAAATTTGAAATAATTTCTAATGTGTAACATCAAAGTGAAAAAACAACAGATTTCTTTTAGGTTTATTTAAGAATAAATTGTTTTTTTAATTGTTAATATCCTACTTTTTCATGTTTTCAAATGTTCAAAACCAATTTCTTTAACTTTGCGAAGTTCTCTATTATATTTGTACAAACTTTCTTGGGTATTTAACCTTTTATATTGAAAATCTATAATTTGATTTTAATAACTGATGAAAATCAATATTAGTTCAATTTGTTATTTGATTAAGAATCAGAATGTGTTCTAACACTTTACACGCAGATCAAATTGATAAATAATTACCCACTTGAACAAAGTTGTTAATGTTTCAAGTATCTACATCGATTGTGAAATATTTAATGATTTATAATCATCTTTTATAAGTCTTATTAGGAAAATGATTAATGAAGAAATAAGAATAATAAATTGAAAGTATGATTTAGTAGAAATATGAAAAAAGAAATAAAAAGAAAAATTCCAAAGTTTAAATTACCTCAGGTTTTTCTAGTAATCGTTTTCTTTTAATTCCTCTTCCTGTAACAACAGAATCAGGATTGGATTGATCTTCAATAGCCCAATATGATCCCTAAAATAAAAATGTTTCAGAAATAAATTGAAGCAAAAAAAAGCAAAAATTTCAATTTATTTCAACAAAAATTAAAAATTATCAAAAATTTTAAAAGAATTGGAACCTTTCCCGGGTCATCTTTAGTCCTCGGAAGTTTTGTGAAACATTTGTTCAATGAGAGATTGTGTCTTATTGAGTTCTAAAAGTTTCATAAAAAAGTGAATAACGAAATAAATGTAGATAAATACCTTCCAGCCACTACCAGCAGATTTGTAAAATGGAAAGTTATCTAAAATCCAAGTATATATTTCATTTAAAGTCATCTTTTTCTTACCAGATGAATTAATAGCTAGTGTTATCAAGTGTGCATAGCTGTAAAATAAACACTAAGTAAATTCTACTCAAACAAAAAAGAGTTTATACTTTATAATTAAATAATTCAAATTATGATAATTGATAAGATCTAAAAGAAATTTCTATTCATCAAAAATAATGTTTGCATAACATACATGAATGTTAAAAACTTTCAAAAGTGATTTATACAGATAAAAATCTATAAAAACTTTATTTTAAAGGAATGTAAACAATTAATAGAAGTTTGTCTCAATGCTATAGCTCAAAAAATAATAATTGATTTTAGAATAAAAAATCAGAATAAGAATTTCTAACTACAAAAAGAAGTTTCAATCCAAATTTTTATGAAAATTATTTATAAATTTTCAGCTATGAAACACTTTTTATCGAAATTATAATTGATTCACCTATAAGGAGGTTTTCCATTTTTAGAAAATGATTCAGTTTTAGGAGGTTTAGAGCTAGAATAGATCTGACTTTCTTCTTTAGCAGCTTCACTTATTGCTTTTACATTTAATCTGAAAAAAGGAAAGAATAAAGATATTGCTTATTGAATTATATAAAGATAATACTTTGAAAAAAATTTAAAATATTTAACTCTAATAGAAAGTTTTTCAATTTAATAACTTTAAATTAAATTATGCTTTAAAATAAAGATTAATGACATAAAAAACAGATTTATATATTTTTAAATATATGTTAAAAGTATAATTATAATATTTTTCAATCTAAAGTTTTATATCATTATAACTAATTCTTGAATATAAACTTACAATTACCAGAAAGATTATAAAGCATCATTACAAAGTATCAAAAATCTGGAATTATTTTAATGTATATACAATAAGAATAATTAATAAACATTTAATTAATTAATTTCAATCAATTTGTTCCAACTTTAAAACTCAGGAAATCTTTCTGATGATTCATAACTCATAAATTTAGCATTTTCAATATAAAACCAGGGTACCTCGGTAACCAGTCCATAGAAGTCAAACTATTTTCAAGATCTGTGAAGTTTTTCCGACAATCTTCATTCTTCATTTTAAACGTCATCAATTTTGTTGAGCAACAAGCTATTTTGAACAAAGTTAGATTTCTCTGAAAAACATTATTCAATATTTTATATTTTTCGAGAAAACTTTATGAGCTGAAGTAGTAGATGGAAGAAAGTTGACATCTATGCTTCTTTCTGATATGCAAATGAGATTTAATTTTTTATATAAATGAGAAGGAGGGTGCCTAAAGAGAACACACATTCTCACGAGTTTTTTGGTTTTTCTCAGGAGCTTTATAAATATGTGTCCACCTGGGATCGAACCCGGTACTTCCTAGATAGTAGTACCTTGTAGCTAGGTGTAGTAACCGCTTCGCTACCAAGCAAGATTTTATTGTGGATTGTAGCATAAGCTATCTCTACTCTTTTGACTAATTAGTGACCAAGAACAGTGGTTCTAGGGTCAACAAGATGTAAGATTTCTGTTTGGATTTACTCTCATAGTTTTTACTTCTTTTATATTTTAAAGCAATTTTGAGGTCAAAAAAAGGATCAAAGAGATACTTTTGATAAGTTATGTTTTTATAGCTCAATATATCACAGTTTATTTAATGACAAAAATAATAAAAGTGATAAGATCATTTAAAAACTCTAAGAATAATAAAAATATATTTTTTCTTAAGTTACTTGAAGTAATAATATAACAAAAATACACAAAATTTATTATTATTAATAATACTAATATGAAATATAAAACAAAAGCAAATGTCAGATTAATTTATAAATAATTTGTGATAAAACTTTAATTATCTTAAAATCTATTTATTGGATGCTTAAAATACTATAATCAAAATTATAATAAATGTAACAACCAACAGTTACAAATTCCTTATAATTTTTAGTAAACAAATTCTTACTGAAAAGAATAAAAGATTTCAAAATAAGAAAAAACTGCGATGAAATTAATATGAAAATACACAAAAAATTCTACATAAAAAATAGTTTCAAACATTTAAAAGTTGTTTTTACAAAGTGTAGCTGAAAAAGTCAAACTAGTCATTAAAAGGAAGAACAATACGAAAAATATGAAGTGAAGTGTTTATGAGTTTAACATCAAGCCGGTTTTTCCCCCACTCTGGTATAAAAACAATTTTTTTACTTTTTTGACCTGCGAATTGTTTCAGTTTTAGAAGGTTGATAATAAGTAATTTAAAAAGCTCATCAGTTAAATAATCAAAAAGTAAATCACGAAGCTTAATTACTAGTGAAGAAAAGTTTTTATCTAATAATAGAAATTCTCTTTTCATAAGAGATTCATCTAAATTATTTATATTAAACAAATGTGGTTTCTGGCTTAAGCTACTTTTCTTGAGCTTAGTGATTGATTTGTTTTTATTAAGTAGTTATCATATTCTATTTGTATAGCTGTTGTTAATTAAGACTGCTTTAAACATAAGCTAACAATGCTAAATTAATTTATTTCACAATTAAAAGATGTAGTCGTCGACTTTTACCTCTTATTACTCTTTATTTTTACAATATCAGTTTTTCCTTAAAATGTTATTTTAAAAATATGAACACTGGCTGATAATAACCGTAGAAAATTAGTTCCATCGATATATCTTCTTACTTTGTGAAGTCCGCCTACAAAAAACTTGTCTTATAATAAATTTCGCTCTTGGTGATTCTACACTAACTAACGAAGAACCAGGCATTTAGCAGTTAAAGCTAGTTTAATAATTAAGGTGACAAACATTAATTTCATCGCGTCAATTAATTACAATTAATCTAAAGCTATCATTAACAAGTTCCAAAAAAAACTAGTATTACTAAAAATCATTTTACTATATTTGCTATTAAATTATCCCCTTTATGATTTTATCTAATTATGTAGGATGCAAATGATAACATTGAAGCTTCAAGGTCATTGAAGTTCTACTTTTGCACTCTTAAATGACGCATCCTTTTGTGACACATTTGAAATACATTTATCATAAAAAGCATAATTGTGTAACTTTATACTGATGTTACTTTTTAGGTTACCTAATTTTTTAAATTGATATTCTCAGTTATTTGCAACTCCAAAAAATAGAATATTTGTAGTACAGTATACATTCAACAAAATTAAGAGGTTAGATTATTTAATGATACGAGTATTATATGTTGTCAGTGAGACATATTTGAGTGGAACAGTTCGAGAAACGGTGATTTAAATGATAGATTTTTTGTAGTTTATGATTAGTAGCAAATAAAACCTTTTTTTTTTCTTCAGAAATTAATGTTCCAAACTTACTACATAAGCGAAATAAATACTGGATCAAAAGACTTATTATATTCTTAGAAGTACTGTTTGTGATTTGTTGGTATTTCAGCAAGTTTGACTGAATTCGAAGATTTTTAATGACAGTCAAAAGCTTAATAAGTTATTAAGTTAAATTTTTTGGTGGCTGAAAACAGTCTATAGCATCGAGTTCTCGTCAAAAGTGTAAACGACCAAAATGTCTACTTCATAAATACTAAGAGGATAAACCTTATGAAACTGACTAGTAGATTTATTAGCATTTTAAGAATCTAAATATCAAGATGATGTTAACAAAACAAGCAAACTAAAAAGATTAAAAATAACTTCAAGTTTTAACTAAACTTTTATTACTACAAATGTATTTGGTGATAAATATAAGGCTCTTGTTCAAAAAGTTGCAAACGCTATAACATATTTATCAATGGTGTCTAAGAAATCTCTATTTTAGCGTTTCTACCTGGGAGCTAGTGTCGATGATATTAGATATGAAAGCTCTTATCGAAGTGCTAGATAAACATCTAAGATATTTGAAGACTACCAATAAAAACGCTTGTAAATACATAAAGATTCACATAATTCAACCAATTTAATAAAGTAAACAAAACATGGCAAAATAGATTTCTAATAAATTTGGACCTCTTATTAATAGTCTAGTCATTTTTTAAAGACATCAGGAAAAACATTTGAAAAATTACACAAATATTTGAAGCTGGTTTCAATTTTTAAGGTTTTGTAATAGCAATAATAAATGAGCAGTAATTATTAATCTAGATTTTCAATTTTGGTTACAACTGGTTCTGCAACTAAAGTTTCTACCTGTTGTTCTCCGCCAATATTAGTTGTAACTGAACCATCAAATAAGACTGGTTCAACAACAGCAACTGGTTCAACAGCAACTGCTTCAACAACAGTCACTGGTTCAACAACAGTCACTGGTTCAACAACAGTCACTGGTTCAATAGCAACTACTGGTTCAACAGCAACTACTGGTTCAATAGCAACTACTGGTTCAACAGCAACTACTGGTTCAACAGCAGTTGTTTTTAAAACTTCTAGATCAACAGAACTCTCTGGAAGTTTTTCCAATGTTTCAACAGTTGACATAACATTTGTAACAAGTTCTTCAATTTCAGCTTCTGGTTGAATTGCTGGTGGTGCAGTCTGAAAAACACAAATTTATCAGAATATTCCAGAATCTTATTGCTGCAAGGAAATGATTTCAAAAATACAACTTTGTTACAAAAAAAAATATATAAATTGACCAAACCTTACTGTAGCTTGTTGCTGAAAGTTTTCTTAAACTATTCTGACAAGCAGATAAAGATAGTCCGAGTCCTATTCCAGCACCTAGTGTAATAGGCCATCTTTTGCCTAAAAACAAAACCTAATTAATTATAATAAGTAAAATCAAAATACATCTTTTGGTTCACAAAGTAAAAATTCAAAGAAAACAAACCTTTTGAAAAAAGCATGGAGAATAGACCACCAAGTAAAAATCCAGAACCTTAAACACAAGAATGAAAATGTAAACTAAAATGTATCAACACTAAAAAAATCCATAAAAAATAAAACTGACTTTTAAAAACTGATTTTAAAATTATAATTATTTAAAAATAATTAATTTAATGTATCACCTGTTTTTACCCCTGCGTCTACTACACAATTATCTATTGTTTCACCATATAAAGGTTCTTTTCCAAAAATTGATGGTTTACTCATTTTTAATAATAAATTATTCTTCTAGATAACACTTAAATTAGCTTTCTATGCTTGAAAAATATTAAAGTATAACATGAATAAAATATTTAATACAAATTGCTCATTTCTAGATAAATTATAATTTATGAAATAAATCTATATATGAAACGATATCAAAATATTTATAATTTTGATTTTTATCAATAAACGTTATATTTAAAAATGATTAAAAATAGTTAGATAAACCAATTTATTAAAAATAGTTAGTATAAATGAAAAAAATATTAAATTCAACCTTGAGTTTATCAAATATATTAAAAATTTAAAAACAAAAAAGGCAATATCTATATAATATATTATCTTTATTAATTATTAAAAGTTATTAAAGTTGAATTGAAATCAAAACAAATAAATAAAAAAAACAGACAAGAGTTCTATAAGCTAAATCATTATAAAAGTATATATTTATTTAAATATTATATTGTAAAATAAATTAATTCATATATCAACTTAAAAACGTTTCTCTTAAAAAGCATTTAACATACATTTAAAATAAACTTTAAACACTTTAAAAAAGTAACATATACTAAAAAAGAATCTGCTTTTTACATTTATCAATCTGAAACTATAACTGTGGATCACAGATATATAAATAAATGATTAAAAATATTATACTGATGTAGGAATAAAAACTGCTTAATTTACAGTATTATTTTATATAAATAAAAATTACCAACATTCAGCGACTAAAGAAAAAAATAATATAAATAAAAATTTAAATTTATAAGTTATGTTGAAACAACGTCCTTGAAGATTAAATAGAATACGAAATTGGGCGATAGCTGTTTGTATAAAAAATACTTTATTTGAGATTATAAACTTGCTTACTTAATTTATCGTAAATATTTTGCAGCTGTGATAAGTATTGCAACTCATTTCATTAAAAATATATTTTGGAATAAAGTTTATAGATGACAGGTACGAATTAAGTTAAAATGTAAAGTAACTTAATAATTAAGATTTGATAACACTTAGCAACAGTTTTTTAAAATTGTAACAATCATCCTTTAAGTTACCTGATTATTTATTTCTGATTTCGACAAAACAAGTATAATAAACTAACAGAAGAAGCATACCATAGTTTAACGTATTTTGATAATTAAATAATCTGATTTATTATTGATGATCAGAAATTTTTACGTTGGGTTATGTTTATGAAATTATATAAACTAGATGTCAGCTTGTATACTTATATTATCGACTTCTACTTTGATTTAAACTCATATATTTCAAGTAATTTTGAAAATTTTCATATTACTGATATTTTTGATGTTAAGCTAGAAATAGTTCTTTAAAAATAATTGCTGAAATTATGATAAATATTTTATTTCAAAGAATCATCTCTATATTAAATAGTGTTTTGTACAGTGATAAATTTTCAATACCTTTTATCAAGTTATCACAATAAGTCACAAAGTTGTCTATTTATATTTTTAATATACTCTTTATTAATTTGCTAAGTTCTATTTAACTACACATTCTAAAGATATTAGCTAATAAGAAATACTTTGAGATAACTTAGTGAAGTTTTAATAAAGAGTTATATAGTTATTTAATTTTTATCAATCTATTTATTAAGCTAGTGGTTTACTGAATATGCCTCACAACATATCCTTAACATAGATAAGAAAATAGAAGTCAGCAGTATTGGAAATAATATCATAAAATGCTTTAATCAAATATTCAAAACAATAAGTTGTTTGTTGTTAGAAAACTGTTTAAACAGTAAACTCATTCTAAATAACCATAACTTTGTCACCCATTTCAACGTTGGTTGCCAAAAATATAGTTTGCTGATAGCTTTACTACCTACTATAGAATGTTTTTCAAGCAAAGATGTATAAGCTTTGCGAGTGGTTGTTGACTCGCAGATGTTATACCATGAAGTGATTAACAAGGAATTCACGAGTATTTTTTCCAAGTAATGAAACAAACATTTTATTGGTTGAAAAATCTATTACAAGCTATTCTAACTTAATTTTCCAATTTATTTAAATAGCTATTTTAACTAAAATTGATTAGATGACTTTATTCTATATATCTGAAAAGGGGTTAAATAAACTTTTTTAACTTTTACCCACAGTTCGTCTGTATTTTGTTGATAAACTAAAAGTTTATTTTTGTGTTGTTATTTACTTATACTTCTAAAGGATATATACATTTCTAGATAAATTATTTGATTCTTCTACTTATGCTGATATTGAAACTTATTATTTCTATACATTTTAATCGAGGCGTTATTGTAATTTGAGTTATAATGCATTATTTTCTGATAATTTAAATCTTTTTTAAACAATATTTTGCTCTTATTTAAAAAAATTATATTTTATTTTAATCTGTTAAATGCTAAAGGAGAGTTTATACTTATTTAATTTTTAGAGTATTACTTCTCGAACTAATATTTTATTTATCTGTTTTCTTTGCAAAACTTGTTGACAGTATACTTAATAGTTCAATGGTAAATTTAATCCTAAAATTTATTTTAAATTATTACTTTATAAACTTAATGGTATCTTTTTATTGATTAAATTTGTACAACATTTAATGAAAACGATACCTCACTTTTAAATTGTTTAAATTAAATCATGATCTCTTTGCAGTTAGTTTTAGTTCAATTTTGAAATCAATCACTAGTCATAATGTACTCAAATACAACAAGAGCTCAGGATGATGTGATGTGCCAAATTGTCATTAAGCCAGTTTGTTCAGTGTACGTTTAAATTAATTTCTTATAAAGTTAGTTAAAAAATACTAATAAATATTTTAATTAATTTTGTCTTACTTACATACAACAAAATATATAATACTTCTAAGATTTAATTGTTGACTAATGATCATTCAGGCAAATGAAAAAGTGAAATTCGTCCAACTTTATTCTTTCTTTTGTTTGATTTTTTTCTTCATAAAGTAAGATGCTTTTGTTTATAGAGATTTTCAACCATCATCAACAACCCAAGGCGGACCATTTTTTACCAGGCAATTTTTCTTAAAGTTTGTCTACGTTTTGGCCTCAGTACTTTACCATGATTTGCCCCCTTTAGTGATCTATATTTGGACTGCTTTTCAAAGTTTTCTAAATTTTTATAGAGCATATGGACAGTTGATACTTTTTACTATGCTTTTCACTGCAATGTCTGAAAAATGTGTTAGTAAGAATCATGAAAAGTGGGCCAAGGTACTTGATTATACTTATCATTTACTTTGGCTAGTATTGTTTCCTTTTATATTTTTTATGATGTGGACAATAGAATTTTGTAAATACTTGGTCAGTGATATTATAGAGCCTTGGTCGTGGCATGTTACAAAGATTTGGTTTAAAAAAAAGTTGAAATTGATTAAAAACTAATCAAAATATTTCGAAAGTGTATCACACTAACTTTTAATAAACTTTTTTGTGGAAATTTTCCGAGTTTTGTTTTTAAAACATTTTACATTTGTACATCTGATTTTTTTTCTTTTACGATAAGTCTTTTACTAGATAATAAAATTGTTTTATAACTGCCTTAAATTTTTGCTTAACTTTTAAATGAAGAAAAAGTTTTATGTTTTCTTGATTACAACTTTAATATTATTTTCAATTTTAGAAAATGTTATTTTTTTGCAAGTTTTCTGGATGAATTACTGTTAGATAAAAAAGAGTTAATCAGATGTTGACAGTATGTTCCGATTGCTGACAAGTAGTTTTATGTTAGGTTAGAAACGTTGCCAAGTATATCAAACGTGTTTTGTAATTTAGTACTTTTTTTAACTATTTGGAATGAAACAGTTTCTTTAACAATCAAACCTTAGGTGCTGGCGAGCAGAGAAAATACTCGATTAGTTTATCGTAACTTGCTTCTATTAGCCTGAGAATCTTTGGAAGGTGAAGACTAGCTCAAGATGTTTGCTCATAGCAAGATTTGAGTTTATTTGTGATCCTGTCCGAGTAACTTGCTGCGATAATCAACTGAAGGGTTGGTTCGCATAGCGGTTTGGTTGTCATGGTTTTATAGAAGCAGGCCTTTAAGGGGGGAGCAGGTGATGATTTCATCAAGAAGTTTTGAATATGATGTAAGAGTTCCAAAACTTCCATCTTTTCTTGATGAATATATAATATTCAGATAGATAATTAAAAAGAAATATTTATGCTTTAGTACCACTATTTACATCAAAAAAATCATTTCACTTAATTTGGAACAAATCCATAACATTTTTAAATAAATTTTTAGGGTAAAAATTATTACAAAAATCTAAAGAAATATTTCATGAATATAAAACAACCATCAATTTTTAATATTTTATTATCATCAAGAAATAAAGTGAATACTATTTCACACATACTTAGATGGGTCCCATTTGTATTTAGAATCAAAAGTATAAGAAATATTTTGACTAATGCTCTTAACTTTTGGATCTAATCCGCGTTTCTCAAATTCATTTGCTCCAATAACTCCTGAACGAATCTCATCAGCTGGGAAGACTTCTGGGAGCTTGATTGGTGCCTCTACCGGGAACTTATAAGGTATCACATACTCACACAAGAGATATAATCCAACAAGAAGAAAGACATTCAAAAATCTTCTTTTATTCAATGTTGGTTTATCTATTATTTTTGCTCTAGTGTCATTGCCAACACTGATATAATGATCAGACATAAAGAAAAGAGGTTCACCCCAATTACGTTTTAAATAAGGTTCATCCCAATCATAAAAAGGATCTCTTTCAGATGCAGTTTCAACAGGAAGATCAGGATAATCTCCAGCATTAAAGTAACTGTTAGTCATTGGTTTATAGTCTTCTGGTCTTAAATTCCATTTAGCTGCGAGCGTTGCTTTTTTCTGATCACTTAAAGGTTCTCTTTCAAGAGGTATAACATTATCTTCAGTTTTTAACTCAATTTGATAATATTTTTCAGGTCCTGGGAAGTTGCCAGCGCTTCTTACTGAAATTCGTGACAACTTATGTTGAATGTAGAGTTTGAAAGGAAAACGAACATTTGTTAATATTGCAGACATGATATAGTTGTCAGAACAATAACATTCTGAAAAATATAAATCAATTTTCGAGTTATTTTTAAATAATTTTGGAATAAATATAAATATAAAACATTTATAAATTAGCTCAATTAATATTTGAAAAGAAAATAATTTTCAAAATCATAATAAAAAAAATTAATGAAAAATAATTCATATGTTTATAATTCTAGAAGAAAATTAATTCATATAACAAATAGCTTTTATACCAAGCTAAAAAAAGTTCAACAGAAGCTTTATATAAGTTATTTGAATGAATAAGAAAAAGTTATAATAAACTAGTATTAAATTATTTAGGAAAAATATTTTTCAGAAAATATTAGAGATAAGAAAAAGTTAAAAAATATTTCTACTAAGAAACATATAGTTGAAACATTAAATTCTAATCATCTAATAATTTTACAAACAAACATATTAAATTTATCATAAATCTAAACTTATAAAGGTAATAAATTAACCTTTTAATATCAAATATATAATACTAAAAATACTTTTAAAGTTTATGGTACTACTTTTATACCCAATATAAAATATTATACATTAAACTATAGTGAAAAATATGTTGTTATTAAAGGGCTATACAATAATTAAAAAATAATAATTATTAAAATATTGTTTGTAAGTATAAAATGTTAGTTAATTCAACTCAAAACAATAGAACAAAAGTTATACCAAAACTTTTTTTATATACTAAACTAAAATTTGATATCTATATATGAATATATGAGGGAATAGTTCTTAAACTAAACTTAAGTAACTTGTAAATTATAATAACTCTTAAATTAATATTTTAACTGTATAAGATTATATTTAGTTATTGAATAAATTAAACTAGTTACATTTTAATGAGCATACCTATTTACTGGAATATTATACTTTATTCTACGTTTAGGGAATAAAAAACATTTTTATATAAAACTTTTGAATAAAACAACTGTTTTAATGCTACTAATTCTAAAATACTTAACTAAAAAAATAGAAAGCTGTACAGCATTAATTTACAACAGTTGAACTATATATTCATTTTAAATAATTATTTTGAATACACTAAATAATAACAAATAAATATAAATGAATGTATAAACACAACCTGTGCATAACCTTCGAACGATAAAAAATAATTATGGATGTTCCAATATGGATTAAAAACAAATTTGTTTAAACTGACTTAGACAAATGTGTAACAAAATTTGTCTATTACAGAAAAATTGTTATAAAAAATTATAACTAGTTATATTTTCTACTAAACATAACATAAAAATGCATTTAAATTAGCTTATCATGAAATGTGGTCGTTTCTCCTATATTGATATTGAGTTTATAAGTTGTTAGTTAATTATATATCTACTGTTAGAGTTTTAGATTTAAAATGATTGTCTAATCATTTTTTGACTACTAAAAAGTTTGTATAAATTCCAACAGGTCGAATAAACTTATAAAACAAAATGACCAAAATTTCAGTTAGATGAAGTTAGTTAGAGTATGCTTTCAAGTTGGTTGACAAACCAATTCCGTAAAAAGTACGATGTAAATAACAATAACAGATCATTAGCACGTATTGACAGTCATGTACTTATGAAACAATCTTAAAACTATAGATAAGAACAACCTTAACTGTTAAGTTTACTAATAAAATAGTAACTAATAATATGTCCTGCTTGGTGGCGAAGCGGTTAGCTACAAGGTACATCTAGCTAGGAAGTATCGGGTTCGACCCCAGGTGGAGACATATAAAACTCCTGAGAAAAAAAAAAACCATGAAAAACTCCTGAGAATGTGTGTTAGTGAGATGTGCTCTCTTTAGGCACTCTCCTTCGCATTTATATATATAAAAAAAAATAAATAAATAAATAAAAAAAGTAATTATGAGAAAGCAACATCCTAATTCTAGATGTGAATATTCAAAGAATAAATCCATTATGAAAATAAAAAAGTATTTTTAGAAAATATGCCACAGTATATAATGCTATTTTAGTTTTCCTGCAGGAAAGTATACATGTAATAAAAAAACAGTTATTGATGTGACATTTGACAAAGGTCTAATAAGATACGTTTATACGAGCATAATGAAATCAGTTATTATAAACAAATGTTGTTGAGTTAAAATGTACAAATTAATGAAATTTTATTGACGCAGCACATTAAGTTATAATTCAAAACAATTATTTTTTACGCCATTATTGTTGTATTTACTGGTTAGTGTAAAGTATTTGCCTCAAGTAATCAGTTTTGTTTCCATTTGTTGCAATCCAATAACTAGTGTTTTTAACCTGTGATTTTTAAGCCCATCTGTGTGTGTAATTATCAAAAGTATATACCTTCTAATTGAATTAGAATACTCAGTTATGTATAAATAGAATTAACTATATTAATTGAATATTTATTTTCTTGATAACTAAATTATTTTATACTTTATTTCACCTCATTTTGATCTAATGCATTTCTTATTTTTCTGATAATTTATACTATATAATAAATAATCAAAAGTAAATTTGTAAAAGCTCTAATTTATCCAATTATTTTTATTGCTTAATAATATTATTAATTATAACAATTTAAAAGTTTTGTTTTCAGCAAATATTATTATCTTACAACTTTTTTTTCTAATTCAAAGTGCCATATCAACTATAATTTTTCAATAAAATTTTAAGAGTTAAATAATAATATATTCGTAATTCAAACTTGTGTATTATTGTGTTAGTTTATTTATTAAAATTAATTATCTTATAATCATAAATAATATTAAGAAACTTAATAAGCAATTAAACAATTTTGTTGCTTATACTTATTTAAAGTTTATTTTTGTTTATGATAATTTTTAACAAATTAAAAAGAATTGTTTTATAAAATACTTTTTAATTGACTGACACTAGCTTTTTTATAGTTTGTAATTTATTTTTTATTTAAACTTATTAAATTTTTGTCTGAATGTATGCATTATCTAAGTGAATATTATATTATCAATCTAAATAAAATTTTTGCCAGATTCTTTATAAGTAGTTCTAATATGTTCAGTAGCAAAATTTGTTGCTTAAAACGTGGAGCTTCCATGTTTACAAATGAAATTTGTAAAAATTCATCTTTAACAGTATTTTTTAAGTCAGCAAGAGAATTTCAAACTACAACAGCAGTTGAAGCAAAATCGAAAGGAAAGAAAAGTAATAATAAAACTAAGATGTTTATTCGGCCAGCTGATGTCATTGAGTTTGTTGATTTAGAAGAAGTTAACCAAAAGATGGAAGTAATTGTAAAAGATTTGAAAAATCAATTTGCTCAACAAATACGTCTTAGTAATGATGTGACTTTATTTGAACAAATCAAACTTTCAATAGATGGTGAAGAATATTTCCTGAATGAAATCACTGAAATCAACCAATTGAATCCTCGTTTAGTTGCTATTGATCTTGTTGATTATCCTGAATATATAGAGAATGTTGACAAGGTTTTGAGGGAGCAAAACTTGGGTTTCAATCCTATAATTAATGGAACTGAAATAAAAGTTCCATTACCTCAAGCTACTGTAGAGCAAGCAAACACACGAATTAAACAAGCTCAAAGTTTGATGAAGAAAGCAAATAAGTCTCTTGATGAAACAAAAGATGATACGATGAAGTTAGTGAATAAGATAAGCAATGCTCCTAAAGACACCAAGTACTTTATTAATGAGCAGTTAAAAGCTTACGTGGAAAGTCACATGACAAATATACAAAAAGCTTTTGATACTAAAAAGAAATCTTTAAAAGTATGAAATTTGTTTATTCATAAAATTTATTTTTGTGTTATTTAAATATTCTGGTGTTCTTATGTCTCTTATAATGTTTTTTCTGAAATATACTAACTCTTTAGTGTCTTTAGCTATAACTTTTATTATTATTGAATAATGATATTTTTTCGTTAGTCTTTTTGAATAGAATTGTTGTAAAAGTTATTAAATACTAAATATTCGTAAAATAGATTTAATAATAATCAAAACTATCAGCTGTTACAATAGTTGAAATTTATATAAATGGTTAAACTGTAATTTAATAAAAAATTTAACAAATCATCAAAAATAGTTTATGTTAATTAGAAAAGAATTTGAAAAATGAATATTTTACATAAAATATAATTTTCAAGTCTCATTTTTTAAGTAAGGAAATGTCTCAATATGGTTACTCACATATCTCTAATCCTCTAACAGATCCTTATCTACTTACAGAGAGACACAATTTTTAAGTGTTTTATTTATACCTAATTTTATTTAGAAAACTCATAATAAATTCAAGTAACAACTTTACAAAATTTTATTTGATTAGTTTGAGTTTTAACGATTAAAAACTAAATGAAGAAATACGGAAATATATAAATAGTAAATTAAAGAATGCATTTAAACAAAATTTCTTTTAACCCTAAATTTAAAAATAGTTTTATAAAATGAGTAATATGTGAAATTCAAGGAAGGAATTAAAATAGATTTTTTCAAACTTTTTTTAAAAGTAATCACATAATTACAGACTTTATTCGACGAAAAGGTTAAAGTGGCTTCTTAAAAAACATTTTTTCAGGCTTAAAATAATATCAATATTTGTAAGAAAACTGTAAAAGTTTAAATTCTATTTGATTGTTTGTGGTTACCTTAAACTTTATATATTTTTCTGTAGTTTATCGTTTTATATACTTACATAAATATTTTACAAAAATTCTGGTTATTTATTTCCCAGTATTTTATAATAAGATTGTTGGTTGGATTTCAAATGAATCTATTAACTGACTGATATATTCTAACAAGAAAAATTGTCTTAACAAGAAATATGAAATATTTTTGAAACGAATGAAATTGTTATCCAAAAAAGTTTGTATAAATACTTAAAAA
The DNA here is from genome assembly GCA_034620365.1 of Pegea sp. RAD2-039. Classification (NCBI taxonomy): domain Eukaryota; kingdom Metazoa; phylum Chordata; class Thaliacea; order Salpida; family Salpidae; genus Pegea; species Pegea sp. RAD2-039. Next base: position 125,010 of record JAQGEQ010000116.1, read on the forward strand.
AAATTTCAAAGATTTTTTAACATTTCTTATTTGGTCATTTTATTTTTCAAAATGATAGTTATTAAATGGATGAAAATTGGATCAAAAGATTTATTTTATTAATGAAACTTGATTAAGTAGATTTATTGTTCTTTAATTTAAGCAAAAAAATTTAAAAGAGCCAAAAAAGTATTAATTGAAATTTTAAAAACAAAAATAATTTCAACAAATTCACAATTCAGCATTTAGTAAATGTACTAAAGTAGTAATAAATGGCTTAAAAATTAAAAGACTTGATAAGCTACAACATCAACATTTTTTAAATTTAATCAAGTCAAATTTTTGAAATTAATTCTTTAAATGAAGTAATTAAATTTAGAAAATAACTTCTGGAACGCTTGAAATACGAATTTAGAAAAACGAATTGTATGTTACTCGAATGAATAAAAAATAACGGTAAGTATTTCAATAAAAGATAAAATAGCAGCAGATAAAGTGTTAATAATAACGCTAAAATTATTGAACATTACACAAGACTTTAAAATATTCATTTATACTAAATTTATAGTATTTGTCGACTATAAAGTAAATCTAAAGAGAATTAGTCGAAATTGTGAAAAGTAAAAAACTGTTTAATAATTTCTTTTGAAATAAAAACGAAATAAATTTTTATAATCAAATATTATTAGCAGTTGATAAGCTAACAGTGATGAAGAAAAATTACAAAATGATAGAAGTTAGTAGAAGTTATTTCTATAAGTTGTAATATAGCTTTTGTCTCAACATTTGAAAAGTTGGTCGTTTTTATATAAATTATTAGTGATTTAGACTTGCTTAAAATTCTTATTACTAATTAAAATGTTTTGGTAAAACCCAATTAATTCAAACAGTCAATTTCAGTCTGAATACAAATTGATTATTAAGAAAACATTTGGACTCAAAAAAAGCTAGAGATTAATAAGCACATGATAATAAACAGTATTAGTTTTGAATATTTAGGCAAAAAAGCTCCATTTTGTTGTAATGAGTATTCTAGTACAAAACCTCCACTGTTAATACTTAACTGACTTTCAAAAGTGATAGAAATCTCATTCACATCAAAATTAATCTGATTTTTAGTATTGTTATTGGTGACATTTAACAAAAGTTTATCAAAATTATCCCATATTCCTAACCAATCACCAGTTATAATAGAAATATTTTCAAATAAAACACTTATCTTTAATCCATCTGGGGCCTTAATTTTCCAAAGACAATTTAGTACTTCATTGTCACCGTTAGCAGCATTAGGAGATGAAATTTTTCCTGATCTATTTTCAGCATTAAGAGTCAATCCTTCGCCTGTAAGACAGGCTTTTATATTAGGAACAGTTTTATATGTAATCATAAATCTGCCATTTGGTATAAATTCCCAGTCCATTCTATTTGTGTGAAATCGTACTAGGGCCATTTGACTACTAGTGTAAATAGTTGAGCAGTTACGCATGTTGTAATACATATGCAAGAGAATAGTTGAATTGATAGATGGTCCATTATGTACATCTAAAAAGTCAGAAGGGACCTCAAAATCGTTTGGTTGAAAATATAAACAATTGAAACGAATAACACGATTGACATCGTTGCTTTTTATCAACCAACGATAATCAAGGCTTGCTGGAAATTCATCTGGATAATTTGGTGAAGTAAGATTTTTCTGAACAGAGCTTGCGATTAATTCTGTATAATTAAGTAAATTGTTTTTTTCTTCAATAACAACATCCATTAAACTAATTAACATAAACCCTTTTTTCTGTATACTTCCATCTGTTTTAAAACTGATTGTCATCACATTACCAGTGGAGTAATAAATAGAGTTCTCTGCTGATAGAGGTACACTTGCTATCTCTTTACTACTCAGTTTTTCTCCGTTATGTAAAATGAGTTTATCGTATAAGTACTCGATGTCAATATTGATAACTTTCACACCTATCCTATGTTCTTTAGGACACACAAGCTTCCAGCAGATGAAAGTATTTTTGTCGTAGTTAGCTGGGTAATTAGGTGAAGTGATATTGACGATCATTGGAAAGTCGATATAATGAATATGACAGCTTTCACTGTCTGTGATGTTTCTTATTCTTTTCTCCATAAATTTTTCGACCTGAAATCAAGCAGCTTATTTATCTATTTATCAGATTAAAGCAGAAAAAATTACTGAAATTCGAATGTGTTTTAATATTTTTTCTATTTGAAAAAGTATTTTTTTTTCACTTCGAAAGAAAATGTTTTTTTATGTAGATTAATTTACAACATCAACCTTAAAATTTGAACAAATTAATCATTCGTTACCTGATTATTTTATTACAACTCTCAATAAAACTAAAAAGCTGTTTTAAAATTGAAAATTAAAAAAGTGCAAACGATATATAAGTTTGTAAAATAATTGTAAAAAATTATAAAGATTTGAATAATAGTATAATGATAATTGAATAATTATTTATAATAAAATTTTATAATTAAATAAATTTTTTAATGTTTTTTTTTTAATTGGTTAAATTAAATTTGATGTTTAGCACAAAAATTACACAAAACTTCACAGATACATTTTAAAACTTGGATTTTATATCTAATCCAATTTTAAGTCTTCTAATCTTTCATTTTTGTTTTGAAAACAATTTTTAGCGTAATGAAAGGCTTGTCAAAGAATAGGTTTAGCATAAGCCTTGATATTTTAAAACATGATGCAAATGTAAATAGTAGCATAAAAGCCCTAGGCAGTGAAATCAGTAATTGCCCATAGAGAAAACAGATTAAGGTTAAATTAGATAGCATATATACAAGTATGTGTTTGAAAATATGATGATGAATAAAATAATTATCAAAACTTGTTGTAAAACTCACATTATCAAGCGAAGGAAAGTCATCTTCAATCTCTTCTTCAATAGTGGGTTCAGTAAAGTTTTGTCTTCCTAATATAAATATTTCACTTGTCTCAATCGGTGGTGGGTTGCCAAAGTTCTCATAAAAAAGACGTGTAGACGTATTAGATCCCACCTCGGAAAGATTTAACGACGTCTTATTTTGAATGGAAGTTACCAAAACAATAAATAATTGAAGAACTACAAACGGTTTCATATTAATCTAACTACTTTTTCAAAATCTGCAAACGTTAAAAAAATAATAATAATATCGTTTAGTTTGATATTTATGTTTAAATTTGCTGAATATTCTGTGAATAAAAATCAAAATCTTATTAATATACATAAAAGAATCAGTCGTAGACAGAATGAAATATTGATGGAGGAAATTATAAAATCATTTATTAGTTTAAAGTCCAAACAGTTTTTAAAATATACTCCAAAATGCTCAAAGTTTAGTTTTCACTACATTAGTTACAAAATGACTCATTCTGTTAAATACAAAGTATTTAAAAGTATGTCTTGTACAGATAAAAACTATTAGTAGTTTACTTAAGATCTTAATTTCTTGATAGTTAGCCATTCAAAAACCTACTCATCTAACGTCTGACTTTTTGTAAATATTACTCAGGACAATTTTTTTATTACTTTTTTTCCTTTTTTTGAAATGCTTCAGAAAATTTACTCGAATCGCTTGAGGGTAGGATTTAGTAGTTATCATAACCTTCCAAAACTTCTGAATAATATTAATCTGTAACTCTTCCAACACTGATCTTCTGTTTTTCTTGTAGAATACAAATTTAAAATAAATTATTTATTATTTAATTATCTGATTGATATTTTTGAAAATTTATTTTTCATTTTTTTATTTCATTTTATAATCATTGGTTTTTGCAAAAAAAAACATATTTAGAACTGAATAAGGTTGAATATAGTTTTAATACCAATTTATTTATACAAAAAAATTATATTCTTCATTTATTAAAGCGAGTGTTGAGCTTAAATAAAAAAAAATATTCTGAATACGTTATAGTCATGATCACTAACCACCAACATTATAAACAAAGGTAAGTTGTTTTCTAAATAAAAACAAATATAAGCGACTTATGAGATAATCAAAGTTAGACTAGCTACAAACATTAAACAATTAATTTTGAAATTTAAATCGCAAACTACAAGTTTTCTATGATTTAAAAAACAAATCCATTAAATTACAATCAGCTTTTATTTGGAACTTTCTATTTATTTCATGTTTACCAAACTAATCAATAAATTTTAAACATTAAACAAAGTAAGGTTGTAAAGCAATTAAACTAAGAGTTCGTTTTTGTTGAAATTGTCTTACATCCATTAGTTTTTAACCTTTGAAAAGGGTTATTTTGTTTCAAATAAGTCAGTTTTTAAGTCTTTGTAAAAATAAATAATTAATATCTAACTCAAAATCAAAAAGTTTCTTCAACACAATTATAATCAGTTTTGAAAAAAAACTTGTTTTCTGTATGAAGTTAAACTATAAAGTGTTTAATTTGCATACTAGCTAACCACTATATACAACTTGAAATAGTTGTTATAAATTCCAAAGTCTATCACAAGGTCACGGATTAAAATAAATTCAAAATTGTCTTCAAGTTAAGAAAATAATAACTTCAGTAAGAAAAACTATCTGCAGCAAAACAATAAATTCTGAAAAATTAAAAACAGCTTAAAATGAATTCTACATCAAAATCAAGTTTGAGGTTTAACAGGCTAAAAACGTTTCAATCTGTAAAAAAAACAAACCAAAAAATGTTAAGATTGTTCCTAAATATTCTTCCCAACTTTAACCCATTGTTAAAGTTTTTATTAACCAATAATTCACTAACCAGTTGAATAAATTGTTAAACATTATTATAAATTAAGTTCTATAAATATTTTCTTTGAAATTAGTTCAAGCTTAAAGGTTAGATTTTGTAAAGAGAGTTGTTAGTTGAAGTCACAGGTGACTTGTGGTTGTAGTGAACTTTTGTTAACAACTTCTAGAAAGCGTAAACTAAAGGTTTTGTAGTAACAGCACGACTTCTGCACTTCGATACTAAGTCAAATTTAGAGTTAAACTAATTATTTTTTAAACAAAAAGACTTCAAAAGCGCATTTTAATCCCTTTTTAGAAAGATAAACATCGAAAGTTTCACATTTATGAGGTTTTGTTTTAGTTAATTGGGGTTTTTTTTATCATTTACAGATAATTACAAGTTAACAAAAGTATCAATTTAAAACTCTCATTACTTCAGATAACTGAAAATACTTCATTAATGATTCATTTACTTTTAATGTTTCCAAAAGACTTTCTACAAATAAATTTACAACAAATTAAATTAAAGTTTATTTAAAATGCTAATGTATGAATTTACTGTTTAAAAAATAAGTGAAAACTCAACTATATCTCAAAAAACATTAAAGTTAAACTTCAAAATTAATGTCTTCTTATTTTTACTTTCAAAATATTTTCAAGATTATTTCTTGTACAAATATTTAGCTTTCCAATTGATCTTTATGTTAAATACAGGTTGAAACGGATGTAGAGATAATGTTTTAGAAATATGTTAGTATTGGAATCACGCCAAAATCGAAAAAGCTGTAAAAACTAAACTTTGAAATTGAGATTTTTATATTTATCATTTTTTTGAAACATTTTTTGAAACTTTTAAGATTTGGATATTTTCTAATTTGTGGCGATGACGATAGCCTAATTAAGCTAGCTGAATTTTTTGATGTCTCCAGTAATCACTTTTTAATCTAAAGTATTCATATCTTAAGCTACAAAATTATTAAAATTTTATAGCTGAAATCTAAATCAGTTTTTTGCATTTTTTAAACAACTTTTTCGACTAAAGAAGGTATTTAAAGTCATAAATATGGATACTAATGATTCTTCTATTTACAAGAATAGTGATATCTTACTAAATTCAAATCATCTTTATAAAACATAAATTTTTTCTCATCAGATCTATTTAAGAAACTTTGTTGGATTGTTTACATATTTTTAATAAAGTATTTTGTTGTTGAAAGATTGCTACTCACAAATAATTACATGTAAGAATTTATTCTAAACCTTCAAAGTAAACTGTACAATGATACTGATAGTCAATTAACATATTAAAAATAGACCATATGGTTCATTGATAATCTAATAATATATCAACAATTAAAAACCCATTCACGTTTGGTTGTTTGTGATGGTTTATCTGAACAATGTGATATTTATATTTCCTTCTATTTTACTTTTACTAAAACTTTTTGAATATCTTTCTGTAAGAAACATTTTGAAAGTTTTAAAAACCTTAATATAAATGATTTATAAAGTTGTTTCTACTTCTTTATTTACAAATAAGTTGCAATTTCATATTATTAACAACTTGCTTTTGTTTGTTTACTAAAAAACTAATGAATAAATATTAAAGTGGAAATTCATTTCTTTATCTTAATTACTTTTTCAAAGTTTTAGAACATTTTTTAGTCAAGTACTTTAAAACTTCAGATATTTTTTCACACGAAAATATTTAAATCATAATAATTTGTTAATAAGCTAATTAATAAAACTTTGATTTTTTTCCTTTTTAAACTATAAAACCAGAAATAACATTTTATTTTAAAGAATCGAGTCTTTGATTCTTAAACTTTGGATAGTGAGTCAAGATGTACAAACATTTACTGAAGATTACAAGTGGATCAGATAAGAGCAAATTGAAGATCACTTTCAATCTCTGGTTGTTAATAAAATCAGGGTGATCCCTACTACCTCCAGACAAGAGATGTCGACAAATTTCTCAACTTATTGTTAGTCTTCGGAGCTGAACTGAGAGAAAATTCCCTGGGATTTTGCTGATGTTAGCAATTGAAGATTTTGTTCAATTACAAGTTTACTAAGTGATGTTTATTTGAAATCTTTCGTGTTGCTTCATTTTCTGATTGTTTTATGATCGACTGTTTGAAGCTGATCACATGATGAAGTCTCTCTGATGATGAAGTCTCTCTGATAATGAAGTCTCTCTGATGATGAAGTCTCTCTGATAATGAAGTCTCTCTGATAATGAAGTCTCTCTGATGATGAAGTCTCTCTGATGATGAAGTCTCTCTGATGATGAAGTCTCTCTGATGATGAAGTCTCTCTGATGATGAAGTCTCTCTGATAATGAAGTCTCTCTGATGATGAAGTCTCTCTGATGATGAAGTCTCTCTGATGATGAAGTCTCTCTGATAATGAAGTCTCTCTGATAATGAAGTCTCTCTGATGATGAAGTCTCTCTGATGATGAAGTCTCTCTGATGATGAAGTCTCTCTGATGATGAAGTCTCTCTGATGATGAAGTCTCTCTGATGATGAAGTCTCTCTGATGATGAAGTCTCTCTGATGATGAAGTCTCTCTGATGATGAAGTCTCTAATAGCATCCACTTCTAACACAATCTCATTTATTGATAAGTGAAAAGTTTGAATACTCAGATACTAAACTGGATAGATAAAGATCAAAGAGTAGATACGCTCACCAGCTGTCTTCTTTTCAAAGATCTACATCACAACAAACTGAAGATGATAAATAAATAAGCGGTTAAATAATCGGCTGAGATTTGTCGCGCCTATGACGTCATGTCGCTACTTGCATGATTGACAAATGAGTCAAACAACGTCGTCATTAAGCGGAAAAGTTGGAATGACGTCATCAGCAGCGACAAAAATACATTTGGATAAGAAGTAGCCATGATAAAAGTGAAAACGCCAAAATTGGCCTGCTGAGGTTGAAAGTGGAAGTTTGGTAAAAGACCAAAAACGTCGCAAAACTTCGATTATTCACAAAACAAAAGTTAGTCGAAGAAATAGCGGTGAAAAAGCAAAAAAAAGAAGTTGTGACGTCATCAAAGATTTGTGGATAAGTAGTTTTATGATGACATCATCATCACTGACGTCATAACCGTCGCGCGATAACTGGCAAGTAATATAGAAAGTTAGATGATGACGTAATAGCGATGATCACGTGATCAAAGCGATGTGAGCGAAACGAGCGTAAGTAGTGACGTCATTTAATAATGGTGATGTGATCTCGGAGTGATGACGTCATTTCGCGTTGATGACGTCATCTAATGTTTACGTTCAGCATCTGCAGCTTTCTTCAGTCGTTTCTTGAGTTCACTTGGAAACTTATCGTAGCATTTACGACAAACTGGTTTCATATCATACTCGATGAAACGATTTCTGTAATAACACGTCATCGGTGAGAAACTAAGGTGTGACGTCATCATCGCGCGACTTACTTGAGAGTAAGCTTTCCGTTACAGCAAGTACACTGAAAGTGCTTCACACACCAAGACTTGTTGAGAGCAGAAACAACTACAAGAAGCAAAAGTGACGTGATAGACGTGTGACGTCATCGAGTCGCGAACTCACCATCACCATCAATGACTTCGTTGCAGTGATAACAGACGTCACCGAACAACTGGTTGAAGTGGGTCTCACAATAAGCCAGACCACCTTTCTCGTAATGCTTCTGACCGAGGAATGGCTTCTCACACTGAGCACACACAAAATGCTCCACATGCCTGTAAGTAATCCCAAGTGATGAGGAGTCGAAGGAGGTGACGTGATGAGGAGTCGAAGGAGATGACGTGATGAGGAGTCGAAGGAGATGACGTGATGAGGAGTCGAAGGAGATGACGTGATGAGGAGTCGAAGGAGGTGACGTGATGAGGAGTCGAAGGAGGTGACGTGATGAGGAGTAGGAAGAGATGGCGTGATGAGGAGTCGAAGGAGGTGACGTGATGAGGAGTCGAAGGAGATGACGTGATGAGGAGTCGAAGGAGATGACGTGATGAGGAGTCGAAGGAGATGACGTGATGAGGAGTCGAAGGAGATGACGTGATGAGGAGTCGAAGGAGGTGACGTGATGAGGAGTCGAAGGAGGTGACGTGATGAGGAGTCGAAGGAGGTGACATGATGAGGAGTCGAAGGAGGTGACGTGATGAGGAGTCGAAGGAGGTGACGTGATGAGGAGTCGAAGGAGGTGACGTGATGAGGAGTCGAAGGAGGTGACATGATGAGGAGTCGAAGGAGGTGACGTGATGAGGAGTCGAAGGAGATGACGTGATGAGGAGTCGAAGGAGGTGACGTGATGAGGAGTCGAAGGAGGTGACGTGATGAGGAGTCGAAGGAGGTGACGTGATGAGGAGTCGAAGGAGGTGACGTGATGAGGAGTCGAAGGAGGTGACATGATGAGGAGTCGAAGGAGGTGACGTGATGAGGAGTCGAAGGAGATGATGTGATGAGGAGTCGAAGGAGGTGACGTGATGAGGAGTCGAAGGAGGTGACGTGATGAGGAGTCGAAGGAGGTGACATGATGAGGAGTCGAAGGAGGTGACGTGATGAGGAGTCGAAGGAGATGATGTGATGAGGAGTCGAAGGAGGTGACGTGATGAGGAGTCGAAGGAGGTGACATGATGAGGAGTCGAAGGAGGTGACGTGATGAGGAGTCGAAGGAGATGATGTGATGAGGAGTCGAAGGAGGTGACGTGATGAGGAGTCGAAGGAGGTGACGTGATGAGGAGTCGAAGGAGGTGACATGATGAGGAGTCGAAGGAGGTGACGTGATGAGGAGTCGAAGGAGGTGACATGATGAGGAGTCGAAGGAGGTGACGTGATGAGGAGTCGAAGGAGATGACGTGATGAGGAGTCGAAGGAGGTGACGTGATGAGGAGTCGAAGGAGGTGACATGATGAGGAGTCGAAGGAGGTGACGTGATGAGGAGTCGAAGGAGATGACGTGATGAGGAGTCGAAGGAGATGACGTGATGAGGAGTCGAAGGAGGTGACGTGATGAGGAGTCGAAGGAGGTGACGTGATGAGGAGTCGAAGGAGGTGACGTGATGAGGAGTAGGAAGAGATGACGTGATGAGGAGTAGGAAGAGATGACGTGATGAGGAGTAGGAAGAGATGACGTGATGAGGAGTAGGAAGTTGTTGAATTATTTACAACTTACCAGTGTTTACCCATCGCACGAACCACCCGTTCTTCAATAGGTCGTCGACAAGCCCCACAAATCGGAATTCCTTGTTTGTCGTGACAAGGTAAGCAATAAAGTTCACCTCGAAGTTCACGTGCTTCAGATGTCAGTTCCTTGCTGAAAAAATCAACAAAAATAGAAGATAGGAAGATAAGAAAGAGAACAAACCCGCAAGTCTCACAATTGAAGTGGAAAGGATGAAAAGTATCTCCCTTGTACCTCAGAGGAGTCTCATCAATGAGAGTACTACAAATGATGATTTAGAAATGATTTTCATTAATCAACTTGTAACTAACTGGCATTTGTAGCACACGTGTTTGCCTAATCCTTGAGCTTTCTCACGATTATGACAAGGGCGGCATAAGCTTCTTCCCGCGTTCTTCACGAAGCCTACGTCAGCAAGAGGAGCATCACAGAGCTTGCAAGTGAAACACCCTGGATGCCAATTGTTGTTCATCGCCTTGATGACGCGTCCAACAATAAATTCCTCTAAAAATTACAAGTTTGTTGGTTACAAGTTTGTTGGTTACAAGTTTGTTGATGACAAGTTTGTTGGTTACAAGTTTGTTGGTGACAAGTTTGTTGGTTACAAGTTTGTTGGTGGCAAGTTTGTTGGTGGCAAGTTTGTTGGTTACAAGTTTGTTGATGACAAGTTTGTTGGTTACAAGTTTGTTGGTGACAAGTTTGTTGGTTACAAGTTTGTTGGTGGCAAGTTTGTTGGTGGCAAGTTTGTTGGTTACAAGTTTGTTGGTGACAAGTTTGTTGGTTACAAGTTTGTTGGTTACAAGTTTGTTGGTGACAAGTTTGTTGGTGACAAGTTTGTTGGTTACAAGTTTGTTGATGACAAGTTTGTTGGTGGCAAGTTTGTTGGTTACAAGTTTGTTGGTTACAAGTTTGTTGGTGACAAGTTTGTTGGTGACAAGTTTGTTGGTTACAAGTTTGTTGGTTACAAGTTTGTTGGTGACAAGTTTGTTGGTGACAAGTTTGTTGGTTACAGAGAAATAAATTATTGAAAAGAATTTTGTAAATTTTTGGCATGTAAATGAACTTTTGTAAATTTTTTCATCAATTATTAAACAAATTCAATTAATTTAGTTTCTAGCTCAAAGTTAGAAGAAATTTTGTAGAAAAGAAACTAGATAGGTATGAAGTTTTGTATAAACAACTTGATAATGTTTAAATAGCAAAAGAATTTTCTATTTTTGATGAAATTTGAGAGCAGGTGTTAATGATGAAGATGAAGTGTTTAATGGAAGATACTTTCAAAATTTCAGGAAAATATTTGAAAAAAGTTCAAGAATTTGTTGTTTGCAAATTCCATAAATATTTGTATTTTGAAAATTTGATAAAACTTACCACATTTACCACAACAAGGTGCAAATAACATATGGAAGTCATGTTCACAATATTTTACTTTCTCAAACTAAAAAAACAAATCATTTGATTGATAGAAGATAGTTACAGAAGTTTGTACCTCATAATATAAGCCATCAGGAAACTTCTGGAAACATTGAGAACAAACAAAACATTCTTCATGATAAATCTCACCGTTTGAATTAATCATTTGCTCATTAGGTTGGAAGTAACCCTTGCATCTTACACAGCATACTTGGTGTAGTTGGTTAGTTGATGTAATACTGAAAACAAAACATCACTTGAAATAATTTCTTCATTTCAGTAAATATTTAAATCGCTATGACGTCATCAATCATTTTTAACTTTGATAATTTTTAAACTGAAATTTTTTCATTTCTCAGCCAGTAGTGCGGCAAATGTTGAAAGTCATTGATGCGGAACGGTTTCAGGTAAATAGAAATTGAATTAGAAAATAGAATAACAAATTTAAAGATGACTAAAAATGTCGTTAAAAATGTGAAAGACCTGTTAGAAGGTCCAAGTAATTTCTGATGGTCCAGATTAGTCCGTCTTCGAAATAAATTCGAATCAGAAAGCTCGAAACCTAACATATGAGCATTTGACATGACTCATAAGAATCACAAAGTATCAAAGATACAACTCAACAACTTCTGATCTCAATCAAGCAACTATCTCTTCCTCTATTTTTCTACAAACTCAGCAAACTTCTAGTGTCACTTGTGTTAAAATAACTAACTAAAGAAGGCAGGTTGAAAAGTTAAACAGAAAAAATCTTTTTAAAAAAAGAAGGGGTCTTGCTTCGTCATTAAACCAACAAGAAAATATTGAATAAAAAAACCAAGAAAAGAAATCTTTTCAGAAAAGAGATGACAAAATAGTGAGTTGGAACAGAGGTAGTGATGAAAATGTGTAATTGTTTGTACAAGAATGTGCATTCATGCGTAACATATCGACTTCAATAGAAGCGCGTGAACGACCTGTTGAAGTAGAAGTCGAGATATTTAGGAGGTGGTTGAGAATAAAGATTGGATCAACTTGAAAAGATCACTGTGGGAAGATGGAGCTTAAACGAGATTATTAAGATCTTTGTGAGCATTTGAAGAAGATGAAGTGAAAGTTTCAGCTGTAAATAATTGAAGACAAACAAAACAATTTGAAATATTTCAATAAAAAACAATTTGAGGATAAAAATGACGTCACCATGACACCGACGACTTCTCGTTGCCAATAACTATTTGAATATTAGTTGATGGTCATTACAAGTTTGAATTTCAGCGTTTTTAGCTGTTATCAATACTTTAGCTGGGATTTCATGCTTGACTGAGCAGCGTAAAAATGTGGACACGCTTCACTGCGTTTTTGTTAGTGATGTCAAAAGCTCACCTGCTTCAAGTTGCCACGGGCTACGCGAAAATGCAATTGAAAGATGCCTAATATGGTTTGCTTTGAAATTGACGAAAAGGTTAAGAGAAATTCGATTTGTGGTTTTTAAACGTTTTGATAGAATGGAAATTTTGGTTCTTTTGTTAAAGTTGATAATTTAGGGATTGAAAAAAGAAACTGATTTATTAGTTTTAATATCAATTTAAAAAAATTAATCTTAAAAAGTTTTAAAAGATTTAAAAGAAAAAAACTTTGAAAAAATCATTTTTTATAAAAATACAAAAATAAGCTCATAAAAAAATAAAACTTTGAAATTAAATTATTTCAAAAAATATCAATTTGATATTCGATATTCAAATTCATAAATTTGTCAACAAAATTTCAGTTTAATAATTTATCAAAAATCAAAATATTTATCGAAATTAATTTAACAAAAAAAAATTTGCAACATTAAAAAGACTTGAATAAGAAGATGAGAAAATATTTGGATCAAGACATAAAGAGCTTCTAATCATTTGTGATTTATCACTTAGCAACAAATTAATAGAAGTAACATTTGTTAAAAGTTTCAAATGAAAATCAATAATTTCTGACAAAAGTCAAGTTGAAGGTATAGAAGGAGTCTAATGAAAAATTAATTGAAAAATAAATACCTGCTCGAAGCTTTTCGACTAAACGAGCCAACAGGACTCCGAAAAAGTTGATCAATCTCATCAACACTTTCTTGGAGTTCTATTTTCGGTTGAGATTTTCGAAACATATCACAAAACATAGTAGAAGTAACAAGCAAGGTGGAAAATGAGGTGGGTTTGGTTTTACATCAATATATGGATCGGAAGTTGAGAAAAAAGTGATTCTATCTAAATTTTGACACTTTAGTCATAAAACGTCACAACTACCTTTCCGTTTTTGCACTTTGTACACTTCAAATAGTCTCAACGCAGCAGGAAAAGTAATTATAAATTTGTAGCAACAAACTTGATATGATTGACATCAATTATGTGATGACATATGAATATTTGTCAAGATATTTACTTGTCAATATTTTTTCAGTTGCTTGTGTTGTTCAATGATTCATTTTTTATTTACATTTTTTTTAATTAAAAGATTTAAATACTTGGAACTTAAAAAAACCAGTTTACAGCAACAACAAAAATAATAAAGTTTACTTTATCCAGAAATAAACAATTTAATTTTAAGGATATTTAAATATAATGACCTTTTGAGAGATGACGTCACAAGCTGTGTAATGGAATATTGTAGTTTCATATAACTAACAAATTTGGTTTTAAATTACAAATAATCTTATTCTATCTGATGCTTTGTTTAGTTAACCTCTTGAATTTCAAAACTGAATATATTTTTCTGCACACGAAGCAACTTTCTAATGAAATGTGATTAATTGAGACATTCTAGAAATTTCTTACATGACCACAAAACAATTTGCCCTTATAAGGTAATATAAGTTGTTGAGAAATGAAAAGTTATTGTGAGAAATTCTGCTTTAGTTTACAAATATTTTAAAAAAACTTTTAAAGAAACTTACTTCATTATTTTCACTTGAACTTGTTAATTTTTCTCACCAAAAATTTATCAACAAAATTCTATAAAAATAATAATATTAGTACAATAAAAAATACTATAAAGTTATTAAAAATGTTTTTAAAAACCTTTATTAAAATGGCTAATCATAAAATTCATAAATGTATTTTAAATTTTAACAATATAAATCTACAGATTATCTTTTTGTTTTATTTATTCTAAATATCTTATCAAGATAAATATTGATAGTAAATTATAAATATATATATAAAAAAATAAATATATATTCATAAAGATATCAACAAAAAATAATAATCAAAAAAATGGGCTGGTTTAAAACTAGAAAAAAACCAAACACAATAAATGATTTCACAAAATATTATTTCATTGAAAAACCTATAAAAACACACCTGATAAAAAATAATATTTTTTGCAAATTTTTAACACAATTTAATCCTGCAACAACTTTTCATGATATTTTAAAACAAATAAACAAACTGAAAAAGCAAATAACATTTACTATAAGTCAGCATTTATTATTAATTTATTTAACTTATTATATTTATCACATAAAATTCAATTTTAAAAATTATAATTAAATTAGAAATATATTTTATAAAGAAATAAAAAATATAATCTATTAATACTGAAAATAGTCAACGTCAAGTGCTTAGAACAACCAGTTAATTATTAATGACAAAAATTCTTACAATAATTTTCTAGTTATAATTTACTCTTTAAGCTTTCTTCTTTCATTTGCATTTATTAAAATTATAAATATCATTTAAGATAATTTTTGAATTTCTAATATAAAAAAACTAATAAAATTGATAAAAAAAATAAGTTATTGATAATAGATTTAATTACAACTAAAAACAATTTTGTAAATATAAAAGAAGTGCTTATAAACGATAAATTAAACTTGTAATTGATAAATATGACGTAAATTCCGATTGAATTGAATTATATAGTTTAACATTACAAATAGTTCTAGGCATAAATGACAACAATAGACCCGGTGTAAGTTTCATACGAGAAAATGCCACTAACCACAACTGGCCAGACAATCTGCAAACAGCGCCACCTAACGATTTCCATATAAAAAGCTCTTAAAACAATTTATTTAAAAATATGTTGCTAAAAAAGTAAATAATATTAATGATATCATTTACTTTAAGCTTGTTTCAATGATAAATTTTCTATAAAGTCATTAAAATTGTTGATGGTCCTTGTTATTAGGCATTACATTAGTAGCTTGTTGGCACTTTTATGTATTTGCTATTTTAATTGTCTATTTCAAGTAGTAAATGTTTAAATATCAAATCGTTTACCTTACATTTTTAATTAATTATATAATTTTCAGTCTGAACCTCAAAAATGGTGCTTAAATATTCATTTACTCAACGCACTGCTACGAGTGATAAACTCAACAGCTGTTTTAGCGAACAAAAACCAAGTATTACGAGCAAAGAGATAATGGAAAGGTCTTTGGTGTCACTATTTGAAATTAATGTATAAAGATTAAAAACACTGCAGAGGTATAAGTCAAATATAAATTATGAATCAAAAATTTAATATAACAAAATATGAGAGGAAAGTAAGAAACTGGTAGTTTTATATAAAACTTACTGAAGAAATTACTTGAATCTTACCTTCTTAGCATAATCTTAAGAGATGCGATGGATTTTGATGTAGTTTCAAACCTTGGTTGCCTTACTAAAAAAGCTGTTGCTTTAATGGGTGTTATTAAAGTTGTTAAGTGGTTTAATTTTGAATGAAGAGCCTCTGAGGACATATGGGAGATTGCAATCTTTAAAGTTTTTTATAAAGTTGAGACGGCAAAAGCAATTAATGATTTCTATTTTCAGTACAAGTTCAGAAAAAGGCGTCGATATTACAAGCATTTAATATTGAGATAGGAGACGGTATTTGTATAAAGAAAAAGGTATGCCACATCTAAGGAAAGCTTTCCTAGTAAATGATCTTTGGGCGGATTCAACCTTTGTAATATCTTCTTAAGGTAAGAACTCCATACAGAAGACCTAGACTCTAATTTAAGACGGATGAATGTGGTGGAAAGCTTCAAGATAGTTTACTTCTGCCGACCATGCTGTATACTAGGGAGGAAGTTATGAATATCCAGTTGTTGGCCATGCAGCACGCCAATGAGGTACGCAGCGGAACAGAAGGACTGATGTGGCTTCGCTCAACTGGTATTACACCTAGCAAATTTCGAAAAAAGCAACTTATTCAAACATTAATAATATTTCGATATATACAAGTTCGATATAAAAAAAATTATTGTTTAATTGTAATACTTCTAAATTTTTAAAATGTACTTATATACAATAAAAGTAGTTGTCACAAAAGTTCTTACCGTTTAGTATAAGATAATTTGTTACATGTTTTAATAACTTGCTTCTATATTTGGTAATGTTTATTAAATCATTTTTCCAGTCTTTTTTTCATTGAATTATAAAGTGACTTAAAGTATAATTATATTTGAAATAATACAAATATTTGGCAAATGTTTTTGGGGTTTTTTTTATTTATATAAATATTTTTAGTCAAAAGAGTTTGAGCTTTTTTTAATAATTCTAAAACTTGGAAGTATTAAGATACAGTATACTGTATGAAAGCACATTTTTTAGATAATTATTAAACCATCAAAATAAATAATTTTAAAGTAGTTTTTCATGTTTCTTTTAGATACATTAATTAAAGCTGCTTAACTTTATAATATTCATTATACTCAATAAACAAACAAAATACCTTTATTAAGCTATTTTAGATTTTAAATAAGTTTTAAATAGTTGACTTTCTATATTGTATTTATATCTAATTAACACAACTAATATACTAGTATTTACTTGTATTTTTTTAATTTAACTAAATACAAATCACATAGTTACAAATGTAAAGTATTTCTTTATAGTTTTTTTATTATACGCTTACGACTACCCAAAAAAGAGTGAACAAACACTGTAAGATTATTTTATTGAGCTATAAACCACTTATAAAAAGTTTGTTGCAATATATAAGCTTAATGCAAAAATTTTAGATAAAAATATTTGAGCCAATTTATTACTTTTTTATTAATTTAAAAATATATTCAAAATAAGATTTTAATTCATTAAAATTGTAAACATATTTGAACGTTGTAACCATAAACAAAGTTCTTACTTTTATTTATCAAAAAATAACTGTATCCAAGGTAATAACACAAAATCAAAACAATTATAAATCGATATTAAAGAATTTATGAAAATTAAATTAATTAAGGAAAAGAAATAACAAAAAAATAAATAAATTTAAATTATATTTTGATGAACATCAAATATTTGAAGAGGGTTTCCAACCACATGACTGTGAATATAGGTGAATAAGGGAAGATATGTTAAGAAATCAATAATATCAAAATGTTGGAAATCAACAAGTGACTGACGAATCTGAAAATACAATTTGTATTTCAAAAATAAGAAACAAACTTGCTGAAAACATGTTTCCAAATATTGGTGGCTTCAATTATTTCTAAAATATGAAGCTACAGATGAAGTTACCTCTCTATCATCGGATCTTGAAAGCCCTCCAGCTTCCACCTCCCACAAAAGGCAATCAATAGACATCGTTTGTTGTTTAGGATCATCGATCAATTTCTCAAACATTTTTCGAGCATGAAAGAACTTAGAATCAAGAGATTTGAAATCAATTTTTTTCAGAAGTCCTTTCATAAAGTCACTACAAAAATCATTTTAATTTATTATTATTTTTTATTATTATTAATTTCGACAAATTCATAACGTGACTTTTATTTTTAAATCACTTTTTGTACTTGTAGTGCTGACACGAATATTCAAATTACTCAAGTACTACAACCTTAAACATTTTTATTATGGCTTCATTACAGAACTACTTTTAATGTTTCAAAGATTACAATTAAGTGAATTAAAAATAATCCTTTGTTCAGATGATTAGTTGCATTATCATCAATTGCAAACAAAAATTTAGTACGACTACTGTTTATAAAACTTACTCTAATGCAACAATTCTTCTAGTCAATGAAACTACAACATTAAATAGAGTTTGGTTCATCTTGTGTTGATACATAGGCAAGTTAACTAGCTCCAAAATCTAGAACAAAGAGATTATAGATTTAATAAATTGTTCAAATAGACTATCAACTGCTTACTCGGTATATATATTCTATATTAGCGTCTGTAACATCAGGAAGTATATAATCTAAAGCTTCTAAAGCTTGAACTTCATCGAGATATCCATCGCTATTATCATCATGCTAACAATTTGTCAATTTAATTAAAAGTTTTTATCAATTGGAACATCAGCATCTTAAGACTGATGTGAAATCTTTTTGTAATTAAAACAAAGAATATGGGTTTGTAATTTTGCTTTTATCTTATAATTTATTAGAATTTATCCTGGTAATCACCTTATCAAATACTTTTTTATAGTAACTGATTGAACCAGGGTCTATGATACAATAGGGTTCAAGAAAATTGTCTGTAATAAAAAAGTTGAGAATAGATAAAGATTTTATGTGAACATTTTAAAAATCAAAACTTAAACAAATAAATCTTTTTAAAATATGTGATATCCAAACAAGGACACCCTGATTTTACTGTTTAACAAATGTTCAAATAATGTAGGTTTGTTTACTTTACCAACAACTCGTGTAAATAAATCACTAAATTGAAAACTATCTGAATATGATTTGAAATAACTTCTTCAGCAAAATATTTAGATAAATCAAATTATCTTTTGTTTATAGAAATAACTTGGATATGCAAATTAGACACAAACTTATTCTTCTATCAGCCTCTTCTTCTGATATTTGATCTATTGGACCAAATGTTGATTTTCTTTTGATTCTCATCTCTTCAAATCTTTGCTGTGCTTTCTTCTTTCTTTGCATTGCTCTTAACATCCTTTCTCTTGCATCATTTGTGTCCTTGTTTCTGTAAAAGTCGGATGTCTATTTGATGGAGGAAACAAGGAAGCACTTACTCAAGTGGAGGTATCTCAGGAGTCGGAGTAGATACGATTGAAATAAAACTCTTCTTACGCGATTCTCTTCTTTCGCGCTTTTCATCTTCGCGTTCTATGAGTTTTGGAGGAGGGAGCATCCTGCTGATCCGATCGCTTTGCTCATCAGATTCAACATCTAAACTCTTGAAGACGACGTCATCATTCGAAGCACTCATATCTTCAAAAATGATTAAATTGAGATAAGTATCATCAGGAAGATGTTCAAAGTCTCACAGTTTTCAAATGAACTGTGTTTTGACATTATGTCTTTGTCTGCATCATTTTCAACTTCATGATCTTCTATAACCTCATCAATCTTGCTTAAAGATCTTTTTCCTTCTTCATCAGTGACTTCTGTATTGCTTCTTTGAAGCTCTTCATCAAGAGGAGCAAGTATCAAAGATTTTTCACTTTTAATAGAATTTGCTTGAGTATCTTCATGAAGTGTGTCTTCACTAAATTGATCTTCCAAAACAACTCCTTCATCTGATTGCAAGTAAGTTGAGATTATTTTAGCTTCCATTCAAATACGAACTTATTCTTTATATAACAAATACCTCCTAGCCAATCTTCTCTTTGATCTTCATCAATAATCAGATGTTGAGAGAGAGGAGAAGATGAAGAAGCTCTTTGAACAATCGAATCTTCCTCATCAAAGAAATTTGTTTCACAAGCTTAGAAAGAAAATTTATTTACATCAAATTTATCATCAATGTTTGCTCATTAACCTTTTTCTTCTCTCATCAAAATGTCTTCAGATCCAATTACAAAAGATCGTCGGATCGTTGATCTTATAGTCGTGGAAATAGATGCTGAAGAAACTGATCCTGAATGTACGTCATCATTTTTCAATCTACATCAAACAGTGACGTCACAAGATTACGTCATCAATATCTTTTTTAGACTACTGTTAGAGTCTCAAATGTTCTTTTGTAGATCTTATTCTGAATCTTGATATCTAAGAACTTATAAATCTACATTTGCAAGAATAAAAGTAAGTTTTGAATCCGATAAAGCTAAATGATTCTTAACAATAGCTGCAAGGTAGACAGGATACTTAGAATGATTTGATGACTCCTCACAAAACTTGATGATTCAATAAATTGTTTATTGTGAAAGTTAGTTTTTAAAATTAAAAAAAATTAGATTTTTTAGATGGAGTTTTAGATGGAGTTAAATTCATCTTCTGCATAAGGATTCCCAGTGAGTTGCTAACAGGAGTTCAGATGAATGAAAATTAAAAAAGAATTTTCAAAGTAATCTTCATAAATCTTTAGAATTCTATTTCTAAATTGAAAGTTTGATATTTTTAGAATCCTACTTACGATGTTTCTACAACTTTATTACTCGCGCAGCTTAAAAATGATCGTGACGTCATCGTGTTTGAATCCACCACCCAAGATTCAGTCCTACAATCTTCTTTGTTCTCTTTAGGTTCTTTTGAAACTTCCAGTTGCTTTTCTATAAAAAAAAACGGAAGTTACAACATCTTGTCTTCATCTTCTTATCTCTAACTTTTAATTGCTTCTGGTTGAGAAGACACCAACCACCCCCGTTTAATCTGACGTTGTGATTTCGACTTGAAAGGGTCTTGGGGAATTGTTGGCGGTTTCCTTTTTATCTTTGGTAACCCAGTGACTTTTTTGATGTTACCATTTGTGTTTTTACAAATTGGCTTCTTTGAAAAAAATCTGAAATTCAAATAATTCAAATTAATATTTTAAAAGTTAAATTGAACTTTTTCTTCAACTCAGTTTTATTTAGAATGAGTCTATTTGATTCTCTCTTAAACTTGTAAAAAACAATTGGTTTAGTCTACCAACTTGGGTTTTAAAAACTTGTTAGCCAACAAAACCACGACAAAAACATGTGTTACAGACAAACCATAAGCTTAATGACTACAATGTTGAAGACTTGGTTGCTCTAAGCACCTAAACAGATGGTAGTTACTACGC
Organism: Pegea sp. RAD2-039; assembly: GCA_034620365.1. Classification (NCBI taxonomy): domain Eukaryota; kingdom Metazoa; phylum Chordata; class Thaliacea; order Salpida; family Salpidae; genus Pegea; species Pegea sp. RAD2-039. Next base: position 146,213 of record JAQGEQ010000116.1, read on the forward strand.
TTCTTATAAAAGATTTAAAAGTTTGGAAGTTATGCTGATAAGTTTAGAATTAAAAAAATGTTTTTTATAGTTTTATTTTGAATATATAATCCAAACATAATAAGTTTTGAGATAGAAGTACATTAGCATAGCTTAACTAAAACTCTTCTATAATATCTTCTATAAGAAGATTTCGTTAAACTGCTACTTATGGAGACCAATTATAAGTAAAAATGTTTTATAGATTTTCAAGTACTTTTCAAGGTAAGCTGTTTTATTGTGATGATTTTAAAAAGTCGATTTGTCAAAATTACTACATAATGGTCCTAAGCAAAGAAATAATAAAAGAATGAATTAAAAAGCAAAATTTACTGGAAGTCAGGTTGGTAAATAGCAAAAAACTCATCAATACTTTCATTAAATTAATCATATTAACTAACTTCATTTTTCGTTCGGTTTCTAGACTTTTGATTCGATTGCTCAATCCAATATGATATTTGTCATGTTTCAAACTACAAAATGGTAAATGTCTTTTTTCAATATATATCATTTCGTTGAAACGTAAAAACTGTTTACGAATTCTTTTCTGTAGAAAAGGTATTGTTACTTTGCATCAAATTATGAAATAATGTTATTGTAAGACACTCTTTCATAAAATAAAGAATAAAATTAATTTCATTATTCAACTAACAATGGTGGTTGGAACCTAACCCTAATTTACTTTACTCTAGTAAGATTTGGAAATGGAAAAAGTTTGACGTGTTTTCTATTTGAATAACTCGTTTTGATGCTTTTAACTCCAAATTTATTCATTTTTAAATCCAATTTATTAAAAAAAAAGTTGTCTAAACATTAAAAACAACTTATCAAAGACTTGCACCTCAATTGTCTGTTGAAAATCAACAGACAACCAGAAAGGTAGATAAGGAACACAGATTGGTTTTGGAAAATCTCCTGTTTCATCATATTCAACAGCTCGAAATTTAGATGGTAAGCTATTCTTATAAGCTCGAGACTTTTGCAAAATCATAAACATCTTTTCACGAAGACAATCTGATCTAAAATAATCACGTGTAAGAAAAGAATCATGTGATAAACTCAGAAGAATTACTTCACAACTGCTTACAGCTCAACACATTTTAATCTTAGATTAGTTTGCTAGAGAATAGAAAGTGAAATACCTTTGATTGTCAGTGTATAGTGTATGATTGAGCCAAGTTTCATCAAAATATCCCTGAAATAAAATATAATAAACAAAATAAAAACAAAAGCTAAATTTAACCGACTTACGTTTTTAATTCGTTCATTGTAGGTTAAATGCAAAGATTTATTTGTTTGTGAGTGAAACTTCTTTATACGTTTTGTGGTTGGAACTGTTTTTAGGTTTTGTGAATATTGAAGATTTGAAAAATGATTTAAGTCTTGACTATAAAGAGATAACTCAGTCCTTATTTTCACGATGTCATCTTTCACTTTTGGTAGAGTGATATTTTCTTTATCAAAGGCTGATAGTCGAAAGTTACATTCATCTAAATTAGAAAACTTTTATCTGAAGCAATCATACCAAAAGTTTGTCAAGAAGTTTAGTTTCTTTAATGTACTTGCAAAAAATGAACTCATTTTTATGTTTTAAACAATTTTTACAAAAAACTTTTATTTGTTTTAAATTCTTTCAACAAACATGACGTCCACATGATTTAGTTAGATGTATTAGAAGATTTTGAATATTGATTTAATGTTAACTAACATAATTATAATAATTACTCAGCAGTTTTATATCTTACACCCTGTTAAAAAGATTTTGAAAGTTGTAACGATTTTCTATAAGTAGTAAATCAAATTCATATTCACTCAACAAGTTAATGTCTGAAGATTTTCTTTTTACAAAGCTAAGGATTTCAAATAATTTTCAAATACTATTTGAACTATTTATTCACGTATTATAGTTCATCATTTCTTTTGTCTACTTACATTTACTCAAGTAAACTCATATAATCAATCTTAGAAACTTACTAATGATAAGAATATTAAAAAATAATTTTTGTCTACAAATTCTTTAGCAGAAATTATTTAAGTATTGATTGATGTATTTTTTTAGTTTTTATAAATTTAATTAACTGATTGATAATAGTTCCTAAAAATCATTTATACTTGTTTATTAAAAAAAAACTTTTTCATAATCTAATAGAAGGTGAAATTGAATAGATAAGAAATAAGGTTATTGTGTCATAAGTTCTGTGGTTTACTCTCAAAACTTTGATATCGTTTTAAAAATACAAATTAAATAACAATTAACAATCTGATATTTCATTTGATTATTTTGCAATAAAAAGTTTGTTTTAAAAATTCATAAACAAAATATTAAACAAAATTATTTGAAGGTAACTTTAGGTTAATAGCTGAAAGAACAACTTCCTAGGACTTTATAAAAGTGAAGTGAGAAAAATTTTAATTAAAAATCGTAATTTTATCTCGCTGATGACGTAAGCCACTTAAAGCTGTACACAAGTATCAGATCATCTAATTATCTAACTCTTAACTAATCAATTTTCACAAACAACAATCTCTTACCTTCTGTACTTACAGTAGGAAGCTTAATCGTCCATTTCTGTGACGTCACTGATCGATTCATCGTCTGATTGCTTCGATGTCCCCTACACAACATCACCAAGGCTTCATTTTCATCGCTTATCATATCTGAGAAGACATCAATTCCACTAGATGGAGATATACTTCTTTCTTTAAATTGTATCTTTTCAGACTTTTGTGAAGAGAGATTATCTTGATTCAGACCCAGCATGACGGCTAGTTGTTGTATAATTAACTTGTCCTTGCCACAAATACTCGCGACTATTACCCATGGTTGCCACCAGACAGTTGAATGGAAATTACAAGGAGAGAAAAGAAAAAAGCGAAAACAAAGATGAAGGTTAATGGTAAGGGGAGGGTTTCAAACAATTTGTCCTTTTTATATTTAGGCTCTGCGCTAAATAGTATTAAATTAAAAAACACCAATTTGTGGATGAAGTGTTTCCAGTTGGATTTTTTTAAAAATTTAGAAATTTTAACATCTTATTTTGAAATCGCTTTTCTCTCACTATTTAGGAGAAAATAGTTTAAATTTTACTTAATATTGAACATGAGTAAGTTGATAAACATTTCCAAATTTTGTTTAGTAAAGGATAAACCTATTATATTAGTTGCAATACTCCCAACTTAGTATATTTACTTTTTTTAATTTTTGACCTCAATACTAATTGTTCAATTATTTGTGTTCAAATCTATATTTTACATCTAAACTTTAAAAAAATTCAGTAATAAAAACTATAACAGAATTAAATATTTTCAAAATATTCATCGATTGAAACTGTGAATATTTTGTTTGAAGGTTTTATAAACCTGTTACTAATTAAATTGCTTTTAACAAAGCATCAAAAGTACTCTTATAAACTGTTCAACTTTGTTACAGAACAATTCAATTTATATTTAATTGTTTGATAACTTCTACTATCATATTGTATATTAAGAGCATTAAAAGCACTCTTACTCCTGATTCTAGGTCTTAAAAACTTTAATACTGTTTACCATCAGTATGTTCAAGATTTTTTATAAGTATAACTGCTTATTTATCATGTATTTATTGATCTATAACTAATCAACAACAACCAATTAATATTTTTACCTTTTTTAAAATTATTTTAATTAAATATATTTGTTACACAAAATCTCTCTGACTTCTAGTGTTAAAGAAGATAGTTCACATCTTTCGTAAAATAAAAAAGTTTGATTAAAATTTTTTCAAAACTGGGATCTTGACATAAAAGACTTTTCGATCAGCAAGATCAAGAAACTTGTTACAAAAACGATGGTCCAGGGTACCAAGGGTTCGCTTGCTTCTAGCAGAACAAAGTATTTACTGAAATATCGGTTTATACTTTTAAGAAAGTAAAATCTTTTAAAAAGTAATTTTCTAAGCAGATTTAAATATTAAAACCATAAAATGATGTAGATTTGAAGTCCTTCAGATGAGTGATAAAGATTGATAAGATTGTAGAATTTTTCTTTTTCTGTTTTAGTTTCTTTTTTTATCTATCTTATTATTAAATTATTGGAAATATTAATTTTTATAGATCATTAATATAAATTTATTAAATTGTTGAAATCATTAAAAATAGAATAGATTTTAAAGAATGTCATTGTTTTCTATTTTTAACATGTTTCTATCTTTATTGTTTTTGATTATACATTTTGTCTGTTTGTTGTAAATACAACCAACACACGAAAGCAAACACAGCATCAAATTTTTTACAAACTTTGTATCTTATCTCAATGAAATAAAAGCTAGTGGACATCTTTTAGATAATCACATTTCACGAAAAACTTATTTACAATTCAAACTAAAAATGTGTCATGACACTTGAAAATAGTTTGTTCAAAAATTCCTCTTTAAAATCAATTGCCTTCAAAACTAAATCTTTAAAATCTGTTTTAAAGTTCGGAAAAAAAAACTGAAACTTTTGAAAAGAAAGATAAAGAAAAAGATTAACATTTGATTTGATATTCAATTTTGAAAGAAGGAACAGTAACTCTTCGCTGATTCATCCTAAAAGAAAATTAATTGATCTTTATAAATCCATCAAGATGTCAACGAAATATAAAAAGGATCTACAAATACCTCCATCTTTTACACATTCGTGATCCACATGGAACCATATAACTCTCTCGTGTTCTTCTTCTCATGTGTTTATCATATGGGACTTTTACTGGCACTCTTGAACAGGTTCTGTTTGAAAGATTTAAAGAAAATATCAACTTTTGATCCAAGTAAAAGACTTAAGGTCACTTTTGCTTACATGGTTTGACATCGATAACCTTTTGTACCTTCAGGACACTGGCATGTATTTTGTGGACCACAACTACCACCATTCCTACAAGGTGGGCGGCAAGTTTCCATGACAACTAAAATAATTAATCGAATTTAAGAAAGTCGTCTAAAAGCTCCTCAACTTACAGTCTTGGCATCTTCTTCCGGTATATTTAGATGTACAAGAACATACATTTCTTTGAACACATGACCCTCCATTTTGACATGCAGGATCACATGTAAATGGAAGAGATCCTGAAAAGATTCAGATAAAAAATCATTGAATTAATCGAATCATACAACTGACTAAATTGACAACGAGGACCGACCCAACCAGTAGTACATGCACATTTGTTTGCTCCGACACAAGTTGCCCCGTTTCTACAAGGTGGTGAACATTTGGGTAGTTGACAATGTTTCCCTGTAAACCACTGAGGGCACTGACAACGATTTGGGGCAATACATCGGCCCCCATTTGCACAAGGAGACTCACAAGAAGCTAAATCCAAATCAACTCAATCAACTTATTCATCTCAATCAATAAATTGAAGTTACCATGACGACAATCTCTTCCACGCCATCCAGTGGGACACAAACAGAGATTAAAACGCTGACAAGTACCTCCGTGAGCGCATGTGGGTATACAAAGAGCTAGATAAAGATTAAATTGAGTTTTTGAAGCGGATAGGACCTGAAATACCTGTACAGTCTGGTCCAGGGTATCCAGGTGGACAGAAACAGCGATTAGGGGCGATACAGACCCCATTATTCAGACATTGTGTGCTGCAAACTGGTTCACATTTAAAATGGTCATCATTTCTGGTCTTGTACCCTTCTCGACATTCACACTTCCAGGACCCGGGAGTGTTGATGCAGATTTGCTGACAGTTACCTCCTGATGAATGAGCACACTCATCAATATCTACAAGAATCAATTCTTTATCTTCAAAATCTCTTGCATCCGAAGATCAACCTCTGCAGTGTCTCTTATCCTCATCTAACTTGTATCCACTTTCACAAGAGCATACTACATCTCCATTCAAGTCATAACCACATTCCTGATCGCAGCCTCCGTTTTTGTTTGTACAAGACTCGATTTCTGATAAATTGGAGGACATTAGAGGAACAGAGAGATCATCTAGATTACCTTCACATGTGTAGCCATCATTTGAAAGTGATAAGCTCTCAGGACACAAACATTGATGAGTTCCTGGCTGGTTGTCACAAATATGAGAGCAATCTCCATTCCTCACTAGACATTCATTTGTGTCTGAAAAAAAGATTTCAGAAGATGTAGAAAATGGAGCAGATCTCACCTAAGCATTGATGATCATTCGAATGAAGAATGAAACCAGCAAAACAGTAACAGAAGAAGCTGCCTTCTGTGTTTTCACAATAGTGATCACAACCACCATTGTTAACAATGCATTCGTTGACGTCTGTAACAAGATGACGTCATCAGATTTATTAAAGATTTTAAATTGATGATAAAAATAAGCTTTTGTAGTTGAAGGATAAAGTAAAGACCCACCGTCGCAATTTCTTTTATTACTTGATAATTGGAAACCTTCTTCACAATAACATTCGTAACTTCCAACCAGATTTCGACACCCATATGAGCAAATTTGATGTCCATTTTCACATTCATCAATATCTAACAGACAACGTTTCAAGACTTCTTCTATTATTCACAAGAAAAGATGTCTCTTACCATCACAAACTTGACCATCTCCATAAAATCCTTGCTGGCAAATACATGAATAATTCCCAGCGTGGTTTCTACAAGACGCATTTTCATGACAACGATGTGTATTTGTTTCACATTCATCAATATCTGGGCACTGAATATTGAAGAACTTGTAATTAATTATCGAACTTACCATCACATTTTTCTTCAATCTCTTCATAACCTGCAGGACACTCACAGCTATAGTTTCCTATTTGGTTGACACAAACGCTAGGTGGCAGACAAGAGTTATTAAATGAACATTCATTGACGTCTAAAGAAGATTGTGATGAAATGTTAAAGTTTCAATAGAAGTGTTTGAAACTGACCCAAGCAAGAAGTTTCATTTGCAGATTTACTGAAACCTGAAAGACACTCACACAAATAGCTTCCTGCTGTGTTCAAACATCTATTTCCAAAATGAGTTAAACATGAATCAATCAATTCACATTCGTTGATGTCTGAGAAGATTCAAGATCACAACACATCAGATCAGATGAAACTGACCTCTACAATCATCTGTCATCAGAACAAAACCCTCATTACATTTACAAGTGTAAGATCCAATTGTGTTGATGCAGATTAAAGAATTATGATGACAAGTTTGAATCTCCAAATAATCACATTCATCAAGATCTGAAAGATACTATTTGAATTTTTTATTATTTTTTTGTTGTTTTATCACCTTGGCAATGTCCATTGATATCTGTAAAGAATCCTTCGCTACAAAGACACGCGTAGCTACCAGGAAGATTTTCACATGTTCCTCCAACACCACAAATATCTTTTTGCTCCTCACATTCATCCAAATCTTCGTTTTCTGATCATTTAAAGAAATATTTAAAAGATTTTTCAGTTATTTTACAAAATCAATCTTATTTTTTTGAGTTGATAAATTCTTTTTAATGTTTCCCACCGTAATTGTAGCTGTATTCATTCGTTGTGTTTGCTGTTGAGAAGTAAATGTTTGTTTAATCTTTTAAACAATTAAAGACATTTAAAATAAAACTTACTTAAAATTTCATAATCATTGTAGACAGTAATATGAGAAGTGGAAATACCTGAAACAATAAACATTTAAACCATTAATTAATCAGACTGACAACTCACTATCACAACTGTATAAATCATTATTCAACTGAAAGCCTTCTGGACACATGCAGAGGTAGCTACCAAGAGTATTTTTACATTGATACGAACAGATTCCTTCATTTTCAACGCATTCATCGTAATCTGAGTAATTATTTCATAAAAAAATCAAACTCCTAATGACTATCCAACCAACCTTCACAATTGACACCATCACCAAAAAAACCAAACTTGCAAGCGCAGACCTTACTATCTTTAGTTGTAAAGCAATCTGCAAAGATGTGACAACCACTAAACTCTTCTTTACATCTGTCGGCTTCACCGATCTCAACTACTTCATCATCGGATGGAGTCTGAATACTTTCATCATCAGTTATACAAGCAGTCTGACCATAAGCTGGTTTGAAACCGTCGCCTTTACAGTTACAGTAGTAACTGCCTTCAGTATTTTTACATTCGTTTCCATACATTTCTAAACATTCACTTGTAAAAAGGCATTCGTTAATATCTGAAAAATAAATTCCAATCTAATTAAAGATGGTTTGAAAAACCAATGGATCAATCTAACCTTGACAAGTGTCTTGCTCACGTTGATAACCATCATGACAAGCGCAATAGTAGTAACCAATCACGTTGATGCAAACTGGAACAGTCGAGTCACAAATTGTTGAGTTTAAACATTCATCTAAATCTGCAAAAAGTAAAAAAGTAGGAGTTTGTATAAAAGAATCATTCTGATGTACCTTCACAGACATTGTCTTGTAGGATAAACCCTTGAAGACATACACAGTTATAAGAGCCAATAGTGTTGATACATTTATCTAAACCAATCCCACAGATTGAACCTCCGTCAGAACATTCATCAATATCTGAAAATAATTAGTTCCTTGATTGGAATAAGAATTGTGAAATACCTGTGCATTTTTCACTGACATAATCCCACTCAAAACCGGAGTCACAATCACCTGGTAGAAAAATTTTTTAAGTTATCTTGTAACTCTAAATTAAAAGTTGCTAATTTATCAAACTACAGAACTGATTTATTAGAATCACTGAATGATTCGTTGAATCAAAACCTTATTTCCAATTTAAAACTAAATGATTTTCTGTAAAAGGCTGAGAATTTGAATATATAGTGATAAAGAGCTTTGAAAATAATAAAACTGATTACCAGCAGCATATGTTTTAAATTTCGTGTAATCATAATCACCGCGTTCGATATCTGCATCTATTACATCTGAATAAAATTAACTTTTTAAACACATATTATTTAAAGTTTAGTAAACAACTGAATTTACTTTCATCATAGTTGTAGTCTTCCCCATAATCAGATAAAAGATCTCCATCAAATATCTTTAGAACAAGAAGAGCAAGTAATTTTACAAAATTTCAAATTAATTTTTCATCTCAAAAAATTTCAAAAATTTATCTTTAAATTAAATTTTAACAAATCTTTAAAAACTAAATTCAGATCTTTATTTTCACAAAAGCTTTTCGCTAAAACTTTTATAATTTTATTTATTTTATTCTACACATGGCTGCAAATAACATAAATCTTTTATAAGGAGTTAACATGTCTAAACTAAACGTAAAAATCAAAGCTTAATTATAAAATATATCCTAATTAAGTAACTCAAAAATAAATAAAAAAATTAAAATATAGTTGGATATTTGTAAAGTAAACAAAATATCAATTTATGAATAGAAAAACAAAAACAAACTAACAGCTTCTGTTGCGGGCGAATATTCATCATCTGCCGCAGAAACAGGACTGAAGACAGATCTTGAAAAGATAGCGATTAAAAAAACTAATGAAATGGCCATGTTGATTAGAACAAAGTAAAGTTGCAAATTTCAAATTTCAATTCCTTCTGCGTCCACCGTATTCAATGAACCGTGAAGAAGAGTCACTGATGCGTGTCGGAACTGAAGACAAAGTATTCAATGCTGCAGAAGGGATACCTATCTGATTAATCATAAAAGTTTCAATAAATCAACAAGATACAACTGAAATAAATCTTTTTTAAAACTAAGTTTTATCAGTTTGAAGGTTTTAGTTGTTTCAAACTCTAACAGTTTGGAATGAAATACAAAAATTGAAATATTTTTCTTACAGACTTTTCAAAGTTATTTTTGTAGTTAATTAACCGTAACCACTACAGACTCAGCCTAGGCTTTCACTACAAGTTGAAATGCCACAGAAAATAATAGAATAATGCTACAAAGAGTATTACCTCTTTACTATTATTTCTTTTTTTTAATCATTGACAAAAACATTCCAATTTTCAATAAATAAACTTTTTATTTTCAATAAAATTACCAAAAACCAAATCTTGTAAAAGTAACAAAACTGTTCAGTCAGAAAAAAATTTAACATAATCATATTCAGAAGCAAAAGTTAATTTTATGTCTTTACCTTTCAACTCGTACAGACAAGTAGTTCTCATAAGTACACAGGCTTCTTTGAATATTTTAGATCAAACAAAACCATATGATAAGGTTAGAATAAATTGAAGTCAAAACTTCTATAACACTTTTCAGAATTACTTCGATGCTTTTTTCTTGTTAAACTTTTTCAAATCTTTTTTATTAATTTTTATCTGAAGTAGGTAGCATCTTTGAAATACTCATAAGATCTAAAGAAGCTAGGAAGATTTAGAATTTTCAAACTTTTAAGTTTAATTGAAACAAACTCAATTAATGAAAATTAAATTACAAATGAACTGAATTATTGGCAAATTTTAAAATGTTTTTAGAAAAGTAAGAACTGTACTTAAATAAATTAATTAATTTCTAAAAATTGAATTCTTATGTTTACTATAAAATTAAATTAATTAAATTTTTGAGTAAGTTATTTATGAATGATAAAATATAAGCTTACTACAAATATAAGCATCTACATTCATCTAGACTATTCTATAGGATTTTTCCAAGGATTTTAAGATTTAGTAATTTATATATTAAGACACAGAACTGATTTATCTCAACTAATCTTAAAATTTCAAGCTTTGAAACTTTATATGAGATTTAATTGTATGGATAAATCTTTTGGTATCTTCCTATAAAGTCATGGACTTTGATATTCTATAAAATTTGCATAAGAAATAAATTCTACAGAAGTCTTATTTGTAAATATCAACAAATACTAAACTGTGAAACATTCTTGATTAGATTTCTAACAGCAAAATGTAGATGATGTGTAATTCTCTAACTTTTGAAATAAATTAAATTATATTAATTAAAATTCAGTTTATTTAAACAAAACTTTTATTTTCGCAGTATTTCTACTTGAACTTATTCTAACATCCTAATAATCAATTGAAAGTTTGTTTATCTCATAAGTAATTAATTATGTGACCATAAATCCTATAAATTCTAATTAGTTAGTAATAAGTAATAACATTTTTCAAAAGCGCTTTATGATGTTATATGTAATTATTCTAAAAACTCAAACCATTATTTGTACATTCATCTGTGTAATCGATTTACAAGGTACAATAGAAGATTATACGACCGCATAGGTAAATATTATTTGAATGAGGTCCATACAAGCATATAGGTTCTTTTTGTAGAGTGTTGTTCCTTATCAGTTACTGTTTGTTTAATGAACAATTTATAAAACTCTATTAGTGTTGTTAATATGTTTTATTTATCAGTTATACACTTTTGGAGATAATATTATTAAGTTTGAAATGATTTTTAATACTTTTTAAGCTTTTGAAGTGCAAAACGTTCTCTGATTTTGTTCACTAGATGTTTCTAGCTTCTAATCTTCTACTAAAGTAATTAATGAAGGTATATAAAAGCTAGCTGCTTACAACAAGTGTGCTGTTTATACTATAGACTCGAGAAAAATTGATTTTATTAATTAATAAGTTAAAAGGTAATATTTGAATAAATAAAGAAGCATATATTTTAGAAAACCAAAAGCTCTTCGATGAATAAAATATGAAATTTTAATGTCAACTTAAGATTACAATTATTTATCATCTGAACAAATTTCTTCATAAGCGCAAACTCCAAAAGGAAATAAATTATCTGAAAATAATAATTATAAAAAAGATATATTTTGAAATCAGTCACTTTTAAGATCAGTTTATCAGCCATCTTATAAGCAAAAGAACTTACCAACTTGCATAGATGCTTCTATATCACACAAATCAGTTTGATCAGTTGTTGAGGATTCAGTTTTATCAACTGAAGATTCTTTTATGTTTTCTGAAGTTGCTTCAAACAAAGCTTCTATGTGAGGAACACTTTCAACTACTTCTTCAAAAACACAAACATTTAAATGTATCGCTTGTTCTGCGAATATAAAAAAATATTACTTCATAATTTGATGATAACAATTTGGTTAGATTAAAAAAGTTATAAAACAAATTTGAATAAATAATAAACTACCTCCATTAGAGTAATCATTCCGTAGAAGATGATCGTTGATATTTAGATGTTCAAACGTATGATCATTTTGATCTTCTCTTTTTTTGATAATCTTGTCAAAATCTTTGAGTTTATTAAAAGTGTTTTCAGCATCTGTAAGTTTTCTTGACAATTAGTTTATTTGAAAACTTTTCTTGATAGTTTTAATTATTAAAATAATTGGTAAAGGTGAGAAGTTATACAATAATCATTTTTATTATTTAGATAATATACAAATAAAATATTAATATCTTACTCATAATAGCTTAATATATGATTGTTTAAAAAAAGTAACTTTCCATTTATTCTCTTTCTAATCAAATTTTTAGTTCATTCTTTTAACTTATTTGTAGTTAAATGATTTTACCATTTATCATATAACTATCTTAATACAAAAATATTAAAATTACAACTTACCTGTATGAAGCTGTTCGCTATTGATCACAAATTCTTCTTTAGTAGATAAGAATTCATCAACTGAAATATTAGTTGATAGTTAAAACAATTTCAATCAAAATAACTATTAGTAGCAATTATATATCTTTATCTAACTTGTAAGCTTTGTATTTTCTCAATAATTTATATTTAAAAGAAGCTTTTATTTTCAAATTATTAAATAGGTTTATTTTTGACAAGTAAATTATTTAAACTGATCTTTTTAAATGTGAACAATGGCGATATTATTAACATTTTGAAAGTTTAGCTTCTACAATTTGATTTACAAACCTTTAGTTTTATTTATTGTAGTTTTCAATGGCTCGTCTGGCATGTACATCAAGCTTTCATTATACTGAGAAGAAACTAAAACAAACCATTCTCTAAATTAAACAGATATATAAACAATGTCTCCAAACAATATTTGTAGATTTATTGTAAGTTTAATTTAATCTTAACTTTTTAATTTTTTAAGTATTATTACACTTTAAATAAGCTATAGTTAATTAATTAGTTACATCTTTGTATAATGTTATCATGGCCAAATGCTTCTTCTATAATTTCACTGTAAAAAATGCAGTCACCATCTCGATTGTATATGAATGTGGTTGCTGCAATAAAACTTTAATTGTGAACATTGCATTTTAGATTATACAACTGTTTTATTTTTTAAAGTATTTCTATTACAAAAAGTATGTAACAAGAACAATTGCGTTCTAATTTTTTAATTGTTATTCAAAATAAATTAGCTGAAATAAATTAGTATTTTTATGGAGTCTAAACCAATTTACAATCAATTAATTTGATACTTATGCTAAAAACAACTAATAAAATTCAAATATGTTGCTTTCATATTTAGCAGCCTTGCTTAGAAAAAAGTTTAATATACTTGGTGAAGTTATTGTTTTGTTCTTTGTTTGTTCTCTGCATATTGTGTTTATTTGATTATTCCAACCAATATCATCTGCTAAATACGAAGTTCTTCTTGTATCACCTGTTATAGAGTGAAAAATGTATTTTACCTCTGTAGTTAGTACATAGAAAATTTCATACTAACTTTTTGTATTTCTAAATTGGTATATCTGTTTTAAATTAGGCATTTTATTGAGATAGAAAACTTGTAGAGCAAATTAGTAGATTAATTGTTAAGAGCTATAGATTAGCACATTGAAATAATAAAAGCTCCAAGATGATTTTTTCTTGAAATAAATTTTGATTAATATTGTTAAGTTACAATTATAGTAAAAAAGTTTGTTAGTACATTCTGTAAAAGAAGTCTAACAACTATCTTATAAATAGCTTCATTCATACAAACTCTTCTTACACTTTGGATTTCAATTTTCTTACAGTTTTATCTTGCTATTCAAGTAATTTGTACTAACTACTTCTTGATACTCTTAAAGCTTATTTTCATTATATAATTTGTTTTTAAGCATCATTAACCTAAAACTTTTATTATCTCAATGCTAGTAGCTCTAGTATTGTTTATAAATAATCTAAAGATGATTGACTGAAGACTAACTTTTTCTAAACAGCAAAAAGTTGACTGACTAAAAAGCTATCTGATATTTCTGGTAAGTTTTAAAAGTTTCAAACTTTTTTTACAACTTATTCTTTTATACCAATTATTATAACATGTTATTTTTCACAAACAAATTCTAAAAAGATCTTGTTCTTAATACATTCATATATTTAAAATTTACTAACATTTACTTTTATACTAATCAAAAAAACTTTTTAAGTAAATTTATAGAATTTCTTTGTTAAATATAGAAATAATTTACTCATTTCTATATATCTTACAATTAAAGAAAGATAATAAAAGTATTTAAAAATGATGTGGTAAATAATAACTGAAACTAATTCGCTTTACTTTAATTTTTTAGAGTTTTGTTATCTTTATCTTCACAATTTATTGTTTATTTTTATTTTAAATACAAAACTTGTTTAATTTGTTTAAAATCTGCATAACTTTATCAAGTTACAAAATAGAATATACAAATTGTTGTGTTACTGAATAATGTTTTATTTTCTCACAACAAAATACTTTCTAAATAATTTCTAATATTTTTATTTTAAAGCTACTTAAGTAAAACTTTTTGGAATTTTTGAGATAACAGATTTTGATAAGAAGTTTATCTAAAGATGTTTTTTTCAACAATAATTATTTTCATCACTATGTCTGTGATATCAATCTAAAAAAAAAGAGATTTTTTCAAAAATTAAACTTCAAACAACTAGTTATGTGACTCGTATGTCCTTTTTATAAACTAATTGAATAAGAATTTTTGGAATCCATATTTTTAAGGTTTCTTTTTGCGATTGTTCTAAACTAAATTATATTTAAATAATACTTTTATTTCATGATTGTTAAAATAATTTACTCTATACTAATTACTAAGAAATACTTTCAAAAACACATAAAGGAATTTATATTTCTCGGTTTTAAGTGTTTTTATGTAAAGATACTTCATCAAATAATCGAGTAAGTCTCAAACGCTATCGTCAATCTGAATTACTTCAAAAGTTAAATCAAAAAGTTGCAAAATATTCTTTCAGTCATTTTTCGATTACAATATTTTTTAGTCTAAATTTTAGGTGATAAAATTAGTTGAAGAAATAACAAAATGAAATTTATGTGTTGATGATGTAATTTTACATTTAGAATTTATAAGTTGTCTTTCAATTTCAGCTATTTTAAAACAGAAAAGATTTGATGTAAAATAAAGTTTTTTTTTTAATAAAAGCAAATTGTAATTATCGCTGTTAAACATTTGAAGTTTTTATTATAATTGTTGAAGATATAGCAAACTTCATTTATAAAAGCCTTTTCTTATATATTTGATAGTCACTCATGAAATTGAATGTCGAATGTTGAAATAAACTAATCAAAATTTTCAAAGGAATAAGCCGAAAGAAATGACAAAAGATTTCATGCCGTCTAAAATGACCTAATGCTAAAAAAGTCCGTCTTTGTTGTTCAAAAACTTTCATGAAAGTTTAATTCTAGAAATTGAGATAATTTTGTGATGAATAATTATTGAAACTTCAGTATTTTTTATAAAAACTTTAAGAAGTTTGTATTTAGAAATTTTCAAGGTTAGCTTTTAGATGTATATTTATATAAATATCACAAAAATCATGATATAGAAAATCCAATTTAACATAGATAGATTGGAATTCATAAAATAAATTGTAATAACAAAAAACTCTTCCTAATCTTCATCTTCATTTAGAGATACCAAATCTCTCTGAGAGCATTTCGTAAACTCAACTGTAAGAAATATGTTGAAATAAGAAACTAATTATTTTCATAAATATATTTAAGTAACAAGCAAATATTATTTGTTAATTTCATTAATTACTCACAAATGTTCTGATGTCTTCGTTGAGAACCAAAACTCACTACAAACATCTTTTTTTGCTGTACTTTATTTTTAAATATCATTATTCAATCAAATAAAATAACTTTGAAATTAAAATCGTCATCTATATTGATGTTACCGTTTTTCAAAACAATGTTGAAATTCACAGTTGTAAAAAATGAAATTAAATGAAAGATGTTCGACAACAAAAGCTGGTAAACACTACTTTGTTAAAATATTAATTTTTATTTGTATTAATCCAAGAAATCTGATGAAAAATTGATGAAAACATCAAAGCAAAACTTTATCTTAAAATAATTACTTTTTTTGTCATTGTAATAACTTCTGATTAAAACTAGTTTAAGTCAAATGAAAAAAATATTCTAATATGGGCCTAAAAAGCCAAACACCAAATTTGTGATTTGCATAAAATACTGAAGATAGAAACTCTGTTTTCTGTAAACATCCAACAGTTCCTTACAGATTTTGGAATACTTGAAATGGTTCAGAACATGATTTAGCTGAACTAGATGCTTCACAGAAAGAATCTTCATCGTGAAAGGGTTTGAAGCAAACGCCCCATCAACAAGTTGATAGAAAAAGAAAAATAGAAAACCAGGTATGTGAAAAATACAGCAAATTGGTTCTTCAAGTGGTTTGCATCATAGTTCCTGAACTTTTTGTCGATTAAATACAAAAGGTGGTGAGTTAGTCTTGTGGAAGTTGTTCATCTTGTAAGCTTGTTCAAAAGCCATTTTAGGCAGCTCAGAGTCCGACATACTTCTACTAATCCGTGGGAGCGATTCAAAGATCTTAGTGAGAGTGACACAGATCTGGAAGAAATAAAAGATGAGATAAGGATGAGGAAGAAGATGAACTGACATCTGGAAATAGAGGTCTTTCAGATCGATTAATCGAGATGCAAGACACAAGAAGTCTCTTCATTTGCCTCGGAGTATCTTTACGTAATAAAGACATATCTGGACGCAGAGAGCCTCTTCCAACTTGAAATAGGATCTGTAGAAGAAGATCAGATGAAATTTATGGATGAAGATCGGATGTAATCCGGACCATGTCTCGATTGCCGATATGAGTATATGGGAGTGTACCAGTTGTCATCTCATATAAGACAATCCCATAAGCATATCCATCAGATCGGAAAGTATAAGGATTCCCATCAGTCATCCTCATCACCTTTACATCAAATCATCTTCAAATCATCAATTCTTACATGATCTCTACCTCCGGAGCCATCCAAAGGATCGATCCAGTCGGTTGCATGATCTGTTCAGATCCCGACCACCGAGATTTCACAGTAGCCAATCCAAAGTCGCCGATCTTTACCGTGAAGTCTTCTAAGAGGAAGATATCTGATCAGATGAAGATTAAGGAGAAAAGAAAGAGGAAGATGTAAAAAAAATTCAAAGGATACTGTTTGATTTGAGGTCTCTGTGGATGATATTCTTCGCGTGAAGATACCTGCATGTAGATAATTAGTAAAATGAAGATAGTTGCTAGTAGCAACATACTCGATTCCTTGCGCGGTTTGTTTCGCGATTTTTACAAGTTGATACATCTTGAAAGGATACTCCTTGACATGAAGATGACGATATAAAGATGAACCATCACACCACTGAGTGACAATACACAGTCGCTTCTTAATCGTGTATCCCATAAATAACAAGATGTTGACGTGTCGTGTCTTCCTGTATGACGTCATCAACGAGTGACGTCATCACGGTGATTAGTAGTTACCTAAGAACGGCTACTTCGTTTTTAAACTCTTGGAGCTGAGAAGGGGTCGGATCTGTGACATTGAGGACCTTTACAGCCACTATACCATGCCAACCACATCTATACACGATCCCATAAGACCCTGATCCAATCTTTTCGCCCCATTTGAATTCCTCCTCGGGGATTTCCCAATCGGCGTTTGAGTCTCTTTGACCATCCTGAAGAGTAATGATGAAGAAGATGAAGAAGATGAGGATGAGGACTCACGTTCGTTTGGGTTGGTGAATCACGTAGGATAACTGATGTAGAAGCAAGTTCGTTGACGTCTGTTTTATGAATGAAATAACAAGTTAAAAGATCAGGAAGGAGAAAATGAAGAAGCTGCTACAAATTGTTGGCTTTTAAATCATTTTATAATTAAAATAAATCATCAAATAAAAAATTAGAAGAAAAAGGTTGGAGAATTATTGCAATAAAAAAGAGTTGTAACGATTAAAGTTCCTTCCTACTCAAAAGATCTTTTGATTGGATGTTTAATTTGCTATTTTGTTAATTACATAAAATTATTTGATTTAAATAACAGCAAAGAATTGTATCTAAAGCAACAAAATTACAAAGCAAAAAAAAGCAAAATAAAAAACAGTTCAACTTTTCACAGAATAATCGACAGAGATTGTAATGAAATTGCAGAAAAAACCCAAGATGTTGGTTGTGGAAAAAATAAGCAGAAAAATTGTAGAAGCTGCTGATAGTTGGATACTAGCTACAGATTTCTGCAAGCTACCTGATGATGTACTAATCAATTTTATAGGCTTTTTTCGATGTCTTGCCAATGTATGTGATCGGTTTCTGTTTCGTGCTGCTGATGTACCAGCCCTTGTGACTAGTTCTATTGACGGGTTTGATAGTTTTTTACAAAATTCCATTTGAATTTCTTTATTATTACAACTAAGACCAGATAAATTTTCAAAGTTTTCAAAATCTTCAATATCAGAATTCCATTCTTTTTGATTTTCTTTATAATCAAGTTTCTTCAGTAAGTCATGATAGAGATTATCACAAGAAACATAGAAACCATTAGAAAAATCTGGAGAAAACGTCTTGCTTACTCTTGCACTGGTTTCAATAAATCAGAGTTTAAACAAAAGTTGAGATTTTGAAAAAGACGTCAAAATGTTAAGATTTTTGTAAAATAGAAAAAAAAGATTTTGAGAAATAGAAAGATGAAGTTTTCGAAAATAAATTGAATAAAAAATCTTACTTCCATCAGCTTGTTCCGTATTCTGTAGAAAGAATTTAAAATATTGTGATTAGGGTTTGAAGATCAACAGTTTAAAGGGAAATATTTGTAAATTTCCTGTTAGTAAAAGTAACAAAAAGGGTTTACAATTGAAAAAATAAAAAAAATAAATAGAAAATTACTTGTTGCTATCAATTAGAAGAATATTAAAAGTTGGATGGATGTTTAAACAAAATTAAATCTGCAAAATTAATGATACTACAAAGAATATGTGATGATAAATGTAATATAGAAGTTGTCAATTAAGTTTGTAGGAATTAGTAGAAGTGTACTTCTGTTACAGAGTATATACTTACAATAAAATTGAATAATAAATAATTAACATTCTTGTAATAATTAAGCAAAGCCAATAAAAATATTTGCAACGATACAGAAAGTAAATCAATTATTTGTTAAAACATACTTCTACAAACTCTAAAAATGAAGATAAATAAATAACAACAAAATATAGCTACAAAACAACACATCAATAAAAATACAACAAATCATTCAGTTACAAACAACAACAAACAAACAAACACTAGGATAGTGTAACTAGAATAAGATTTAACAAATTTACTTCTAAAGAACAGGTTCATATTTCACAAAATTTTAAAGAAGTTAAGAAGTGTAATAATGAGTTGACCATCAATTCCCACCAACAAAATTAACAGCAGCGGTAGAAGAAGAAAATATTTCAGTTTGTCGCTGTTGTGCAACTATAAAAAGTCCAGAATAATCAGTACCGTATTATCTGTAGGTGAGAGTGGTGCTTGAATCCCGTGCACAAGTAAAGTTGGTTGTGATGTGGCTCTTTTTCGAGAATATGGTTTCGGGGTCACTTCTTCCTATAATCGGATAGTGACACACATTAGATGGTGGTTGAGACTACTTCAAATAACTCCACATGCATAAGTAGAAGTGAAACACGTTGTTATCACTTTTAATCTCGTGTTTGAACTCAACTGAACTCTAAAGATCATGTATTTGATTGGTTGATCAGATTATCCAAAGATTTCCATAAAAGTTTTACAAGAAAATCAACTTTTGTAAAATAAATCAAAATTAATTAAAGAAAAATAATTTACAATTTGAATCAGTTTTGTTTTGAATCAGTTTTGTTTGGAATCAACTAGATGAATCTACCAGCTTCATTTGTAGAATAAGAAGTAAATAAAAATATATTTGTTGTTAATTTTCACAAATTTCCAAAACAAAATCAGAAACCCAGTTAAAATCAATCAACCACAAAAACAGACGTTTTAAAATCAGTCAAACTAAAAGCAAATTTGTTAGTATCATCTAACAAGCAAGACGTGTTCTACAAAAACTAAATGAAAATACAAACTACAAAATATTGTTAGGCATGCAAGCAATTAAGGACAAGCAAGACAATAAACACACAAGATTTAACAAGCTGAGTGTAAAAATGAAAACATAAACAAACCATATCAGTCCATACAGAATTGTTTTCATCTGGTGAAGATCTTGTAGGTCCAATTATTTTTCTAATCAAACAACAAAGATTTTTGACGGACAGGCGACTCACGTTGTTATCAATTTTAACTTAATATTTGATTAGAAGTGCATTAAACTGAAATTAAATGAAACCAACTCTAATTCTGATATTTGTTGTTGTGTGATACAATAATCTTCAACCTCTTGAATACATTTTTGATGTAAGATGTATCCACACATCTTACAAGTAAATCCTTGCAGGAGTCTTTTACCGCAATTATCACATTGTGACATCGACATTGTAAGATAAGTCCTTCTCACCTACAGATATAGTTCAGTGACTTTTCTGGTGTTGGAAACAACTCACAAATTTGTGACGAGCTTTCAAGATACGAGTTGATTCTTTGTAAATGATGTCTTTAGTTCGAAGAACAAGCTCTTGTCCACCATAGTCACCAGAATCTGCGTTCAAGTCTAATTCTTTCCTTAAAATAAATGTTGTTTCAGTTACTTGATTGAAAATAAGAAAGTTGAAATCATGAAATGAATAATATGAACAAATATTGGCAAAAAACAGCTGAAAATTTGTTGATACGTTGAAAAATATTGACAACTTACTGAGATCCACAAAAGTATAAACTGAAATGGTTATTTTTTAACGATTTTAATCTAGAACATGACATCACGACCTCCTTTAGAGTTTTTCCTGGATAACCAAACACCTAATAAACGCAATCATTTAATAATAACAAATATTTCAACACCTAACTGTTTGTTTCCATTTTGATGAGTTATTTTTATACAAATTAATATTTAAACAATAAATAAATGTCTTTTAAGATGAAGAGCTTACCTTACTGGTTCCATTAGGTAGTAGAAGTTTGATATTAACTGGTTTATCTTGTTTGTTAGGTACTCGTACTACAGGTGGTATTTCTAACATTTGATTAATTAAAACAAAACTCAAAACGTTATTTTTGTAAGAACCTTGTAAATTAGATTCAATCTCATTTTTTGTAACTTCTAGGGCATCTTGAAGGGCATGAAGGTCTCGTTGTTGCTGACCCAATCTATCTTGAAGTTCACGGTATTCCTAGAAACCGAATATGTCAGTTTTAAATTGGTACTAACAGATATACAGAATACAGAAGTTAAACTCATAAAGCTTGCAAACAAGTTAAGAAAGAAGATCTTGTTACCTGATAGAAAATAGGGTCATCATCATTTCTACCAAGACTTGAATTCAAACGAGAGATAGCAGCTATTGTCACCTTGATTACGGAGTTGAGATTAGCAATCTGAAAATTCCATTTTTATTAAACATTTAATAAATTCTTTAGTTGTAGGTTTAGATATAAACATTAGAAAAAAATTAATCAAAAGAGTATTACGTAAACACAATAACATCTACTATTCAATTTGAACTAACGTTTTCTTCCAGCTTTTTTACTTCTTTTGCTTTTTCTTCATTATTATGCTTACCATACATAATCATTAAATAAAGTGTTGAATGAGTTATTAAATGTAAGACATTATACAAACACAGAACGAACAAATCTAAAGTAAAATTATCATCACTTTTAAAAACATTGAAAATTACAACCTATTTAGTAACTTGTATCAATTGATTATACATATCTGTTTATAAACAAAATACTCAAACTAAAAAAATAGACTAATCTATTATATAATAAATAATTGTATATCTATTCAAGAATAAACACTCTTAATTATAACTCTTTAAACTTAGTATGATAAATTAATTAATAAAATAATATGTGGAATAAATAAAAGAATACTAAACACTTTATAGACTTAAATATCAGATAAAAATAAAGTTTAGATAAAAACTTCAAAAGTTTGAATTCATAAACAAACTTATGAAACACTTGCACACTTATGTAAACAAACATCAAATTTTCAAACAAACATATTAAACTTGACATAAATGATTCAAAAAACAGTAACCATTCTAAATTAATTAATTTTAAGATATTTATAATTATAAACAAAAATCTAATTACTAAAATTAGTCTAAAAATTATCAAGTATTTCATAATAATATAATATAAACAAAAATATGAGATTTACAAAGTATAGAAAAACTTATCAATTAATTAAACTATGAAATGCAAACAATTTTGTAATATTTTTATGATTTATTAGAAATCATTATATGAAACAATAAACTAACTTTAATTATTACTTTTATATTTGCATAAAATATATTTTTATAAGTTTTTAAAAACATTAAGCTAGTTAAATTTGGCTCAACTGTTAAAATTTAGAAAATTTGAAAGAATAAGATAAAATGTTTATATAATTTCTATTTACAAATTCATATATTTATTGTTTTATCATTTATAACAAAACAAGTATAGAGGTTTCAATAACAAATTCTCATGAATTCTTTTATAAATATAAATAAAACTTGTTTATACATTAGAATTTTAGCATAAAAACAATCTTAAAAAAACATTATCTAAAAAAATGTTAGTATCAAAGAATAAACATTATTTACAAATACTAAAAACCATAACACTTAAATTAAAGTAATTTGTGATGAAAGGTAATATAATCACTGAAAAATATGTGTTTTTATTTCATAAACACCATTTATTAATACTTCAATCAATTTGTTTATACTATGATTCAATTTAAATTATAGCCTTAAGAAAAGTTCTATAAATTTCTTTTAAATGACATATACATTCAAGATCTTTGAAAAAAAAACTCACATAAATAAACTTTAGAAAAACATTGCACAAAACCTGCTAAAATAATTAAATAAGTATTACAATCATAAAAATCTTATTGTATAGGCATTACACAACAAAAAATCGATAATGTTTAATTTAAAAATAAAATGGAAAAATAATATCTGATTTTACAACTTTCTAACGTGTTATCTGAATATGAAATAAGTTTGGACAAAAATCCAACTAATTAGTTATCTGCATGTGATATACCAGCGGTTGACCCACCTAAATAGATGCAGTTGTTTCTTACTTGTGCTGGATTTTTTTAAAGCCAAATTATCCTCAATACCATTTAGAAACATCGTAAGATAACTTTTGTAATTTTACCAAATCTGGTAATAAAACAAATTGACCACTTTGTTAAATAGATAATTCAAGGTTTATTCAGAAAGTACATTTATTGTGTCCTATTTCTTCGACAAAAATAGCAATTTTAAAAAGCTAATAACACAAGTAAAATAAACTAAAAGCTTTAATATAAATATTACAAGAATCAATTATAAAAATCAATCAAAATATCCAAAATTAAAACCACTGAAACAAAATTAAAATGTTAAAACGAAATAAATATATTTATTAGCAATAATCTTTTAAATGTTAGTATATATACGTAAATTTGTTTATTTACATCAATCAATTGTTTAGATTACTTGCGAGTTTAAATAACAATGATGATAATGCAGAAAAATAGTTTCCGCAATAGTGGCAAAAATAGTAACTTTGACTAAATTTCTTATATCAAAAACTGGAACAAATGTATATAAAGGTAATCTTATAGATGTCAAAGTATGACAAAATATTATTCATATTTCTAATTAAACGTGATAATAGTTACTCCGGTAACCAAAACATTAAGTAGTAACGAAAAGTTCCAATCAACATTAAATATGATTTAAAAGTTCGCTTAAGTATGAACTGTTGATAATTTTTCTGGTCTAAAGAAAAGCGGACAAAGTTAAATTCCAACTATATTAATATAGGTTTTCAAATGGGCTAATACTTGAAAAAAAGTTTTATCAAAGAGCGCAGAAAACAGGTAAGAAGACTCACCTATTAAACATAAAAATGTTGTGATTCATTATCTATTATTTATTACTCTTATTAATTGTTATCAAATAGCTAAAGTGACAAAAAATGTATTAAATGAGTTACATAGATGATAAAAGTAAAAACAGCTTTCACATTTTGAAGAGAAAAGTAAAATACTACCTTTTATTCAGACCAAGATATTTTAAATTTATGATTTTTTGGATGTAACAGTATCTTTTAAAAATAGATTAATCAGTACAAGATTTATAGAATATATTAGTTTACCATTTCTTGAGTAACTGTAATTCTGATCTTATTATTAAAAGTGTTAGTGGTTGAAAAAATATTTCTGTTGATATCATTTGTAATAAAAATTGTTTAGAATGCCGTAAGATTATTTAAAAGGTCAGTATCTCTATTTTATTATCGGTAATAATTTAGGACAAAACTTCTAGGGGACGCAAAACTCCGAATCTGAAGTCGTAGTCGGAGCCTCGTAGGCAGTTTGTAGATACTCAGTGTCGTTCTAGTAGCTCCTGTGCCGCCACCTCGGCGTAACTATATGAGTTCTTCTGTTCAGCTGCATACCATGTTCGTGTAGAGAGTGAAATCCTGCAATTGGATGTCAATATTTTCTGCCCAGGCTTTCAGCATGGCCGTTCTCGGCCGAGGCAGTCCTTATATTATTATCATTCTTATCGGAAATACAACAGAAAACTTAAAAAAGCTAAACCTACAGACCAAAATGCTCCAGTATTAGGTAGATCAAAAGTACTGAAAAAAAGATTTCAGATTTATAAGCATATAAAGAACCCTTCCCTAAAAATCTCAATCGTCTTTAAGATTTCCAGAATAAATTTAAAAAATAGTCTTTCAGTTTTTTCCAGATCTTTACAAAAATTCTGGTACTAGAACAAAAATACATAACATAAATTCAAAAGTACTTTAGATTGTTTTAATTAAAAGCTAAAAAAACTTTTATTGAAAGCTAAAAAAAGTCTGATGAAAGTAAAATTTTTTGACCTAAATATAAAAGCGTTGGGAAGAAATGCCACAGTACCTGATCTCAACTCTTTAAGCCTCTTGTTTAGCTTACGCAAAAACGTCCGGTATAATATGAATGTGGCCAAATTGTTAGTTTAGAGTTTTAAGTATATAGCAAGAAAAAGGCCGTTTGAAAGTACTTAAATTATGTGATCGAAGTTTTTAGTTCCTTAGGTACTGCTTGAAAATAGTAATGAGAAACTCATTTACCAAAAAAGTCAAGTTTTAGAACTTTTTTATGAGTAATATTTAACAAAAGTCCTTTGTAAAGGTTATATTAATATCTCTGAGTCATATTTCAATAATTGATTGCCTGTATTTAATTGAAATATTAGAAACATTTACTATTCATTTATTTTTTACTACATTAAACTTAAATCTTTAAAATCTCAGCTTCATCATTTATTATTCTGTATTATCGAAATAAGCTTATATTCAATAATTATTTTAAATATTATTACTACTGAGTTATTATCAGCCACAATAAAATAAATTTGTTTTTCATTTTTATAAAATAAATGTTTACATGTGTGTTAACTTAGTGTTTTTTTACTAATCAGTTAAATTATATGTTTTATTATTTTATTTACAGAATTGTTTTTGTAGTTGTACTCTTAAGTATGTTAAAATTCCCAGCATCAGTTTTTCATGTTTTTGGTTGGATTGAGTCTTTTTATGCTCTATCAGTTTATTATTTTTATGTGATGCTTCAACCAAAGCTTGAATGTGGTGTTGGTGGACATTGGAAATATCTAACATTTGATAACATGCTTTTTCAATTTGCCTTTTTTACTTTAGCTATTTTTATTGACTTATTAAAAATGTGCAATTTTTCAAGTACTGTTCAGGTATTATTGGCTGTTAAAGATTGTTTTTATGCTTCTGTTATATTTCCTTTAAGTCTTAATGTGTTTACAAGCTTTTGGATAATTTATGGTATTGATAGAGAACTTATTGAACCAACTTATATGGATGATCTGATACCACATTGGTGCACACATATATTTCATACTGTGATACTTATTGTTGTATTAGAGAATTTTTTTACTTCAATAAACTATCCTAACTATAAATTTGGATTATTTATCAGCTCTATTTTTAGTACATCTTATATTGCTTATATTATTTGGTTAAATGTGAAAACTGATATATGGGTGTATGAATTTTTAGTAGTGTTAAGTTTTCAAGAAAAAATTTTATTTTTCACTTTTCAATTTTGCTTTTTTTTGGCCTTATATATGTTTGGAGACGTTGTTAACTTTTTACATAAACCAGTTTATAAATTTTCAAGTACAAGTTTATATAGTGTCAAAAAAAGAACATAAAACTCCATTACTTGTAATGAAGTTATTTCAAAAATCTTTTTTGTATTTCTAATATTTCTTAACTGTGTGTTTAAATTTGTAGTTTTAATGAACTGAATTCTGAATTATATTTTTCCAGCATACTTGAAAATAAACATTTTTTTTAAACTGAATTTCTTTACTCTATGCAATGGTACTAAATACTTTTAAATTCAATGTTTTGCAAAACTCTATTTGTCTATCTTTTATTTATAAAATGTTTTATTGTGTTTTTATATTCAAACAAAAGTATAGTTATTTATATCAGATAATTTATTATTTTATTAAAATTTAATAATATTTATAATTATAAAAAATATAATGATAATAATATAATTTTTCAAGCTGTGTTATATAAGTACTTTTTCATACTTTATGATTAAATTTCAAGTAAGCAAATTAAATCGTTAAAATGTGTGTTTCAGTTAACTTATATAAATACCAAAATGACATTACTGGTACCTGGTTTTCCTGATATTCCTGAGGATGGTCAGATTAATACCTCAAGTTTTTTAGATGCTTGTGATAAAATACCAGAGTTTTTTGATCTAATTGGTGGTGCAGTTTTTAAGCCTGTTAAAAGTGATGTTCAGGGAAATATATTGAAAATTAGGAAACGTTTTCTAGAAAATCCACTCAACATGTCAACTTTAGAAGAAATAATAAAGTTTGAGAAAACTGAAACAGATAAAAAGCTGAAAGAAAAAGATGGAACTGGAATCGCGACAAATGCTCTGATGTGGCTTAGAAGAGGTCTTGAGTTTGTTTCAGCATTTTTAGACCATCTAATCAGAAAGGATTATGATAAGGATATAGAAAATTTAAAATTTGCTGCCAGGTTAGCTTATTCTGAAACATTACAACCATTCCATGGATGGCTTATAGGTAAAGTGGTTTCAGCAGCTACAAATGCTTGTCCTTATCGCACAGACTTTTTAAACTCTGTAGCTAAAGGCGAATCTGTAGATAGTGAAATAGTGATGGATCTGATTACTAAGTTTTTCAAGAACTTCAAGGCGACGGTGGATCAAATATTAGAGCTTTTTCAGAAACATGATGTTGAAAAAAAAGCTAACCCCTAAACGAATTCCTTGATTTTGCTTTATGTACAAATTAGCTACAAATTACTATTTTTAGAATAGAATCTTTGTCATCTGGTAGCTTATTTATTAATATCATGTAGCTATTTTCAAATAATTTCACGTATAACAGATGCAATTTTCAGCTGTTTCTATATAAATGGTTTCTCACAGTGTTTCTATAATTATATAAAATCTTCAAATGAATATGCATTTGTAAAGTTGGGATAAATGTTTTCTTTTATGCAACTTTTTATACTTAAACCGTGTAATCAGATTTAATAATCTTGTAATATTTTATATTAAACTTTGTTGGATCAATTTTTAAACAATTTTGTGTGCAACATGCTTATAAATAATCAGTGCTTTCAAAATTGTGTTGTTGATAACTTCTATTATTCAAATTTTATAAAATGACCAAAATTAATTTTGCTAGGTTTAGTTATTCAACCAAATTTATTAATAATGGAGGTAAACGATGATAAGCAACTTCTTATAATCGTGTTTGATGTAAACCCATCATATTGGGGTTTTAAGTCCATGAAAGGCGAGACTCAAATCACTAAATGTTTAGACTGCATCTTAGCATTTATCAATTCTTATAAAATGCTTCGACACGATAATCAAGTTGTTCTAATAGCTAGCCACTCAAGTAAAAGGTTATCATCTTAAAATATTTATTTTTCATCTTTAGATCTTCAATTTCTGATCATATTTTGTTTACAGCGCCTTTCTTTACCCATCTCCAGATCGAGTTGAAGCTACTTCGTCTAATAAACGTCAAATGAAGAAAGGAGACGATGACAGTAAAAAGATTAATCAAATTATCAGTGAAAACTTTAAAAAGTTGATGTTGGAAGGTGCTGATCAAAATGATGTCAGAACAGACTCTCTGATGGCTGGATCTATTAGCTTGGGTCTTTGCTGTATCCTTCTAGTTAATAATTAACTTAGAAAAGTTTTATCAACTGAATTATACTTGTTGCAAATTTTCAAACAATTTAATGTCAATAATCTCTACTTTTCAGTTTGTTGGTTTTTCTTTAACTTTAAACAAAATATTTCTAAAGATATTCATCGAATAATGAATGAAGACCCCAGTAGAAAAAAAACTAATTCTCGAATCCTAGTAATCAAAGCATCTGAGGACTCTGCATCTCAGTATTTGAGTTTGATGAATTGTATATTTGCAGGTTTGTTGGTTGGTTGGTAAATTAGATTTAATACCCAGTCTTCAGCTCAGAAAGACAACATTGTAATTGATGCGTGTATCCTTGGGCAAGACTCTGCTCTTCTTCAACAAGCTTGTGATATGACAAACGGCTTGTATCTTCATATACCTCAAGAGGAAGCCCTTCTTCAGTATTTACTTGTAAGTTGGTCACATCAAATACAACAAACAATTACTTACACACCAAAAACCACTTAATCTTGTTGATACTGCTAGAAGCTTCCAAAGTGTTTTTCTAAATGACTTTTCAACCCTCTGTACACGCTAAACATTTCGAAAACGCCAGGAGACGAATCTGAAATATATTTTTGTTTAGACTGCGTTTATAGTGGAAGCAAACCTTCGTAAAGAAAGTTTGATCATCTCACTGAAGAACGGTCTTAGTCAAGATGAAGATCAAATGATGACAGAGACGCAAGTTGATTATCGAGCTGCATGTTTTTGTCATCGCGATTTAATTGAAATTGGTTTTGTTTGTTCTGTCTGTCTTTCAATTTTTTGCCAGTTTAGTCCAATTTGTTCCACCTGTGAAACAGCGTTTAACCTTCCAATTATGTTAACTTCAAAAAATCGTAAAAAACGACGAACGAATATTTTCAGCAGCTTTTGGTCATTCATCTGAAACAACAAACTAATTGTTTTTCATAATTTTCATTTCAATAAAAGTTTTATATTCTTTTTATTTGTATTCTGTTTTCGGTAGTTTTTCAAAAATTAATTTTCAGGTAAATATTTGTTGTGGTTACTTCATCTTACTAATATATGTTTGGCGTTTTGTTGGTAAGAATTTTTCAATGCTAACAACCATAAGTTAGCTTGTATGCTCTTTAAACAAAAGTCTTCTTTACATGAAGTAATAGCATTAATTTGAGACGCACTTTTCAATTTGCTTAAGTGCTTTTAAGTAATTTTAACCAAATACAACTAGACAGAATGAATGAACAAGCTGAATAAGCATTTAAAGATGTTTGTAGTATTTGTGAAGTAAATAGTGAAAAGAATTTAATAAAAGTTTGAATATTATACTCTTATGGTGGTTGATAAGTAATCTAAACAATAATCTTTTGAAAATGTTTTGATTTAAGTAGCAGATATTGAAAAATTAGTTTAAATTTAGATTTACGTTTAAACAAAATTTAATTAAATATTTTTTTTAAATAAAGTTTTCTGCTTCTTCCTATCACAACTAAAAGTGAATTTTTGTAACTTGCATACCTAATCGTTACTCAACCAGTCTCATTTATTTAATTATATTTTTTATTATAAGCTTTGCACCATAATCTAAATGAGGCTTATTTAGTAAATTGTTTTTTTATTTTAGTTTCATTTTCTAGATAAGTGATATAAAGTTATCATCAACAAAGTCTTAGAGGTTTTTTATCTACAAATTTTTTAATCACTAATTCAACAAACATAATAGAAATAAATGTTTTTTATGGTTTATATCATTCGCTTTTTATGAAACTCGATGTTTTGAAATAACACCAACCTATTTTTTCCAAATAACCGTTTAATTATCACTTTTCTTATAATACATACATAGAAATATATACAGCTATTTACTTGCAAGTTTTTAATGTATATATAGATATTTTTAAGTTACAAATTATTTTTCTATATTTAATTTATTTCTCAATTCATGACAAATATATTTAAATTCATTCCAATAGAATGAGATATTAAATACATTACTAAAAAACAAACTTTTTTCATCGAGTGTTTTATAAATATGAATGATTTCTTCAAATATATCTATATTTAATTTATTTCTCAATTCATGACAAATATATTTAAATTCATTCCAATAGAATGAGATATTAAATACATTACTAAAAAACAAACTTTTTTCATCGAGTGTTTTATAAATATGAATGATTTCTTCAAATATATCAGTCAACATTACATCTCAGAATAAAATTGTTGTTTAAACTTTATCCAAACTTCAGTGATAATCAATATAAGTTATTTGAATGAAATACAAAAATGAATGTGATTTGAAAGCAATTTTTGAATGCTAAAAAGCTTTAAAACACACTAAAATACATTATTTAACCACTAGTGTATAAAAAAAGGAGTTTTTGACAAATATTTTCTCTACTTTAGCTGCCGAAAACTCAAAATATTTAATCTTATTTCATAATTTTCTTACACAAAGAAGATATTATTTTCTTAAAACCTTATTTTTTTCCTAATCTATTTATTATATCTGAAAATATTCTGTGTTTATAGCTTTAAAGTAATTCTTTAAAGAAATATTTTTCCAAGATAATTCAAACTTTTTGTTATAAAAGTTGTTTAGATTTATAGATTATCTACTTATAGAATATATTATGTAAAAAATACCAGTGAAATGTATTAATCATTTCCTAAATATTCACTCGTCATGTACTAGCTTTATTTAAAATCTATTTAATTTCATATATTTTTATTTATTTTCTATATTCAAAATATTTTCAATGTTATCGACAGCTAATTAAGACTTATAAAACAACTTATTGATTTATTACACATTGATTTAGTACATACTTTCGAACAGTGTATACATCTGTTAGTATATATTTATTTAAACATTTGTTTTTTAAGTATTTTCATGAACTCAAGTTAAAAGCGTCAATTGATTTCGGTAAAAAAAAAAGCCAAATTAACCAATTAGCATCTGTTGTGTATTCTCCTATGTAAATCCAAAGTAATTTTTTGCTTATTAATTTTTAATTTAAGAAATTCTATTTAAATTGTTATACAATTACCAATAAAATCAAAAATAGTAATAATAAGGTAGATGAAACTTATATCTGCTTTAAACACGTAAAGCTTTGTTACATTTATGCTTAGCTTAAACATTTCAAGTAAACTTCGACTAAGTTTAATTCTGTCATAATTTTACACTTCGACCATACCAATATAATATTACTTGCAAAACAAAGTGACTCAATACTTTAAATGGTTTACCTTTAAAGTAATAAAAATATTTTACGTTCAAGTTAATAGAGTAGTAGTAAAAATTCACAATTTATAAAATGATGACTGTTTTAAACAGTCATTTTGCTGTAAAATGTAAACTTTTTAGCGAGTTTATAGATAAAAATAAGTTTGTTTTGCTTAAATTAATATTAGTCAAAACCTTCCGCCTAGTTAAAAAAAGATTGATAGTAAACACTTGGTTCAACGGATTAATATTTGATAATATATAAAAGATAAAAATAAGATAATGAATAAAAGATAGAAATATTATTATATAAAGCTTCTTTTAATTGTCTTTAATAAAAATGTCTTTAATAAAAATTAAATTATAAAAATTACCAATTATTTTTTACTAAAAACCAATATTTTTAATTCATTAAATTTTACAATTATTTTCATTTGTACGAATTAAAAGTATTGGATTTTTAAGATTTATTAATGTTAAGTTATATTAAAATCTTTTTGAAGCTTTCTTTAAATTCAACTAAATCGTAGAACTAAGTAAGATTATCAAAATGATATCATTTTTAATGTTTATATTCTTATTTTAAGTAAATATTTAAAAACTAAATATTTATATAAAGAGCTTCAATTGTATATGAATTGACAAAT
Organism: Pegea sp. RAD2-039; assembly: GCA_034620365.1. Lineage (NCBI taxonomy): Eukaryota > Metazoa > Chordata > Thaliacea > Salpida > Salpidae > Pegea > Pegea sp. RAD2-039. The sequence continues at coordinate 178,619 of JAQGEQ010000116.1, forward strand.
TAAATGATAGCTCATAATTTAAAGTTTACATTTTAATTAGCCAATTATCTTCAGTAATAAACGCAAAACAGTTTTTAATAGTCAACAAGTAGTATATTGTATGAAGTAATAAGTTTGAACTTAAAATAACTACATTTATTATTTAAATGCATTAGTCAATGGAGAAAATAGTTTTTAAAGGTTAAAACTCTCTTTAATTTACATATAACTTAACAGCTATACAATTTTTTAAAGACTAGTTACTACAAAATTATTTTTAGCTTCAACTTTAACCATTTTCTTGAAGAGAATTTTATTAAGAGACAAAATTTTAGCAAAACAATGTTGCCAATAAATTGTGCTTCTTATTTTTTTATAAATTGAAAATATATAAAACATTTGTAGATTACTAAATTGATGGTTTTAAAAGCAAGATATGAGTTTGAATTTTCTTTCATTAAACTTGCTGATAAAATGACACCGTTTTTTCTTAAAAGTATTTTTGGCCACGCAACATTTTTTTAAATCTAACAATAAATCATAAAATAAAAAATCCCTACAAAATAGTTTACATAATTAAACATAAAACTTTTTATAAAATTAAATATCATTAAGACAGAAAAATGATAGATTGTTAGTTTGTGCAAAAATTGAATTTTTAATCATATTTCTTCTTGTCAGATTTTACGCTACAAAAATATTTATATTTAATTTTATTAAAAATATTTTGTTGTACATTATTTTCTAAATATGGTTTAATTTTTTCCGAAATATAAGTTCGGTTTTACAAAACTAAAAAAAAATTAGAAAAGTTTTTAACAAAAATGTTCATAAAAATACTTCAGTAATTTTTCAAAGAATTATTTTTATACCACTGCATTTGAATATATTTTATTAGGCTTCAAACCTTTTTTTCATCTTTTTAACTTTAGATTTTGAGTCAAATAAGCTATAGATTTGATTACTGATAAAAAAGATAATTTAATTTCAAAATTTAAATCGCCAAATAATTTTGCATGTGAATAATTTTTATGCAAATATGAATAAAACATGAACTGAATTTTTCTATTTGATTTAAATTTGATTATCAAAAAATTAATTCTTTTCAAAATTTGTAAGGTATAAATATAATAGCATATAAAATACAAACAGGCTGTAAGATGTAAATTAAAATCGATATTAGAACCAAACCTAAGTATAAACCTATAAAATGTAATTTATTATATTTCACCAAACTGATAAATAATCTAACAAAAATAATTTGTCATTAATTCTATTTCGACCACTAAGAAAGGTTTGCAGGTGGTGAGAACGCTACTAGCAGCCAGTTGCTTCTTATAAGTACCCCCGAATATCAATTAGTCATATTAATATGGATTAACTGGTGGTTCCATTCCAACATAACTTTTTTACTGAACTGTTTTACACTCTATATAGAATCTGAGCCAATTTGCGAAATGACAAACAGAAGCTTTTATCACCCTCACTACAGTAGTGCCAACAGTTCAATGTTTTATTAATAAAATTCAATTATGATTAACTGGAAATGGAACTTGTGCTAGTTACTGTAATTTTGCCAATTCAATTTAAGTGATAAAAATAAATTTGTGTAATGTTATCAGCTAGTAGGAAAGTGAACTTCATGCTATTTAAATAAACTTACTGATGTAAAACCAACAATCTTTTTTGATGAAACATTTTCACCTTTAATCTACAGGAGTTTTAATACTAAAACAGCTTCAAAGATAAGAAGGAGATTTCATATAAAGTATCATCACCGTTGAAAGAACACAGAAGAAAAAGCAGGGGTAAGGAAGGGTTAAAAGGGAAGACAAGCGTGAGTTGGTTACTACAGAAGGTGAAAGCATTGTACATTTGCAAGGTAGCACCTTGTAGAAACAGCTCAATAGATGACGTGACCTCAGTTTGTTAGGGAAAGAATGATGTATTTGAAAAAGTGAACACGAGTGTTTACATGTGTATATATAAGTGTCGGTTCAAGGACTAGTCTGTCTGTTTATCACTGTTAATTCACTATGAGATGATGACTTGACCGTTTCAAATATCAACAAAATGGTCTACAAAACTTGATGAAGATATAAAGGAATCAACCAACAGATCATTTGGTTCATTTTCTAATAATAAAGTGACTTGCAAATATTCAAGATGAAAAATACTTTCAAAGAAAGGTTACCAAGCAGTAAGAATAGTTGAGAAGCAAACAGAATTTCATCTGCATGTGAAATCATGTCAAAGTCAGCTTGTATATACATAGATATCTTGTATATAATAAAGTACAGGTTTAATGATTTAGTTACAGCAAACGAGACTAAAAGAAATAAGAAGGAATGTTTCCAACAACAAAATATAAAAAGCAGTTTTTTTGTGGTTGGCTCTTTTTACTACTGAAAGCTTTTTAGTGTCACAAACCTTGGACCAAGTGAGTTTTGTGTATTGATTGATATCCTTCCATCAGCTTTATTTTTATTTGTTTTTTATTCTTTTAAAAGTCAAATAAAGTTAGAATAGATTGACTGCAAATATTACCCCCCAAAAAAAAAGACATGCAAAGTAAGTTGCAGAAGAACACTTGCCAACACCTTGATATATTCAGCTGCAAGCAGCATGTTTACAAACAAAAAGTTGAAGTATAAATAAAAAGATTTGTTGATTATCTAGTCGGCATCAGTTGCCAAACTCCAGGCGATGGAAGATCTTCTACGAGTTGTTGATCACTTCGTAGGACTCTCCGCTCAATTGGCTATTTATTACAAAGATTAGAATTTGAAGGAGGCACAGATCCATTTAACAAAGATTTATTGAAATAACTCAGTAGTTAGCAAGGAGCAAAAGGGGTGACGTATGAAAGAAGACTTTTTTGTTAAACAAAAATGATCAAGTAGATGTGTAGACCTCGGAAGTGACGTCATCAGTAGCGCTTCTTATTTCTACGCTCTGTTGCATTTGATGAACCTTTTGACGAACCTGATGAAGGTAAAGATCAACAAATGAAGCTCCGAAACACCTCGGAACCTACCTCTCGGATTTTTAACTGCAAACAGTTCTTTGAAGGAAATATATCTTTGTATTTAGCCTGGAATTCACTCGTCACATTTGCTGTAAACATCGAGACCTGATGACGTCATCGTCGAGCGGTCACGAGATGTACTTACCTTCTGGATAGTAACCAAAGTCATGAAAGAGTTGAATGACAAGAAGTCGACGTTGATCGAGCGTCTGGCGAAGAGTTCCGCGGGAATCTGGGGTCTCCGGGGCGACTGCTGCATCGCCTACTACAAATTAACTTGAAATTTTGAAGCATAAAATCGATGAACTGACTTCTAGATCGCGCGACGGCTTCGCTGTTGTCAAATGTGAACACATCTCCCTCACATCGACTAGCTGATGATGTTGGTGGGGGTGGAGGTGGTGGAAGATTGGAAAAGAGTCTGGTCAGGGGTTCCATTGATGATTGAGTTTGAGTTTGAGGAGGAACTTGATCGACGACACTACCTCGCCGACGACCTCTACGACGCGCACATGGTGAATTTGGGGTGCTAGGTGAATCTGTAAGCAAATCGCGCTTGTTACGTCATCTTCGAAGACATGATGATGATTACCAGCAGAGTTCTTGCGCTTCTTACGATAACTTTGAAGTACCAGGTCAGGAGTGGTGGGCAGCTCTTTTGGGGTACCAGGAGTAGGGATCAACTCTGGTTTCAGTTGAGGGAGTTGATAGAATTGCTTCTTAAAGTTGACTTGATCAAGGATGCTGCAGCAGAAGATGAAGAAGATGCAGATAGAGATAAAGACTTACCGATCTCTAGTCAGATCTTGCTCTTTCATATGAGCTTTATCATCTTCACTTTTTATAGATTTATTCTCAACTTCAGCAGCATCTTCACCAACTTCAAATCTGATTATTCCGTTCCTGAAGACAGCAACATTTCAAAAAGTGGCCACTAGAAAGCAGTAAAGAGCAACTTACATCTCACACGGCGAGTCGTCATCTTTCAATAAACTTTGTCTTCTTCTTGAAGGAAACTTGGTCGGAACAGGATCCAACTTCATCACGTGATCTATAGTCGCGAATGATGACGTCACAGCAGTCTATAATCAATCATAAGTATCAGTAATGAACCTCAGCTTCAAAACCACCAACCATTTGTTCCTTATCAGTAGACGGTTGGCATGACGACAAAGTGGTGACGTCAGCAAGTGATGACGTGGCAGCAAATGATTCAGAGATGACAGGAATAGAAGCGACGGCAGCGCGAACCTTTGGTAGTGCCCCAGGGGTCCCAGCTACAAGCTCCTCGTCGACATTTGGAGCAGGATGAGTCTTTGATGCAGATCCTATAAAGATTCAGTCACTATGACGTCATTGCGACTGATGACGTCACTCTACCTGTGACACTCATGATGTAAGTATGGGTCAAGTGGTCGGCGCTAAGACTGGCCGCGATATAGGAAGAGTGGAGTGGTGATGACGTCACAACTTCGTTACATCTGCGACGAAGTTCTTTTTGGACACCAGTAGCGTGTGGTGTGACGAATCCTGAAGTGACAGGAAGCGATGGAGCGCGATTAGGGGTCGAAAAGTCCTCGGTTTCGTCTGATTTCTGTTTCGAGATGCCCATCGCGGCCTCTGCTTGACGACCGTGTTCCCGTAGCAACCACATCGGTGGTTGAATGCCACCATGAACCACAGTAGTTGGTAGGGGCAACTTGGAAGCCAAATGGACTGAGTACCCAGCTGTGGCATCAGATGGTGGGACCAGTGATGACGTCACCATCTTGGACCTGGGCATGTCGTCAGGTAGCGGTTGAAGCGCTTGCTTTTGTCCAAGTAGTTCAGGGACAGTTGATGGTCGGATACCAATAGCGCCCAACGTCTTGTCATCACTGGACCTGAAGTGAGATGGTTGGTGGACGTTGAGATGGTTGAAGAATGGTTACTTGTTAGTTGGCTTGGAATCGATAAAGTTGATTTCGGACGTTGGCAGTTGTAGATGGTTGTTGAAGTGGTTAGTACTGGTCGCATGCTGGCTCATCACTGGTTGGTAATTAGACATCTGGGAATCAAGCAATTTGAAAGTGATGAAGATGATGATGATGTACTGACATATGCTTGCTGGTATTTCATCTGATCTTCAACCAATTTCATACCAGTAGCTGGTGGTGGTTGAGAAAAGTTGTCGATTTGAACTGGTTTCAAAGCTGGAATCATATCTGTAAGTTGTAACAAAAAGAAGATAAGACACAGATGAAGATACAGATGAAGAAGACACAGATGAAGAAGACACAGATGAAGAAGATACAGATGAAGAAGATACAGATGAAGAAGACACAGATGAAGATACAGATGAAGAAGACACAGATGAAGACACAGATGAAGAAGACACAGATGAAGAAGATACAGATGAAGAAGATACAGATGAAGAAGACACAGATGAAGAAGATACAGATGAAGAAGATACAGATGAAGAAGACACAGATGAAGAAGACACAGATGAAGAAGATACAGATGAAGAAGACAGATGAAGAAGACACAGATGAAGAACAGATGAAGAAGACACAGATGAAGACACAGATGAAGAAGATGAGATGAAGAAGACACAGATGAAGAAGATACAGATGAAGAAGATACAGATGAAGAAGATGAAGAAGATACAGAAGAAGACAGAGATGAAGAACAGATGAAGAAGACAGATGAAGAAGACACAGATGAAGAAGACACAGATGAAGAAGACACAGATGAAGAAGATACAGATGATGAAGATACAGATGAAGAAGATACAGATGAAGATACAGATGAAGAAGACACAGATGAAGAAGATACAGATGAAGAACAGATGAAGAAGATACAGACGAAGAAGAAACAGATGAAGAAGATACAGACGAAGAAGAAACAGATGAAGAAGATACAGATGAAGAAGATACAGATGAAGAAGATACAGATGAAGAAGATACAGATGATGAAGATACAGATGAAGAAGATACAGATGAAGAAGACACAGATGAAGAAGACACAGATGAAGAAGACACAGATGAAGAAGATACAGATGATGAAGATACAGATGAAGAAGATACAGATGAAGAAGACACAGATGAAGAAGACACAGATGAAGAAGACACAGATGAAGAAGATACAGATGATGAAGATACAGATGAAGAAGATACAGATGAAGATACAGATGAAGAAGATACAGATGAAGAAGACACAGATGAAGAAGATACAGATGAAGAAGACACAGATGAAGAAGACACAGATGAAGAAGACACAGATGAAGAAGACACAGATGAAGAAGATACAGATGAAGAAGATACAGATGAAGAAGATACAGATGAAGAAGATACAGATGAAGAAGACACAGATGAAGAAGATACAGATGAAGAAGACACAGATGAAGAAGACACAGATGAAGAAGACACAGATGAAGAAGACACAGATGAAGAAGATACAGATGAAGAAGATACAGATGAAGAAGATACAGATGAAGAAGACACAGATGAAGAAGATACAGATGAAGAAGACACAGATGAAGAAGACACAGATGATGAAGACACAGATGACAGATGAAGAAGACACAGATGAAGAAGACACAGATGAAGAAGACACAGATGAAGAAGACACAGATGAAGAAGACACAGATGAAGAAGATACAGATGAAGATACAGATGAAGAAGATGAAGAAGACACAGATGAAGAAGACACAGATGAAGAAGATACAGATGAAGAAGACACAGATGAAGAAGATACAGATGAAGAAGATACAGATGAAGAAGATACAGATGAAGAAGATACAGATGAAGATACAGATGAAGAAGATACAGATGAAGAAGATACAGATGAACTAACTGATTGAAGAGGTGTCGATGTGATGAGAAGATGTCATCGGTTTTGTCGAAAGAGTTTTGAAAACTGAACCTGAAACAGAGAGATGATGAAACAGAAGAGTTGTGGAAGAGATACGAACCGGTTGGTTGGAACGGACTCGAAGTTCGCTTCTCAGTTTGAAACTTCTCTTTAGAATTGGAAGCTACAGGAGGTGATGATGAAACTTTGATAGGTTTTGGTTTGCGATATTCAGCTATTGGTGCCTGTAAAAGACCAGATGTTGGTGATTGGTGTATGATGGTGTGGATGGTTACGTGATTGGATGGTTGACGGATGTGTAAGTTCCGTTTCTTCTCATCTATTTCATCTTCTGATAATTCGGAGTCGGTTACAATCTGTAGATGAAGATCATGAAGTTACAATTGTAAAGATGAAGATGAAGACCTTCTCGCGACACTTCAGATCAATTTCAAGCGATGGTGTTCGACTTCTTTTGGTAGTTGAACCATTAGTGGATGCAGATGGTTGTAGAGATGGTTGTTGCTGCTGGTTCTTCAGTTTCAAATGATGAGTTTGGTTTCCGAAGTTGTTAAGAGGTATCTAAGATGAAAAAAGAATTAGAAGATCTGGAAGAAGATGAAGATGAGCGACTTGTAAGATCGGAACAACTACATCATTGACATCTGGAGGTCCCTGGGGAGTAAATGAAGATGATGATGTAGTTCCTGGAGACCCTACAAGACACAAGATGAAGAAATAGAGGAAGACATAAGATGGGATCACCTAGAAGCGATGGGGAGATGTTGTTGTTGTTGATTTGACGATTGTTTAATTCAATTGATCCCACAGAAGATTCAGAGACCTTCCGGACACGCGAGAAGCTTCCAGAGACTTTCCGCTCCTTGTTACACCACTTCCAATCAGGATGTGCTTTGAAATGAGCTTCCTTGACCTACATCATCAAAGATTAAAGATGAAGATCAGAGAAGATTGGATAAGGATTACTTGAAACGCGAGATCATGATACTTCTGCTTCTCATCTGGAGGTAGCGCGTACCACCATTCGCCTAGTATCTTGCTCACGGTCCGATTATCTTGATTAGGATGGCGTTGATGCACGATCGTTCGATGACGTTTACTAAAGATCATGAAAGCGTTCATCGGGCGTCTTATATGTTGCTCTTTAGTTCCATTTCTCTGTAAACATTCCTAAGATGTTGAAACAGTAAATTGGCCACTGGAGGGAGCAAGTGAGTAGCTTTTTAATACAAAAAGTTTGCTGCTATTTGATTGGCTGATCGATAAAGCGGTTGTGACGTCATGTAGTGACTTAAGTAATTTTTGTAGGGCTTAATTGGAGCGGTGTTAACGAAAAGCTTCGATTTTCTGTCACTGCTTAGGTCACATTTCATTTAATTACTTGTTAATTAATCTCAAAATATTCTCACAAATGAAACCACAACTGAATGTAGCATGGGGTCTGTCTCGATGCAACAAACCTTTCTAGGACTTTTATTTCCTTTCTCATCAGTTAATCGCGGTTTTTTAGAAGTAGGACCAACTTTTGTTTCGTCATTTGCGTGTCTGGTTAGATTGGTACTTATATGACCAGTAGATGATGACCCATCTTCAAAAGTACCCCCTTCTAAAGGCGACATCTCATATTCATCAATTGATGCGACTCCATCGTTGTAGGAAAGAAAACTAAAAAGAATAAGAAGAATTAATTGAAAAGATTGAAGGTGATGTAGATGAATCAATCACAGCAGTTGCTTGTGATGAAGAAATTTGGTGGGCTTCAGTCAGTACTTGCTTCTTAGAAAAGTTTTGACGAAATATTACGATGATATAAATGAAGAAATTTTATAATCAGATGAGACATCTAACAACTAATCAAGAAAACAGATATTTGGTTTGCTAGAAAATCAAAGGAATATTTCTTATTTGTTTATCAACAGTTGATTAGAGTGAAGTTTCAGCAACAAGATTGAAACTTTCAAAGAATTTTAAACTAATTTTTCTTACTGATCTCTACTACTAAAATATTCTCTGCTATAAACTAAATTATTAACAGCCATTATTGCAAAATTGTTGTTTCAAAATACTTTTAATTTCCTAATTTCAGCGATGGTAACAGAAACAAAAGTCTTGAAAAGAATTTAATATGATTTTGAGATTAGTAGAACGGTCGAGAAAGAAAAAGGATCACGAAAAAAGATTTTGAAAAGCAGATTTCTTTAATCAACTGATTCTTAATAAAAGAAGTCTTTAACCAAAGGATGAATAAAATTGCTGGAAGCCTTTTACCCATCGACTAGTAGAAAATTTAGAACAAACAAAGCTGTTTACATACTAATGCTGAATTGTCAAGGCTTTTTTTTGTAAGCAAGTGAAGATAAAGACATAAGTTATGATGTAGGCTTACACGTCATCATAATGTTCGTTTGCAGCAGTCGTCTCTTGCTTGATATTTGCTGCTGGTGTATTCGGGAACAAATTGTTAGTTGGAGCTGAAGGTGTCTTGGAAGAACTGAAGAAGATTTATTAAATGAAAAGATTAATGAAGAAGATGTCAGAACCTGTCACTAGTATCTGTTGCTCCGTTGATCATCTTCGATGACATAAGATTGGTTCTAGGTTGATCACGTGATGCAGGTGGTTGTTGCTGGTTGTTGGTGGTTGGTGTTGGTTGGTTATCATTTGATTGGTTAGATTCAGGAGCAGTGGTTGTTTGTCGAACTTGTTCCAAAAATGGAAGTAGCTGATGCCACTGATAAAGAGGTTTATCTACAATCTGCTGATGTAGATTACATTTGAGAAATCTGTTGAAGGTGATTGTCACGTGACAAACTTCTGCTGGTGGTTCGATTTGTTGGTGGATGGTTGTTGTAGGATGGTTAGTTTGATGTGTTACTACTGGTTGAGTATCAGCAACTGGTTTCATCTAAAATGTTTCTTATAAATACAAATGGTTTGAAATATAGAGACAAACCTGATGTGGCTCTTCTTTAATAACTGGCATCAAGTTATTCTGAGCAATACACTGCGGTTGTGTAACCACATTACTTGGATATATCATTGTTCCATAAGAATGTCCGCCTGGTAATACCATAGCACCAGATTGATACAGAGATGCCAAATCCGGTGTCATCAACATTACACGAGATTGAATTTCCTGAGGGTTCTCGTTTACTTGATCAGCAGGGTTTGATACTTGCTGTAATTGAGCACCAGTTTGTGAAATAATCATAGGATTAAGAGTAGTTGGTCTATTTGTAGTAGTTTGATAGTGGACAAACTGTCCTGGTAGCACTGACTGTTGGTTTGTGCCACTTGTATCTGCTAAAGGTGGATTATTAATCGATGTTCAAGTAGCTTTTGATGTTTGCTACTCACTTGGTTGCATTATAATGTATTGATAAGGAAATATAGTATTTGCTTGATTGTTACCGGCGTACATGGGTGTTTGTAAAAGTAACGGGGCCACAACTGGTGCTGGGGCAGCTACTTCATTTGGTTGGTTTACATTTGAAGCAACCACTGATACTGAACTAAGAGGAACTTCTTTATGAGAGGTGCTTGCTTCAGTATGTGAATATTTTGATAATGAAGTTGTTGTAGTTTCTGAGCTTTGTTCTGTTAACCAAAAACAGTTTTTAGAAAGTTGTGACATTTTGAGTGGCAAAAAAAGTTAGGAGAATTGAACTTTTTGTCATACTTCCAATACTCAATGAATGATTAGGAAGTTAGGAGAATTGGCAGATGGATTAAAAAGGTGTTTTAGAAATGAAAAATCGAGCAAGTTCAACGTACCTTCAGCTTGTAGCTGTTGTGAAACAGCAGTTAACAGGGCATCAAATGGTTTGCTTTCCGCTAATCGATTAGTAACTGAAACTTGTGATGGTTTGCAATCATGAGCTACTGGAACTGCTATTTGTGTGTTAGCTTGTGTTTGAACAACTCTTGGACGAAGCAAGGAAAACGATGATCCTTCTTGTGAAGCAGAGATTGGAAGATGAGATGAATTAGGAGGGAAATTGAAGTTAGTGGGTCGGTAAGCACTCTCATATTGAGGGTTGTTTGGTTGGTTGTTCTTTGGTTCCAATTTAGTGTATTCTGTAATCGGTTTTGGTTTGGTGATTTCTACAAGATAAATGTAAAAAGTAGACGACGACTCAGTCGATGTGGTAGATACCTTTTGGACGTCGTACACTAGGACATGTTTTACCAGCTGTTGTTGGTATACACGTTGATAGTTTAGGAGGTGAAAGAACCGAAGTGGAACCAGTAACTGGTGGACTGTTAGCTGGTGTACCACGTGATGTGACCACTCCAGGTGTTGTAGGTGTAGGTGTGTGACCTGTGACAATTGATATTAGCTTTCAATTGTATTCGATAAAGTTTTGAAAAGTGATCATGAAGTGAATGAAGACAGCAAGAGGGGTAAATGTTGAAATACTATTTGTGAAAAGAATAAATGTAGGAAATTTGGCAGAGATTGAAAAATGTTCAATTGTTCTTTCATCTGTATACAAACACTCGCAAATAAAAGTAACCAACCACCACCAACTTCGTTCTTACTCAACACTTGTTATGACTACAGACAGGACAAGAAAAAAGCCCTTAAACCGACCGAGTGGTAATCGATGACAGGCAAGTTCACAAAAGTTGTTAACCATCGCGATTCGACGATGACGTCATCGATAAGAAACTTACCGATACTTTCGACTCCAGAGTCCGCGTTTTCACTGTTCAGATGCTGATGTAAGATACTTGATGACGGAAAGTTGGGGGGTCTGGGTTGATTGAAAGATAGAGACTTCATGAAGGATGGCGTAATGTTCTTGACCCTAACAACAACTCGTGTAGGGATTATTAGATGAGTTACAAGAAGGTCACCTTGGTTGTTCTACTACTCGTGTCGCTTTCGGAGCAATCCAGCGCGTGTTTGATCGATTAACTTCATGTGTGGATGTTGCTGATGTAGATAAGAGAGACTCGGTGATGGGAGCAAACCCCTTTTCGTGGTTGTTCATCTGTCGGCTGATTTGATGATGAGGATTTAGTAGAGGAGAAGGAAGAGATGAATTGATGCTGATGACAGGGGAAGGGGCGTCCCCTTTACCTACAAGTCGATGGTTGTTATGGTTACCAACAAGAAAACGCGACTTACAAAGCGAGATGAGTGTCTGTGCTGCAACATTATCATCCATAACCGAGGTAGCAGTTGTGTCTTGTGGATGGTGGTGATGATGTTTCAAAGCTGGCATCATCATCTTCTTGCCTATCTGACCAGCAGTTGGTGACTGGACCGGAGAACAGAGGGCCGAGGACCGACCAGTTGGTGTCATACTGCCCGATAAAGGTGAGGCCATGTTGTCATGAATAGGTCTTGAACCAGCTCTCGGGGATGAGATGTGATTTAAACCATCAGATGTAGAGTTACTAGTTTTACTGTACATGGAAAGATGCCGGGAACAATACCCTTTTCGTTGTGATTCCTTCATACAATCGCCTTTTGAACACAACTTTCTCCATTGCTTTCCTGCAACGTCACGTGATTAAAACGAAGATGCAATGAGCAAGTTATTTGGAGATTTGCTCATGATGACAGAGAGAGCATCAAATAGAAATTGTTGTGAGTTTAAGAAATAAGTAGAAGATAAGAAAGAGAAGCAAGCAAGCAAAGGAGCAAAACCACATTCGAACGTTTAGTGATTAGTGTAAAGATTAAATATTTTGATGATTTAAACTAGCAGCAGCAGCAGTGGGATGGGCAAGCTAACATCTGCGCGAGAAGCTCGGTCGTATTTCATGCAAGGGTTTTCTCTGTAGTTTTATTTCCGTCACGCTTCGCTAGTCATGCGTGAAAATAGTTCGAGATGAAAGAATAATAAAAAGTTGATTTGATCACGTGATCCAACTTACCGTTGTACTTCTTGCGTACGCCGCTTCGAAGCGTTACTATCTCGCCTTTGTTGTACTTGATATTCGGTGCCTCACTGCACCTTGAAGACGCGCGACTCGCGCTTCGATCACTTAAAGCTGACCCTGGTCTCGAGCCCGCAATCGAGTTAGCTGTTGACAGTACACCACGGACAGGTGAAATCGAGATGCAATTACGACTAGCCGATCGGCTGACCTGTCAACAACAAGTCACGTGATCAGAGATCAACTTTTCGATTTACAACTCATTAAAGCGCTAAATAGAAGCGATCGTCACGCATCACTGCACATCAACTTACATCAGGGCTTGGAATACTTGCATCACTCGCCCCGGATTTGTGTCTTGCTCTTGGATTCGAGAGTCCATCCAAACTGTAAAAAGATGAAGTCTTGAAAGATTTGAAGAAGTAATTCAACTTCTTCACAGATGTAACTTGTTGAAGTGTTTTCAAACTTGTTGCTACCTTCTATTGTGATTATTTGAAGAAAAACAAACACAAGATGGTTGTAAGCAGAAGAAGAACAAATAAAAAAGTTGATACAAATCTATTATTTTAATTAAACTTTGAAAAAGTTTTGTAACAAAAGAAATTCTATTTGATCAACAAACTAGTATGTCTTGATGATGTAGATCTAGTTGACTTACTTATTGATTCCAGGATGATATGAAACCGATGATGACGTCACTGTAGGTGTCGCTATTCGCATCGATGAATTGTGGCTTCGAGATTTAGATGGTGCCCCATGTGTATAGTTGGATGAGGGCTTCGGAGTCGGTTTATTAGGTGTGTCTGTCTCGGAAGCAGTATCAGTTGATTCATCTTCATCAAAACGGCAGTGATTATCAGTTTCAATATCTGATTCCTCATTGGACGTTCTAGAAATCACGTGATTAGTGGGGAAAGTTGAAAAAACGCGCGACTCACGGTTTAGGTACTGGAGAAGGGAGATTGGTTAGTTGCCATGGAGCTGTGAAATTACGGACTCGATCACAAGGAACAACAACTAAATCTCGATTTATAGAAGTACCGCCAGTTGAATTGATTTCGTCGGAATCGATTATGACGTGATAGCCGGAGTTATCAGGTCTAAAAGTAACACGTGAAAGTTATGAATGAAATAGATGGGGGTTTGTAGTAGATTTACAAGATATCTCTGATGGTAGCTGGTTTATATACAGTTGAATTGACATGTTGTTTCACACAAACTTTGTGTCCAGATGGTAATTGGGTATCAGGAGGTAGAGTTACATCAGCAATTATCTACAAATCATTAAAAAATAACTTGATGTAGTAAGTATTCAAATTACATCGAAACAAGTTTGTTTTCTACTTTCACCATTCAAAATAAGTGATTTTTAATAATTAACTGGTCACTTACATGGTTGGTGCCTTCTGGGTCCATAAAAAAGTTCATATTTTGGTCTTTATCACCAATAAAGAGGACGCCGACCTGCACAAGTTGAAAAGTGACCATGAAAGTAAACCATATGGACACAAACCTGGCCATCTGAGCGAACTTTTGCGAAAGTTGCCAACCGGTAAGTGTCCCCTCGCCGGGCTAGGACAGTCGTGCCAATACATCTATGTAAATGGTCCTAAACAAAGATTTCAATCATCAAACTGAGAGTAGAGTCATCATTAACAAATATTTGATGAATTTCAACCTTCGTTTAGATGATTGGATTTAACTGAAAACTCAAATAGATCTCAACACCTACCTACTCATCACTTGATTACTAAAATGTTATAAGTAGAATAAACCTTGTGTTTTGTAATATGTTACTTGGATTGACCGCTTCGGATGCTGTCAGTTCGATAATTATTTAATAAAATTAGAAAAATAGATGATTGTTATGAAGAAGTGTGAAAGATTGACAATCAACTGATTGATAAAATAGAAATTTGATGTTTTAGAATGGAAATAAAATAATTTTTATGAACTAGCGGGTTATCAAATTACAGTAAAAAGAAAAATGAAAACAAACCTTCAGACATATTTTCCAACAAAAGGAAAAAAAGATTTATAGATAATAAACAAATGGTTTTTGTTGATTAATCTTGACAAATAATAAGATTAAACCAAAAAAGATACTTATCTTGGTGAGATTTCAATGTTAGCAGACAAAAAATGAAGTCATTTCAGTAAATAATTGAAAATCAAAATGACAGAAATAAGAATTAGTAAAAAGCTGTTGAAGAAATGAAAACAAGAAAGTTACAAAAGGTATTTCCTTGACAAAGCAAGTATTTGTAATAACAATAACTTTAGTAATAGCTTTAATTACAGTTTGTTAATCAAATAACATGAAGTCATCTTTAACTTAAACAAATTATTTGTTTAAATGGATCTGTATTTGGCTGAAACACTAAAAAGCAAGTTTTGAATATTGTACATATGAAAAAGTACAAATTGGATGGTAGTGGCGAGCCTTTTATATTTAGCTAGTGTGTTTGTGGCAGTAGTTGTTTCTACATTCTCACGTAGTGATGAGGTTGGTTTCGAGATTAGTTTATTATCTTCATCAACAGAATTTAGTAAAATATTGAGATTCTCATAATTGAAAGTTGATTAAAAATTCAGTCATCAAAAACACCTTCTATTTAATCTTAATTTTCAAACTTAATAAATAATTCAAATAATTGTGAGAGGTTTTCAAACTCACATATTTACTGCTGGTCACTACCGAAGTGTGGTCAAGTTTACGTTTCTTCGAGAACGCTTCGCCAGTCGGAGTAGTTTTTTGGCTTAATGATGATGAAGGTCTGGATGCTATTGACCCAGCAGATGGACTTAGAACCGATGAACTTGTAGCTACTGCTAGTGAAGAAATAGATCTAGTAGGTGAAAAAGCACTTGAAAAAAAACAAGAATACCTGTAACCATCTTTGCTAAGTTTGGATATGTCATCATAGATTCTGTCTTCGGTTGAAATAAGTTGGTTGATGCTGAAACTATAGTTGCTGGATGAGATGGATTGCTCAAAGGTTGAATGTTTTCTATTTGAACAGATTGAATCATTGGAAGATTAGATTGACCGTCTGTAAGGGTTGAAAAGTTAGGAAAGTTTAATTGATAATCATTTAGAATATAATGAAAGGTTTTGATGGTAGTCATCGTACAGAAAGTGGTTTTCAAACTGACTTGTAGCGTTGTGAGAGTTGATAATTGATAATTCGTGAGTAGCTGGTACCACGTTTTGTTCAGATATTGTTGGTGGAGGTGGCTGAGTTGAAAACTGGTATTCCGAATAAACATTTTGGGTAAGAGCACCAGGATTTACAGGATGAAGATGGTGTGGATGATGTTGAAAGACATTTGGTCCTATTTGAGAAAAATTTAGTTGAAAATTGACGAGCTAGTCGGCTGCAACCAGTTTTAACGCAGCTCTAAAACAACTCGTTTAAGTTGACAATAAAAACAAATACTTAATGAAAAATTTAACTACAAAACATAACTAGAAAATGTTTAGCTTTTTAAAACAAACAAAGTATTGATAAAAGTAGCTTTAAAAGAGAAAGAACCAAGCGAACACTACAATTAGAAAATGTCATCTAAAAACTATATCAGGAAATTTAGAAATCGAGTTTAGATGATAGTAAAAAGTTGCCTACGTAAGTGCTGGTGGTAATTCATATTAGAAATAATTTGAACTGTGTTCCAAGGCATGTTATGTTGTTGATGGTTTTGTGAAGAAACATTCAATGTGGTGTATGTTGTTGCTGGTACAGCTAAAATGTTTAGCCATTAGTGTGACGTTTGAAAAACTTGTAATAATTTATAACTAACCTGATCCATTTGTTGGGGATTTTGTCCATAAACTATTATTGTTGTTATTTGCTGCGCTTGTATTATTAGGAGTGTAACAAATCATTGATGGTATAGTAGAGTTGGGTTGTTGCTGATGATGAACTGGTTGTTGTACGTTGTTTACTGAAACCACGGATACTGGTGGTTGATGATTACTGCCACCATTGGTAGAATCAGCTGGTCTCAACACAAATGACGCCATAACAATTAATTGGGTATAAAGTATTAAATTTAACTAGGAACATTTAAAACTTAACATTTCAGCTGTAAAACATTGAAATATTCATTTAATTGAACTTGAAATGTATAAAAAAACATTTGCTATAAATACATCAACAACTAAAGTAACAAATTAGCAAAATTGTAAAATTATTTCTAAAAATATATTTTTCTCAAAACTAGTTACTAAAAACACCTGAGAAGCAGAAGCAGCAAATAAAACAGCCCGCAGATCTGATTACAAGCATCTACAGCTACTACCCTATTATCTATCTACAAGACTAGATTTTTGAACATAAGACGCTGCTGCTGCTGCTGCTGATAACTGAAATAAAACTAACATGATTGTGCGAGGCTCATTCAGTGGGGCTAGATTGCGACATTGGGCAAGTAGTAGAGAATGAAAGAAAAAAGAAAAGTGATGAGCGAGGAGCTTTACTACGCAGTATTACAAGCCGACTAAAGTGTAGTAAAGCCTAAGAGAAGGTTTGATTATCAGAAAAATCAGTATTCAACTTTAGAAATTTTACGCCACTCCAACTGCTGCAAATTGTAGTGCAAAGAGCTTGCAGAAGCATTGATTGGGAAGTGACAATAGTAGTAGTTGATGACAGTAATATGACAAATAGGATTTACTACTAATATATGATAGTTATTAAGTTTTTAATCGATATGAAAAACAATCAAAAAATAAGAAAGTGAAAAAGATTTTTGAAAAGCAGTAACTGAAAAACACCATCATGTACAACTGAGCAGTTATTTCTGCCATTTTACTGAAAAAATTCACAAGTTATGACTTCAAAAATGTTTTTAAAATATTAGAAAACTATTTTCATGGAAAAAAAACTGTTTCTATTTCAAAACAAAAACAAACTTCTCCATCAAAAATACACTAAAGTTCATTTAATAACAAAATACATCAAATAAAAAGTAGCAATATTTAAATAAAAAGTATTAAATGGCTAAGATGTTATGATGAAGATACTTATTTAGCACCTGCTCTTTTATTGAAGGAAAATGTCGAAGTTACTTCAGCTTCTTTTTACTGTCTCTAATACAATCAAAAATATATTTTTGGGAATAGCCAGATCGATATGTTTCTGTATTATACTAAAAACAAGTTGCTCATCAAGTTAAGAAAGATATCTGCTAGCGGCAGATATGATTTGAAATTAAAAAATTGCAAATAACCGCATAATCTCTTTTTAGAATTAAATATTTATGAATAGCTTGTACAGAAAAGTTGCAAACTATAAAAAATAGTTTTAATGAAATATAAAAGTGATAAATACAAACACCAAAATATCATCTTCTACTTTTAAATAAACATTTACATAAACATTCAAGCCGATAAAAGCTCTAGTTGACATATCTCCCTTAAACTAAAATCAACAAAAAAACAATGACATATGAAGTCATCACTAATAGCAAGTGGATTGCTTTTTATCTTATTGCAAAAAACTAAATCCTTCGATTTTATTAAACACTTTAACTTCAATATAATTAAGTAATTGTTGCAAAAGCAACTTACACAATTACTAGCCGTGAATTGCTAGCTGACTTGCTTGTTAGTTATCAATAACATTATCTGTTAATGAATTAAATACACAAACACAAAATACTTTACTTAAAATATGATCAGAAAAAGACGCAATTATCTACACTTTGCTTTGAGAGATTACCCATTAGTTGATCAGGTCAGCCACTAGCGGCCAATGAAGTAAAGAAAATCCGAAAACTAGAATAGAGAATTGCTGCAGTTTTTTCTCTGCAACTTTCAAAGTTGTAATCTCTAGCTTCAGAAAAGTGGCAACTCAGTAGCATTTGCAAAAACCATTCGTAAAATACTATCTTAGGAAAAGAACATTGGGCAACAACGCAGCTTCGTCAATGGTTCTAGGCGTCAACCAAACTCTTTTATTCTCTTTAAGTCATCTGCGGGCCGGTAAGTGACGCACACACGCGTGCGCGCGCGTATACGGCGGTGAGTTACACTAATAAGAAACTTCATATACAAGTGTGAGCAGCTACGTCCTATACTGGAGGTCACGTCTTTGGTGGGTTACTTCTACAACCACCCCCCCTCCTATTTTAGTTAGTTTCCTTATCAAGTTAGTGTTTCTCTTTTTAAAGAGAAATACTGTTGTTTCTTTTACTCTAGTTAATCGACTGGGATAACAGCACGCAAGACAAAAAGCTATTTACTAAGTATTCAATAGTGTCAATAGTTTTATTGGTCAGATAAGGTTTAGTGGTAGTGAGTCTTTCATTTACACTCACTTATTAACATATTATAAAAGTTTGAAGTCATCCAAGCAGAAAGGCAAAATGATGATGGTTGTAGATGACAAGTTTTCTTGTTTGAAATTTAATTAATAGGTTTTAAGTTGTTTTTGGCTGAATTGATTCAGGCAATGCACGTTTTAGCATCATGAGAGATAATTTGTTCATTGAAGAAGCTATTTTTAGAAAAAATAGTAAAAAGTAAAAAAAAACTATAATTTGAAATATTATGGATATCAGGATCAAGTTCACATTGGAAATCAACGAAAACTGCTAAATTTTCAAAAAGTAACAACATAAACCGCTACACTAGTAAGCCAATAAACACATCATTAAGTTGCTACCTAGTTCGAACATATTTAATTCAACTACTAACTTTTTAGTGCGTAAAAACCCACCAATATATTTCATTAAAAAAGAAGGCAAACAAATTAATCTTATCTGAAATAGAGAAAAACGTTCTTATCAAAGATATAAACAAGTTAAAAGTGATTTTGAAAGTTAAACAAACAACTCACTTATTTATATACGTCTTAAAAACCCCAAAATAGTTGTGATTAATAAAATAGGTAATCATTCGTTTGTGACAATATTTAAAAACTTATTCATATCTTTAAAAAGTTTGAAGAGAAAGTAATATAAAACAAACAGAGGTTATTTTCAAACAAATTCTGGCTACAATTTTTCTAATAATAACCAATGTTATTCTTTGAAAAAAGTTCATAAAACTACAAGCTTGGTCCTTCGAATATTTTTTGCTTACACTACAATAAAGCCACGTATGTTTAAACCACATATTAATGTTTCGCTTAAACTTTATGTATAGCAAACATTAAAGAGCTGTAAGCTTGAAAATAGACAGTTGTGGACGAATTAATAATTCAACAAACATATTTATTAGTGTTGTCAGAGTTTTAGTATCTTTTTAATAATGATTTATGTTAGAGACATTTTTACAGTTGCGTTTTTATACCGTGCAGCAAATTTTAAAAAACGATTGATAAATACGATCGGGTTTATGTTTAAATAAAATATAAGAAATAAATATAATAATTAAAAAAGTTGAAGCCAAATGAATAAAGATATGTGAATATTGAAAACAGAAAATGATTTAAGCAATCATGTATTTTGCAAGTAAATATTTCTGAACTATATTTTAGAAACTAGTTTTTTTCAAGATTACTTATAGTAATAATATTTTTTTAAATAAAAAAGTTTTTCATTACAATTATTAACTATAAATAGTGTGGCTATGAAATATCTGAACACAAAATCTACAAAACGTATGAGTTAATAAGTACTTAAATATAAAAAACGCTTCATAAATAAACTAGACCATAAATTCAAATGATTATAAAGAAAAGAATAACAAAAAAAGTTAGTTTTAAATATGAGAAAATACTATTTAGATACTATAGATAATTTTCTACCTGAATTTTTGTTCATACTAACATGAAAGAATTAATTAAAGAAAAATTTTACTGAAAATAACTTTTTGATTAAAACAGTATCATCATCTTTATTAGCTTCTGTTTATATTGTGTTATACTACAAACATAATATAGTCAACACTTTAACAGGAAGTTAAATCTTTAAACATGATCTTAAAATATTATTCTTACTTTAACTTTGTAAAAAAGAGGTTTGTAAAGGGGTTCTACAAAATGAGATATTAATTAGTACAATTAATTTTATAAACTACTAAAGTTCTTTTCATTATAATATCAAAATACCATGTACTTCCTGAAACTGAATACTGGATGATAATTAAGTTTAAGTAATTGAATTTAATTGAAACGTTTAACTTAACATGATAATGAAAAAAATATGAATTTAGAAAAGTTCTAATATAATATAATTTTAATGTGAAATCAAAACATTTCAGTTTCAAAACACAAACAACTACAAAATAGTAATTCAAAAAATAATTTCTATAAAAATTTACTCAGAAATATCAAGTTATTTAATAAATATAATTAAAGTAGAAATTTAATTTGGCCCTTAAAGTTATAATATACATTTATAAATATGACTAAAAACTAATTCAAAATCAATTTTACTTATACAGTTTTTATACAACTGTTATGGTTACACAGTAATTTCATGAGAATTTATCAAACTTTAAATTTAATAGTACCATGAAAAATAAATATATAACAAAAATTATGAAAAAATAAATAAAATACTATGAGCCAAAGGTTATAATAAACAATAGTTACATTATTTTATTACTACTATTTTTAAACATAATTAAACTGATAATATTGTAGAAGCTATTTATCAAAATATATTACACTTAATTGGATTTCTATTTTTGATTTGAAAATTAACTAATTAAAACTTTCAAATGCTTTTTTTTAATATTTATTTTTAATATTGTCAAATTTCTTAATATCATAAATATAAAATTTTAAAGAGAAAATAAAAATTAGTTAATAAAGAAATTAAAGATTTTTAATAAAGAATTTATGCAAGCAAAAAAATGTATCTACTAATAAATAATAGCATAATCTATGTTAAAAAGTTATCAAAAATAATTAATAAACAAAAAATAAACTATATAACTAAACTAAATCCTATCATTCTAATAGCTTATGTGGTTGGAACTACTAAAAATAATTATATAGCTATTCTATTCATAAAAAATACAAGAGGTCAAAAAGCATTAAATTTTCCAGAATAACAAATAATAAACGTTATTATAAATATTATTCCTTATTAATATATTCAAATTTAATAAAATTCAAATAAATTTTACATGATGATTTAAAAAAAAAATAAAATTAAATAAGAAACTTATATCATATATAGACACAATTTGCTCACAACATATATAGCCAAGTAACATTAAAAAACAAGTTATTTTGGTAAAATCAAAACAAAAAGCAAATTCTTAACGTTTAAATAAAAACAAGATTTGTTTTACTATAATGAAAGTATTGTATAAAGATAAAGTTACTATAAGAAAGCTATCAAAAAAGATAAGATAGTAATTGTGATAAATAATAAATTCTCCAAGAAGTTTATTAAACTTTGAAAATTTAACATGTTTATAAATAGATAAGAATTATTTTGATTAAAAATAAATCAAACACTATTTATCAAACATATATAAAATAATGCTGAATTAAGACAAATAAATTTGATAAATTTATGTTTTTATCAATATTGACAAAAATGATTGCATACTTATATTTCATATCATCAGTAATAAATAATCAACTAGTTTTTTGCTTATTACAAAACTAATAATAATTTGAACTTAATAAACATGAATATAAAATTTGCTTTTAACTAAACTCAAATAACAGCTGAATGTTAATTATATGCTAAAACCTATAAACAATGGTTGGCACTGATGAGACATTATAACAAATTAGCAAAAGGAAAGTTATACAATCTCAGCCTACTAACTACATACATACCTAATACTAAATTTGTTAAAAAGATTTAGCCCAAATTAAATGAACCTGATACCTTACTCAAATTGATTACATAATTTGAAAAAAGTTTAAAAATAAGTTGAAAAAGATAAAATAAGAACTAAACAATTTACTAATATATAATGTTAACTTTTTGAATACTTATTAAAACATTAAACAGTAATGATTATTTATTTAAAATTGATATTACTAATAGATATATAAGCACTTGGGGTTTTCAGCTTAATTTTCTAATAATAATAAACTTTTTTGGAAATATAACCTTTATTAAATATAGAAATAATTTTTATATAATATTTAAATGAATAAAGTCAAAAATTTAATCAGAATCACTTAGAAATAATGGATTAAAACGCTAGTTAAAATTATTTTGTAGAATATATTTTAAAGAAGTTAAAACTAAATCTTCTTACATTTTCAACACTAAAAAAAAAATCGTTAAAAAAATATTTAATGTTAAGTATTTGCTTGGAAAAAAAATAAGTTTTGCAGTGTTACTACATTACAAGTACATATAAAAACATACTTAATTTTAGATTGCATCATACATAGTATTATATGATTATGCAACTAAAAATAATTGAATGTCAATTAAGAATAATTAAAAATGAGTAATTACTATTTGGTGTAAAATTTAAATGAAAGAAGAGCTTACTACTTAAAAGAAAAAATATGGATGTTAAAATGCTAGTGATAAAATGTCACTTACCTTGAAAGCGACAGAAGCTACGCTTCAATTGAATAATTATTGTTCAACAACAAACAACGCTGAAGGCAAAGGCTAGCTTTCTTTCAGTAAAAAAGTGTTGCCAATCATAAATTGGAACTCCATTTTCTTATTAATGCACTAGATGTTAGGTAAAAGTCTAGCCATAAAAATTTATCTTTCTCTAATGGTGAAGTAAAAATTACTAAATAAACATTTGGTTACATGAAAAAATTTCTACAAATTATGAAGATTTTTGTTATATTTTTCTATCAAAAACTATGTTGTAAAATACATAATGATTTTGAATAACATGTCCTAGCAAAGCTTGTATTTTAAGATTAAAACTTATTGATGAAAATTTAATTTTTTTACAATAATTTTCAATTATTTGTTTATAATTTAATTGATAACCTTTAACTTCATCAACTTTTATTTATTTATTTACTATTAAACTGATAGTTTTAGTGATACTATGAGCAATTTCAAAACAAGTTTTGTTTATTTATTGAAATATTACAAAACTTGGTTGTTATCAGTAAAACTTATCATTTCAACAATAAACAAATAAATGAATATTGATCAAATGATATATAGAAAGAAAACTTTAAATAGTTCTTTATTATTTTATATTACAATTAGCAAAGTTAATATAAAACTTTAAATAGACTTGTGAAAAATAATACTCAAATATAAAAATATCTTAAAGATGAAAAGTAATTAGTCACATATGACTTTATTTTAATACTATAGTGAACTTTGCTCTAAGCTACAATTTCCTAACTTACATCATCTTTGATATAACATGAAATTTACTTGTATATTTTTTACATTAGAAGCTATATATGTTTTAGATAGTTTACATAATTTGCAACACACTACAAATTTTATATACAAAACTTTACAGACAAAAAAATATCTCCAAAAGTCGATATTTATGTATTATTAAAGTTAATATTTTTATCAAAAATGTCTATAAACTTTAACATTATCCTAATAATTATGATAAATAATCTATAATTATTTGTTAAAATATTGAAGTTGTGACTTTAAACTAAAACAAAACGGTTGTCAAACGTTTAGCAGAATAGAAATAATTCTAAAAGTTTCCTCAGCTAAACTTTTATATAGTCAGGTGTTGCGATAGAAAATTATCTTTGTGATATGAATAGGTTTAAAATCTAAGCTGAGCCTATTTTAAGCTGAAGTAATATGGGATAATAATAATGGCCTGCTTCGGCCGGTCATGCTAGGTGTACAGACCATAATTGTGTAGGCCGTTAATATTGGATAATTAAATATAAAACAAATTCTAGGTTTCATTATAACTATAAAAGCGGCTAAACATTTTACCGTTAATGGATGATATTTTGATTATTTGGATGACTAATTTAAACTTAACTTTACTCGTATTTGTAAACCTTTAATATTTTATTTATTTTAGAGCTGTTAACAAGCATTATTTACTTTCAATAAATCTTCTATCCAAGCTTTTTTAACTTATAATATTTTTTTTCAAAAAATTATTACCAAAGGCTTTTGAAAATATTGTCATTGCATACCTAGTAAGAGTAAGTTTTAATCAAATTCTACCCAGTCAACGATATTAATTTATCATATATTATTAATATCATTAAATTTATTTATTAATAATTTCATAAAGTATTCCAGTCTTTTTTCTAAGCATAACAATTAGTTTGATTAATTACAACTTTACTGAATAATAATTTTAACTAAATTTTGTAACCTTTTATATGTTCATTGTTTGTTAGATAACATTAAGATAAGCTTCTTGTAGGAAAAATTACCATCTATTTGAAATAACTATCAATAAAAACTTTTTTAGTATATCAAATTAGTTAAAGTTGATGTTTAACGAGCACAATCAATTTCCTTTGATTTTATTTTTATTGTTTTGTAAACTTTATAGATTGTACTTTTTGGTAAATGTATACAGAGATTGGTAATGGTAAATAAATTAATAATAAACGGATTGGTTTTCGACTCCAATAATTAAGTTTCTTTTAAGTATTTTCAAATTTATTTTTTTGTTGAGTCATTACTCTCTTTCGAATCCTCAAAACTTTCTTTTTTAGTTCCTTCCTTTCTTAACTGAGGTTGTAAAATGAAAAATTTAATTGAAACTAAGTCATCAACTAGTTTAACAATCATACTACTGCCGATAACTACCACAAAAATAGTAAATAAATAGTAGTAAGTTAAGATTAGTGATAAGAGTTTTTTTTATTATCATATTAGATTATACTTCGTCAATACAATGATTTAAAATAGATATAAATTATTTGCTTAAAATAGAATTTTTTAATAATTAAATAAAGTTATTGAAATAGCTAATTGATTATTAATTGGTAACTGTTTTGGGAAAGGGAAAAGTAAAAACAAACGGTATCAGCATCATAAATTAAATTTCTTCTAGTTTTTTTCTTTGAAAACCTATCTTTAGTAATAATTAATAGCAGATAATTTTAAGTCATTGGACTGTTTGGTACTTTAAGAGCTGAGCTTCACGTAAGCAGTTCTATTTTTAGATCCTCGTTTAATATTAAGCAGCTGTGAAAATTCTTCTATTCTTAGTCTAGACAACTCACAAGCTTCAGCAAAATCAAGTTTCGATTATTTCAATGTCAACTAAGTTCTTATAAAAGCATCAAGAACTTCACGGCAAAAAAAACGAGTTGACATGTAAGTATACACAACAAAACTTAACCGATAAGATCATTTTAACAAGTTAGATTTTTTTTACAACTCTGTTATTTTCAAGCTTTGTGGTTCTCTTGGTTCAACTTGAATTTCAATTATTCGTTCAATATTGTTTTTGATGGTAGGTTTTGGTCGAGATATCACTAGCTCGTTGTTTTTATTCATCAGTGATTGTAGGCCACCAACATCCATGTTATCCGGTACATCCATCGAACGATAGAATTTCCTGCTGCAACGGAAACTTTTGCCGTCTTTTTCGCCACTATCTTCAGTATTTCCTCTGATTTCAAGTCTTTTATCGGGCAATAATTTCACTTGTATCTCTTCAGGCTGGCAAAGGTCGTCAAATGACGTGGTAGGAAAAGTTTTCCTGCCAAAGGGCCAATCCATGCCAAAAAAACTGTCATCATAAAATTTTGGGGCCCAAGGTCGCCTTCTGAATCTTCTAAAAGAGCTGTAAGGTCTATACCAATCTCTACTTCGATTAAAAAACAAGTCTTCTTCAATTTGCATCCATAAAGGCTTTCTTAAGAAAAACGATCTAGGCATATAACAGTCATCAAAAAACATTTTCCTTTTATGGCTTCTAGCCCTTTAGACTTCTACACTGCTTCAGACTTTTCATGTAATTTAAAGTATACACACTAAGTAGTATATATAGAAGATATCCTGCAGTTGCTTCCAGTGTAATAGGTTTGATTTGAGATATGACATAAGTTAAGTTAGTCAAGCACTCTTTATAGATACTATATATCGATTGTTATTGACATTTCACTGTTATACTAAGAGCTTATGAAATGCTAGTATTTTCTCTTTACTCTCAGAGTTATAGATTGTTGTAAAAGCTATAATCAATCACAATAACAAGTAAAAGCAACTATTATTTAATTCTAAAAAGCTGGATTTGATTTGAAACTGTTTTCAGTACTGCTGGTTTGATACTGTTTTCGATTAATAAGTTCTTAATAAATTCGATGACCATATCATTAAAAACAAAATTAAATACTTAAGATAAACTAAATAATACTTCTAAAGTTTTGAAAGCTGTATAATCTTTGAATAAAAATATTCAATTCTAGAAATAATACTTTAACTAGTTCTAACTTTTACAAGAGAATAATTGTAACTTAAACCAAAGTAAGTTATAAGATTATAAACGTTTTGTTCTTAAAAGTTATCAGTATATACTGCCTCACACCTTGATTGCGTCTATTAGTTCTTGCTTCGTTTGGTCATCTTTCATATGATTATGCATGGGTATCTCGATACCAGCTTTCCTACATACATCTTCTAGTTGAGATACATGCTTTTCTGTCAATCGCAAGTAACGAGTGTTGAGAATTGTAAAAGCATCTTCAGCGGTAAAACGTTTTGGCCTGAATATTTATAACTTAGATTATTTAATAATTAAGATATTGAAAGCCACTTGTTAACTTTCAAATTTTTACTAGTGTTTTATTTACTCTGTATCTAATGTTGTTCATC
Source organism: Pegea sp. RAD2-039 (assembly GCA_034620365.1). Taxonomy (NCBI): domain Eukaryota; kingdom Metazoa; phylum Chordata; class Thaliacea; order Salpida; family Salpidae; genus Pegea; species Pegea sp. RAD2-039. The sequence goes on from JAQGEQ010000116.1 coordinate 206,052, forward strand.
TTTTTCGACCTCTTAATTTCTGTTCCTTGGTATTATTTGAAACTAGGTTCCTACAACATTTAATAGACAAATTTTCATTACCAATAGTTTTTTCAAACTGATTAAATTGTTAAGAGTTAGTAACCCTCATTAAAAATGAAAGATTTGATAAAAAAAGACCTGTCCGTCAGAATTTCGACTACTACCGGCTTCTACACTGGATCCCAGCTGAGCTACAGACTCTATATTGCTGATAAATATGACAGTGTAAGTCTGATTAATATCATTTTTTTTATTCACTTGTTTTTACTTTTATTCTTTTCAACTTTTATATTAAATTTTTTATCAATTGGTTTACCTGGAGCCGTGATTAAATGTAAACCTTGTCGATCCTTTGAAAGAAAATACAAATTTGTTTTTGAGTTTTTAAATCATGAAATAATTGATAGCGTTTGTATGTAATAACAATATTATTAAAAAAATCAATTTAAATTTATCAAAGTTTTATCAAAGCAAATAAAACCCAAATAGTTTACAAATTTTACTTTTTGGTTTATAAACATCTGCGTCTTCTGACACAGAGTTATTAGTTACAGAAGAACTCGATGCTCTCTCAATTTCATTCTAAGAAAATAAATTTAATTTTAGTTCTACCTCAATGCCATATTTTTAAAACTAATTTAGTCAAACTTTAGAAATACCAATATCGGCTGAAATTGAAAGGCATATTTGTATAAAACTTTTATATTAATTTAGATTATAAAGATAAGATTTAATGAAGTAAAGTTATTGAAGTAATAAATACCTCTGCTTGCTCACTACTTTGTACTTGTTTTTTTATTAAACTTTCTTTCCTGGTCATACTTGATCCTGAAGACGATTGTTTTTTACCTGCTTTATATCATCAAAAACTACTTTAAAAGATGAAATGTTTGAACATCAATAATAAACTTACTAAAAGAATGATATGAATTTAGAAATTGTGATTGTCGAATTTTCGTTACTTGTTTTTGCTCTGCAGTACTTTCATCAAATTTTCCTAATTTCTCAGAAGCCTATAATTACAAAAGATGTTTATGGTGATTAGGATGTAGTAAGAACCAATAAACTCTATCAACAAAATTTAATTTGATTTACAAACTTTAGAAAGTCGTTTTAAATCCTTTTTTATTTGCAGCTTTTCTTTCATCCACTCAGCCTCTCTAACCTTGTGTTGTTGTTGCATTCCTTTGTAAACCTATAAATATAAATCAATGATTGAAAAGACAACTTTGATGAAGTAAACAACTTTGTATGTGTTTTATTTAGACTTAGTTGATTGATTATTTTTGTTTTAATTCTAAATTCTTTAAACTATTTTTTATCAAATTAGACCAATATAAGTTTTGGTAAAAAAACAAATACTTTTGATTTAAAAAAATCCAATTTTAGATAAACGAATTTTGAAAACTAATTGCTATTATATTAATTTTATTGTTTAGATGATTAAGTTTCTAATCATATTATCAAACAAACTTGTATACCTGATCAAGTTGTTTTTCAGCACGTTGGTTTTGAATTTGTATCTGATATAGCGTTGCCATGTTTTTGTGCTCTGGATTAAGAGTCTTACAAGATTTTGCTTGTCTTTTAGAATAGTCATAACGCAAGTTTGGCATCTTGAGATTTTCAAAACAAAAATAAAAACATAATCAACATTTAAAATAAAAAAAAAGGATTTTCATATTCAATTACGGAATTATTTTTTGAGTTTTATCGCTTGAATAGATTTTATAAGATTTTTATCGGAAAGAATTAGATTATGTTTTTTGTTTATAGTGACATCATAATCAGAATATTCAATATCATTTTTGGATAAGTTTCTTTAAAGAGTTTTCTAAATAGTTACATAGCTGTATATCTAAAAGTTCAATATATTAGTGTTCGCTATAAAGGGCTTCCTATGAGGACTTGCTTTTATTGGATTGTGATATTTCATTATTTTTTTATAATTATATCGTTCTGCTGCTACAAGAGCTGTCTAATTTTACAGCCATGTTTTGAATAAATATTTAGAATATTTCTAATATTATTTTTGCAATTGATATGAACTCCATATGAACATTAAACGATAAAAATTAATAACAACTACAATATAAGTCGAATACTACCAAAAACCAATTGTGTTCTCAGACCTATTGTACCAACTTAGTTTAAAATAGACTTATATGCTAATTATTGGTTGAAATAAAAGTTTTCAAATAAAATGTTTAAAATATTATTGTAGTAACTCATTGAAGTGAAATTAAACTTGGTAATTCTTTCTTTAAATTCAAATTTCTTTTTATATTGAAATGTAAGTTATAGAAGTTATAAAAACGATTTTAAAAAACATTTGTTTAGCTGTTGGTGATTTGTATAAGATAAATTATATGAAGTTGTTATAAGCTGAGTCTTTATATTAAAAAACATAATATCAGAAACAATTTGAATAAAATATTTGGCCAAAATAATGCTAAGTTGTTTTACTTAATTAGATTTAGCAAATTTCTGAAACCTAAAACTTTTTTTCAAGATTTTTTATGTAAAAAGTTATCATTATGAAAGCAAGTCTAGTAAAAAAACTTTGTAGTTTTTTCATTACCCCTAGGTAATCAAAAGTTTTAAAGTAAATCTGCCCCATTAAATACCTCTAAACGAATGTAATTAATTAAAAAACTTATCGTCGTAACACAATATCTAACAGCAATAATTTTATTATATGGTAAACACCTGCATTCAAAGAATAAAACATACTGGCAAGTTCTTGCTTTAATTCTGTGTTACTTGTTTTTAGAATTGATAACAGATTCCTTCACAGAATCAAAATGGCAATAACTCGAAAAAAATTGAAACTAACTATAAAAATAGGAATTAAATGATAAGTAAACGTAGCTGATTTCAATTGTATACAGCTTTCATTTGTAACTGATCTAATATTATTAACTTAAAAATTTTAATTAGCATAAGATATTCATAATATTTATAGATTTTATGATAAAAATGAATGATCAGCTAAAGTTAAAATATCTTATTTAAATTTTTGAATATATTAGTATTTAGCATAAAAGAAATTTGAAAAAATATTATATAATTAATTACCCATGGTTTATTAATTACTTTACTTAATTTAACTGCATGTATCAAAAGATAAGATAATAATATTTTCATTTGCTGAAAACAAAACTTTCAATTTATTATACCTAAAAAACTATACTTACATTATAATATTTTCTCTCTGCACTATGTTCGAACCTTAAACCACTGGTGATAAAATATGTTGAAGTAATAATACTCATTTTATGATTTTAAACCTTTGAATATAACTATAAACTTCTAAGAAGCTCTATAGAATAAAACTTATAGTGATTTAAATTATTTTGGCATTTACAAATTAAACCTGTTCTTAATGCATTCATACTGATGGTACATCCTGCTAGTAATTGTTGAAACATATAAGCTAGGATAGGAAAAAGTTTACTTTTTACTAGTTAGCATGCCACTTTATGAATTCAAATCTAGTCATTACATTTTAAAGTTTATAATTTTTCACAAACTTTGCAAAAGAATTAATCTAAAATCGTTTTGTATTCATGTTATCCATTTCAGTATAAAATTAAACAAGATTCTTTAATCCTAAAAACTTATTTCTTTAGTCAGAAGTTATACATTTATTATATTAAATCACTATTGTATTTATTTCAACGCTTTAAGATGTACACAAACTATATAAGGTAGGTGCTTTGCTGTAAAGATAACATGACATTGATTATAATATTGTCGATCATAAAATGCAAGATTTTCAATTTCAATTAGCGAATGAATAATAAATATCATTTTAACAATTATTTAGATTTTGTTTAAAAAGTTTTTATTGAAATTTGTGTTTCTCGGCTTGTAAAGTTGATTTTATTTTTTTTTATATCATATTTGGGGATTTTAGAAATAATTTATTTCAGAGTAGCTCAGGACAAATTTCATTTATAGTTGAGTTATTCTTATTCAAATATTATCTTGTTTCATTGAATTATTGTAGAGAATATTTTTCATTTTTTGAGATATTTACTGATTAGTTTTTTCTAATAAAAATTTATTTAATTATTTATATTAATATAATTTGTTACAATATAAAACAACAAAGCTTATAGAAAGTTTTTACTAAATTTGGTTTGAAATTTTTATAACATCTTATTTCTTAAAATAAATTATATTTTTTATAATTTTTGAAAAATAGAATAATATTTTTTATTTTGTACGATTAGTAATGTATAGTTTAAAATTTGAATTAATAAATATAAGCTAGAGAAAATGTGTTTGCTTTAATAATTTATAAAAACATTTTATTTTGTATAATTATATTTTTACAATTTGTGAAAATTACAATAGCATTTTATTTTTTATTGCAAATTATTTGTAATTAATAAAAAATAAATTTTTTTCAGGAGCTTTAACTATGAATAAATTATTAATTCAGTTTTTATCATTATAAAATAGTTTAATATATTTCTCATAATCTTTAAAATTACTTTCTAACATTTTTATAAGTTTAGAGTTTTTTTTTTATTATATAAAATTATTTTCTTTATTTTTATAACTTATATAATTATACCAAAATTATATAAATTTATTATAGAATATTTTTTTGTATCTGTTTGATATTTTAATGTCATTTCTAATTTATGGTGATAATTTTTAAACTGGTTTTTATATTAATTGAAAATTATTTGGATCTGTTTGATGTATTGATAATTTGAACATTTTAAAACTATTAATAATTTTCTTGTAAACTTTTAGAGATATTTAGTTTTTTAGAAAATGTCTTTATCAGCTTTAGCAGCTTATGGTAGCTCAAGTGAAGATGATGAAACTTCATCAAATAATCATCAACCAATTGTAAAAACAAAAGTAAAAATTATGGCACCAAAACTTGTTTCACATAAATCTGATGATGAAGAACCACCAGTAAAAAAAGCTAATATATCAGTTAAACCATCAGATGGTTTATCAAGTGGTTTGTTTGCAAAATTACCAGCTCCAAGTAAATCATTTTCTAGTAAAAACAGCTCTAAACAAGGATTTATTCCTCATGTGCTCACAAAGAAACCTGCAAAAAAGAATTTAAAAGCTAATAGCAAAACTATATCAAGTGTTTCTAAAGATGATCTTACTGATGAAGATGCTCCATTTTTTCCACTTGTTAAAAAAGATGTAGAAGAAGAAGCTGAAAAGAAATTTGGTGGTGAAAGCACTTTTAATCAAAATCTTATCACTCATTCACAAACTTCTAATTCTGTATCAAAAGTAGCTGTTACTGCTCCATTATATTCTGTTCCTCTGAATCCACCCAAAATAAATGATGATATTCCTGTCTATTATAGAACAAATAATGATTATAATTTAGTAAATCAACCAGAAATACATCAAAGTTTTTCTGCTAATACTTCAAATGTTCAAGGAGCTGAGAAGAAAGTTCATGAAAACTCATCTGATTGGATTGATACTAAAAAGATAACTGGTTTTCCCGAAAGAAAGAAAGTTAAAGATAAGATTGAATTCATTGATTTTAATGCAAATGATGCCTTAGAAGGTTACCAAGAGATTTTGTTAAAGTCTTTGACTGAAGAAAAAGATAGAGTGCCGGATAGTAAAAAGAAATTTACTGCGAGACAAAAACAAAATGGTCAACTCAGCTATTTGATTCATCAAGCACAGGCAAATGAAATTAGATTAAGAAATGCTTGGGCTGAAGGAAAACAAAAACGTGACGCCGCTAGAAGAAGATATGGATTTTAATGATGAACTAAATGACATTTATTTTTACAATATTCAACTTATAGTTCTTATTGTGTCAAAAATAATTCCTTTTTATGATAAGTTTTTGAGTTTGAATGTTTGGTAAACTTTGTTTTGATAATAATTTTAATCAGTTTTTATTTTGTATAATAAAAGGTTTAACATTGAAAGAAGTTTTATTTTTTATTTATCTCCAATATGCCTGATAGTCAAGTTAAAGAATGGAAAAAGTACTTTTTTTTCTTTGACATAATCAGTTTTAATTTAATCACATTTCACAATCAGTTATAAATAAATTTTTTATATAAAAATTTGTGTTTAGATCTATTTGTATTAAAATAATTTTTAGAGTTTTTCTAACTTTGATATATCTACTAGTTTTCACATTGAGTTAAAATCCTTTATAAACACTAAGATTTTCAGTTTTTGATCTAAATAAGTTTATAAAATATAATTACAATTCCCTTTTTTCAATACTTGCTTTTACACTTTTGATTTAATTATTTTTTTTCAATTTATTTAATCTTCTAACGTCTGGCTATTTATATAGACAACAAAACGAACTTAGTGAACAAGTTTCAGCATGCGTTTGTCCATCCCTACCTCCTGTTTCCCTGGTTACGAGGGTAGCTGGTGTGGATATTTCTTATGATTGTAACCAACATGACACTGCTTATTGCACAATTGTAATTCTTGTAAAAGAACAAGAAGTTTGTTCCAATAATTAGAATCTAAAAACTGATTTCTAACAATTGTATGATTTAACTTGCTAGACTTGGTCACTCAAATATGAGAAAACATCTAGGGCTCAGATTAAAAATCCTTATCTTACTGGCTTTCTATCCTTTCGTGAGATTGAATTTTTTGAAAATATTTTAAATGATGTGAAACAACAACAACCCGAACTGTATCCTCAGGTCTACATCCTTACTTCTTATAAAATCTTCTATAAAAAGAGAAACTTTTAAACATTTAATGACATTTTAATGTCAATATTTATTTTAATTGCTTGAAAGCTGTCAATTGAAAACAGTTTTCACTGTTGTTGTTAATTTCACCACAAAACTGAACTGCAAATATTAATCTTTTTATATTAGGTGGTTTTTGTTGATGGTAACGGTTTGTATCACCCAAGAAGATGTGGTCTTGCTTCTCATTTAGGAGTTGTATCTAATACTCCTACAATTGGAATTTCTAAAAATTTTCTTTATATTCACAAAGACGGTCTTAACTCAGAATATCTTCTTCAGATCAAAGTTTGTAAAAGAATTCTTGATTTTTTTTTCTAAAAAGCTTTTTAATTTACATTTAATTGTTTAAGATTAAAACTTCTGCATGGTTTTAATTCTTTATAACTCAAAATATTTTTTTTGTTCGAATTTAGAAAAATATTGAACAATTTAAAGGAGCTACCTATGATGTCACATCTGCAGATGGACAAGTTTTAGCAAAGGTTCGTTTTTAGATCAGTCAAAAAACTAGAAAAAAAATTATCTTACTAAGTTTTATAACATCAAAAATAATGTAGTCGAAATGATCTTATCCACATCCAATAAAATACAAATTCTTTTATTTACAAACTGTCAGATAATTTCTAAATATTTCCTAATAAATGACTGTTTATAATTAATTTATATATATATAAGTTTATATTTCAACAAAAAATATAAATCTTCGACAGATCAAAGGAGTCTTGTTTTTATTGTAGATAAATCAATTCTAGAAATTGGTATTGATTATTCAAATGTTTAAGAAGAAATATTCAAATGATTTGTTTTGTTGCAGGCTCTAATAACAAGTGATAATAGCAAAAAGCCTGTATTTGTATCAGTTGGTCACAAGGTAACTCTTGACTTTGCTACTGAATTAACATTAAAGGTATCGAATCACCGAATACCTGAACCTATTCGATTAGTAAATACTTTTTAAGCTTCTTATCTTGTCATGTAGTTTTCTAACAAGACTCATTTTAGGCAGATATTATTTCTCGACGTCAATGCCATACAGTGAAAGAATAGATTAAAATGTTTAAACTTATTTTAAGCAAGTTTCATTTCTTTATTAATTACGTTTTTTTATAAAATAAAACTTTAAAAATCATATAATTTTTAGACACCTTTCTTCGCAGTTATTGAAGTAAATATAATTTCTTATAAAGTTGAATAGTATAATTAGGGTAAAATGTTGAAAGAGTTTTATAAAATTGCAATGAAAAAATGTTATTTGAATTTTACAGTTTAATAAGAAATGTTTCAAATATACTTACAAGAAATTATCTTTTTTATTTTCTTTTAATTTCAATAAAACATTACTGAGTATAATTCATGAACAAGTCAAGCAAAAGTTTTTTATTTTATTTAACACTAACTTAATCGTCCAAATTAACTATATACATGGCTTGTCACTGTGTACAGCTAGCGATTTCAACGAATAAAAGAACCTAAACATAAACTCATGCATTTCAAACACCATTAATTAAATGCAAGGCTTGCAGATGCTATAATTTGTTTTATTAACTATTGAAGCAAAATTTAAAGTTTGAAAGGCAAAGCTTTAAGCATTTTTAAAGACTTGAAATTTAAGTTTCAAGTAATTTTGTTATAGATGATTTAATTACGTTTAATTAGATGGTTTATGATTACTTTTGTAAAAGCTCTGATCATCTTTTGATTTGATAATTAATCTAAGTAATAAAATGATTAAAGTAATTGGACTAATAAAAGTTGTGCTTGAAAATAGTTTGATCAACAAATCAACTTTAAGTTATTTGTTTGTGTCGATTTTATTCATTTTCACACTTTGCTAAGCATAAATGTTTATTAGTTTCAGGTTTTCTACTTCAAATACTTTTGATGATTTAAGTGAAACAATTTAACAACTAAATCAAGAGTGTTCTACAAATTAAGAAAATAATTGTTCTTGAATTATAGTTATTTTCAGTATTTAAGCAAAAAATTATTCCAATTCAGCAAATTAAACTATTAGGATCTGAAATTCCTGAAAAAAATTGAAACCAAATTAAAGTAAAGCAAAGAACAACAGATTTCAACATTCTATGAATGCTTTTCTGAGGAGTTAAACAAAGATTCTGATTCGTCTACAGTTGGCACAACTTCCAAAAGAATTTGAATAAATCTGGTGAACGAGTCTGCAAATATTGAAAATAAAAAGTTACTTTGAAAATTTGCATCTAGTAAAAGATTAGAAATATTTTAAGAACAGAAAATATAATAAAAATTTTACTTAATATCTTGACAAATATTAACCAGTTAATTTTTAACTTCAAACTCTAAAAAAAATGCTTAAATTAGAAATATCAAATAAGTAAAAGTACAAACCAAACGTTCGGTTTCCTTTCCAACCAAAATGAACAAAAGGAATATATAGAAGTAAGCCAGAAAGAATAAATAAAGAAGCATAAAGGTATTCCCATGCAGGATTATTAATGATTGGATAAAAAACCAAAAAAAACGCCACCAAGATAACAATTATGGGAATAAATATTGGTACCTATAAAATACCAGATTATCTATTGAGCAAACTGATTATATTGGTTACTTTGTATGGGCGATGTCTAGATGGTTGTTTAACTCGTAGCACAATTAGCGCAACAGCAGAAGCACCATGAAAAAGCCACATAGAAAATGAGAAATAATTAACTAATGTACCAAAATCGTTAGGAAATAGAACCAAAATAGAAATGACTGTCTGCAAAAATGTCAAATTTGTTTTACTTTATCAACTGTACAGATTATAAATGAATATTTTGTTTAATTAGAATTTACGTTAAACAATATTGCTGGCACTGGAGTTGCTTTTTTACGATGAAACATTGCTAACACTTCAGGCATGCTTCCATCTTTTGCGACTGTGTAAAGTAACCTATAAAAATTAATAAATCGTTACAAGTGATAAATACAAGAATTATATGAATAAGCAAATTATAATTTCAAGTCAGTTTAGGAAATAATTTTTTTCAACAAATTTTATTCTTAGATTATAAATAGAAAATATTTTAAGATTATTAGTTAAACATAGAAATGGTTTTAATTATTATGATCGAAAATGGCTTTGTTTTTTATTTGCAGATTTAATTATTGGGTTTTGTAGCGACTATAAAAGTTTAAAAACGGTAGGTGCAGTAATTTCTGCTTTCATCTGAGGTAAAGTAGTTATCTTAAATTTAAAAACATTGGTAGCTAATTAATATATGAAGAATATTATTAAAGTTTATTGAAAGCACCTTGGACATGTTAATGTATAACCATTACATCCACCAAAAGTTGAAATTGCTACTCCAATAGGAATCAACCATGAAAAAACTCCTAAAAATTTTCTTCCAAAAGTCTGAAATGTGTTTCATATAAGAATATTAACAAATTTTTACAACTGGTTTATTGTTTCTAAATCATAAGACATTTTGAGTAAAGTTATAATTACTTTTGAATCCAAACCAATCTAATGTTTGGAAAAATTAAGATTTTATGGTAGGTATTAGTGACACGTTACTCACAACTGCAACAGCTCTACTAAATATCATCTCTTCTATATTTAGACCAGATAGATAAGCGATGTTAGTGAAGAGGTAGATAACGGTTACAAATGGAATACCAATCATTATAGCTCTTGGGAGGTTTCTATAATAACAAATTATATGGAAGTCTTTATATATATTTACTATATGGAAAATATTTACACATATGGATTTTGAAGTTCTCCTGTTATATAATTCAGTTGATTCCAACCATCATAAGCCCAAAAACCTTGGTAGAAAGCAATCCCGAGCGTGTTCCAATGTATCTCACGATCGAAGCCCTTACTCAAGTTATCACTAGAACCTGTAAGTGGTTTATAATCATATTAGAAAGTAATGAAAATAACGCAAGCGTTTTGATAGTAAGAAACTTATTGTATTACAACATTAAAATAACAATGAAATTAGTTATAGAAGTTATTCAAATTGTTTGAAGTATTTTCAGTGAATAATTCAACTTTAACGTTATAATTGTTTAAAACATTTTTCTACCAAGCCCTTACTGTCTTAGTTTGAAACTCTTTTCTTATTGAATGAAAAATATTTAAATGTAAAACAATTTTACAAAAATTAAATAATTTTTCAATATAATTGATTGGTTTGAATTAAAGGTATGTATGTTACTAGTATTACATTAATATATAATAAAAGATTTATAAAAATCTTACCTAATAAATGCAGTGATTAACATAAAATAATAGATCTAATAAGAAATTTTAATATAAAATTAAGTTACCTTCAAATTAATGGATTTCTTATAAAAATTTAAACTTATAACGACATAAATCATTTTATCGTATCAAAACATCAAATCAAAAGCATTAAATGTTGAAATTGATTAGTACTTACCAATTGTCAAAGCATACACTCCAGTGCAGACAATAATCACAAGGACAACTAGCTTAGCTATAGTGAAGAATATTTGAACTTTTTCAGCAATTTTTACACTTTGTGCGTTGATGAAGGCGACTAAAGCTGCAGAATTGAAGAAATGAAAATGAAATTCAATCCTATAAAACGCACTATGAATTACTTACTGATACACAAAGCACTTGCTAGTTTAACTGCGAGAGCTGGAGAATCTTCACAATTTGGATAAAATGGACGGATCAGATATTCCCCGAAAACTATTCCTAAAATTGAAAACAATCTTTGAACGATAAAAAATATTTCAAAATTTCTCTTACTGTCAAATGATCTTAGAATTTTCCAGACATTTATTTTTAAAGTTGTAATATTTAATTAATAAACGTTAATAATTTCTTATCATTATGTAATAAATAAGGAAGAAATATTTTTGTTTTTTTAATCAGTTTTACTTAAATACAGATGTTTGTTTTGTTTAGCTCATCTTAATTTCTATAGTTTCAATCATTTCATAAATCGTTGCTTTTGCAAAATCAAATGATAAAGAACAAAATTAAATATAAAAGATATAACAAATAACAGACAACATTCCAAAAAGACAAAAATTTGAAATCATTAGAGCATTACTACTTTACAAACGTAAAAGCTTAAACTTAAGAAAAAGATTTTCTAATATGATTTTATTACGAAAAATACAATATCATTAAGATTAATTTAAAAAGATCTTAACCAGCAAAGCGTTTGTATTAATAATTTTGTTGTTTTGATTTAACACAATTTTTAAAACATTAAATTTAATAATAATGACTCAAATAACCCGTTTACGTCAAGGTTTGATATTCACTTTGGTAACTTACCTGTGTAGTAATACAAATGTTATCAACACAAAATTGTTATCTTTAAACTGATATAAGGTTGTAAATGTTTCTACTTTTCGACTCCATCAATCGTTAAAACAATAAATTGTTTTTAATCATTACTAATAAGAACTTAGCTTTGAAAAAATTTTTTGCTTTGACTGTTAAAAAAGTAAACAAATAAAGAATTATATAAATTGCATTTGTTTGTGTCAACAAAATGACATCAGATAATACTTAGTAAGAATCTAATAAGAGGCTGAATATATACAAGATTAGATTTAAATACCAATGATATTTTACTGAATAAAACTATCTATCATTAGATGACTATATTTAAATTGTTATTTTCAAAAAGATAGCATCATAGTGAAAAAGAAATAAAATTTTGTTGATAAAAACTAAAATTTACTACTTTACAATTGTTTGTAAAACTATAAAAATTGAAATTACAACATTTGCTAAGAGTCTAGCTTTCAATTAGTTTAGTGATTTTGGTCAGGAAAGTATCAAGGGAAATACTTAACATTAATAATTTATTTGAGTAAATGACGTAAATGAAGAGTCATGATTAATATCTTACTAGATGAACAAATAAAGTTAATAAAGTTGAGGTTTTAGTGACCTTGACAGTTAAGCCAATCATAAGTTGAAGAGGCAGTTTTTTATAACTTTAGGATTTGCAAGCTGGAAATATTAATAGCTTATTGCAATAAAACATGAAATAGTCATTTCAATTTTGATGAATTAGTGATGTATATTGCAGATAATCAGGTATTATGTCTTATATGTTTGTCATAAAAAGAAAACTATCTAAAGCTTATTTGGCAAAGTAAGAAATAGGAAAAAACTAATTTGATCAGATTGAAAATGATTCGTAGGAAATTGATACTTTAAAAGAATAAGATTCATATTTTTTTGATCAACTTTATTGGGTTTGACCAGAGTTGTACTTATTTTTGAAAACACTTTAAATAATAAGCACCATTGACTACCGATATTTAAATCAAAAACAACAAAGTATAAATTTGAATACTTAATTAAAATGTGTTTTAAACTTTGGAAATTTTTTCTACATTTAATCTAAATAAACATAAAGTTCTTAATCAAATAAAATATAAGATAATAAGATGCAACAGTAAACTTTCATCATATATTGCAAATCTAAGTTAGAACGAATAGCTGTGGCTTCCCACAAACACTTTTAAAGCTTCATTAATTGTAAAAACAAATACTTAATTCTTAAACTTGTAAGATAACTTTTAAAAAGAAGCCTTTATAGCAGATACAAATATAAGAGTTTATAATGTTTACTTTTGTAGTACTCACAGTAGTAATAACCTACGCTACTGCATACAAACAAATGTCACACATGAGTAAACATTCTTGGAATGTTTTCATAATAGAATTACTTCTGATCAAATTACATTTGTTCTAATTGTTTTCTGTTTTGTTGACTTCTTAGGTCAAATCTGGGCTTTCGTGGTGAATCAAAAGAAAGACTTTTTTGAAATAATCTGCAGAAACCTTTTTTTAGATGCACAGCTTTTCAAATGTAAAGTTAAGTTGTCTATTCAGTTTGCTTTTTAAATTGATTATTTAAGCTTATAGCCAGAAACTTTGGGACAAAAAAAGCGTCGTTAGAGACCCAATACGTGTGCAGGGATCAGACAATTTCGGAAAATAAATGAATTCTTAAAAAGCTGAAATAAAGAAATGAAAATAATTTCTTCAAAACTGTACAAGACAAAGTTTTAAAAAAACTGACAATAAAAAGTAATCAACCTTGTGGAGTTTTTCTAAAATCTTATTTAATAAAGATTAAGAAAGTTTGATAATTCAGATTAACGAGTAATATCTGAAATCATCTTTGGATCAACTCTTCATTAAAACAAACTTCTATTCAACGAGTCTAAGTCTTCTAAATTGACAGCCAAGAGTAACTCAGAGATAAACTTACAAAGTATCAACTTATTGAAGAAAATAAATAAAAATTATATTTTAATCCATAAATTTTGGTGAAAAATTTAGAATTTATAAATGTAGATTACCAATAATTGCAACGGATGAAGGCTTAAGTACAATAGAAGAGGTCCAAGCAAATAGGAATGCTGGAATAGGTCCAAACGCTTCTTTCAAATAAGGATATTCCGCGCCAGACTTTGGAATCATAGTTCCAAGCTCAGCATAAGTTAAAGAACCTTAAATTAAAGTATGAGAAAAAAAACTGGTAATTTTCAGTTGAAAAACTCACCAAAAGTAGCAACAAGACCACACAGAAACCAAATAATCAAACTAAAACCAATTGAATTAACATTTTCCAAGACTCCGACCGGTGAGATGAAGATACCACTTCCTATCATCGAGCCTACGATGATACTAATCCCTCCAAGAAGTGTTATCTGTAAGTTTGATGATTAACTTGATGATGACTTTATATTTAAAACTCTGTAATTACCTCTTTTTTAACAGCCACCTTTTCCCTTTCATTATTTTGCATTTTTATTCTAATAACGAATTAAAACAGCTGAAAATAAATAACAAATCGACAAATAAATCTCAGAAGGTTTGGAATACCGCGGCAGATTTTCATACAGAAACTATTTTGTCACTTTTGAGCTCAAGTATAAAAAACTTCTGATGTTTTATTCATAGATTTTAGGCACAAATTAAACAAAAAGTTTTTTTCTGTGTTCTGCTTCAGTGCCTTACAATAATTTGTATTCAAAGATTGAAAATAAAGAAAGTGAACTGACAAAAGCGGTTTACGAAGCAAGCTAAAAACTTGAAACGACAAATAAAAAGTTTCTAATCGATCTTTTATGCTGATTTAAGCAACCTAATCCTGAAAAATATTCTTGTTCACAACTGATTGCTAAAAACAAAAAAGATTAAAATTATTTTAGGAAATTATAGAGTATTAAAATATAGTGCGATTGTTTGAAATGTTGTGTGTAGGATTAAGGACGTACTTGAGATGAATGTAAAACTTTTATTGTTAAGTATCTTGAATAGTTATTTGATAAATTATGACTTTGAGCTTTATGTAATAAACAAATAGTTGCTATAAAATTAATTAATTTGTAACAAAATTATCAAAGTATCAGTTAAATATAACTTAATTTTTTAATTAGATATAATAATAAATTATTATTCAAATAAAAACTTTACTAAGCTGAAAATAACATTCTTTTTATAGTGATAGTTGTATTTAGCAAAATAATATCTCAACTTTCACTGATATTTTATTCAAATGTTGTTTAATTTGATAAAGTTTTTAATATCTATATATTATATATATGAATTTTTTAAGCTTCGTTTTACAATTTTAACTTTCGTGGAATAAATGAAAATTACAATTATTTGCATCCAAAACCGCATCTTTGTTGTGTGTTCCTAATGTTAAAAGTAACCTATAATACACTTTAACCATTTAACTTATACTTCAGCTTACACACATACAAGTTTTATATTTACTCACAAAGGTCGTGCTGAAATACTCTTGTAGTCTTGTATCATCAAACTGTGTAAGTTAAAGATAGGCTTCATGTATTAATAATTGATGATATAATAATAAGCATACTTAAGTTGTAAATAAATTTAAGAAGATTATGATGAGAAAGTAAACTAGAAGTAGACTATTTGGTTGGAATAAACTGTTTTAATAAAACACGCAAATTCAAGAACAAAATATTTTGCTGTTAAAATCAGTAGTTTTTCTGATATCTCATTAAATTCGTTTCTCAGTTAATACGTAGATTTTAAAACAAAACATATTGTTTATCTAGTATTAAAAAACTTGAGCTTAGTTGGACTCTACGAAACGAAAAACTACTTATATAAATACAAATTTACTTAGTAACAGTTGGAAAGGCATTATAGTGTCAGCTGATGATTTAAAAGCTCTAATTTCTAGGCAGGAAATAGCTTTTTTACTCAATGAAACGTTGAAAACAGTAATTACAAAAGTGCTTAATGAAATCCTTACAACTAAATAGCATTATCTTTTACTCTTACGATCTTAAACAATTACTAAATCTTCTAATATATTATTTTATTTGCTGTTTAACTAATAGTACTTAAATCATTAATTCAACTTTGTCAATTTTATCAAACATTTTCAGCATTATTCTTTTTTTACAAAAAAAACTGTTTTTAATGTTCATCTGAAACCAGTAATACAATCCTAGCTTAAAGAAAACTTTTTCTGTTCTATGTTTTAAAATAAATTTATAATTATCTCAACAAAGCTCTAAAAGATAACACGTGTAAGCAAACACCTCAGCTAAAATAGCACAACAGAACTTCAAGTGAAACTTACTGTATATGTTATCATGTCTGGCTTCATATCTTATGAAGCCACTAACATATACTGAAGAGAGTTTTTTGCGTGATAGTTCAAAGAGATACTTTACAAATCGCTTCCTTAAGTTTAGTTTTTTAACTATGTTTTTAAAATGTTTTAATTAATTTGTTTAATCGTTCTTTAATAGATATTTTTGCTATTAACTATAGTTTTTAGGATTAAAAGATTGGTTAAAATAAAATTAAACTTTGTACCATGAAGTCATTCAACTAATACTTTAAAATATCAGATTATTTAATTTCAACCCCCTGAGACAGCAAAGACATTACAATGTTCGTTGATATATTTTTGTATTGCTGATTGAGCCACCTAAATTCTAGAATTATTTACATATCTATTTTTATTTTATAGTAAATTCAACTATGTACTGGTAGGTAAAAGATGAAAGCCATTTGGTGGATTCAAATTACTGATATACTTTAGTTTTGTTTAAGTATTTTTATGATTAAGTTAATAAACATGTTTGTAAAAGGTATTTTCTCACTATTTAACCATCAATATCTATAATTTATTTGTTAAATTTGCTAGTTTAACTCGTCTAGGATTCATTGTATTTATTAGTTTTTAGCAATGATTTTATTCGAATGAAACAACAGTTGAAGATATAAATAAAAACTAAAAAAGAATTTACATTCATAAACAATATTTACAAATATGTAACCAAACAACTTTAAATAATTTACTTTGTTTATATAACATTGGCAACGATTATTCGAATCGTAGTTTTCATTCACAAAGTTAGTTCAAATTAAATACTCAGATAAGGTGAATCCCCTACAAGCTAATAAAGCTTTGGTATTTCCGCATACAACACGAGTAAGCACAGTTTCTTTCCATGAATATTTTGTAAGAGAAACACCATTGGTAGATATTAGTGAACATATTGCACAAACTGTTGTATCGGTCAATATTACTGTAACTGTCACAAGGGTGACAGAGTTTGATTACACATGGCTGAACATCAGTAGAAGATCCATCACATTTATCTGAAGATTTGCTCCCTGAACAAGTTCTTTAAAAAAGATTATTTTGTATTTGATGATCACATATCAAAGATTTTTAGTTGGAAGAATCTAATGTACATCCTCACCTGCTTCTAATTTTTTTTCCTTGTCCACATTTCACATCACATTTACTAAACTCACTCCATTCACTCCACAAAGGACACAATCCGACTCTACAGATCTTTAACTTAATATCAGATCCCAAACATCCTTTTGTCACTCCATTTTCATTTAAACATCGGCGACGCGACCTAATAAACCCGTTTCCACAACTTACACTGCATTCTGAAGTGGTCCACTCTGACCAGGCTGTTTATACAAATAAAATTTTCATCTTTCACGTTTGGATTGATAGAGTTTAAGAAGATTGATCCCAACAAGGATCAGTTTAAACGCTCTCAGACAAAAAGCTTTGGAGAGATAAAGTATTTATCTAAAAGTATATTGTATTTGATAAATCAGAATTTCATTTACTAACTTTTATTGCTTTTGATTTAAAGGTGTTTTAGTGACCCAAGTTTATCAGTAAATTGTTAGAAATTATTCTTATGTTTGTTTTTACTGATTTTAAAAACAATTAAAACGAAGTTACTTTAATTTTGGCCGTCTACTAAATTCTTAATGTGAGCGAAAACGTTTTTTAGTTCACTAAATATATTTCAGTAAATATTCAAAGTAACTGAATTATTTATAAACTTACTTGGGCAGGTAACGTCATTACATGATTCGGTTTTCAAATCTTCCCCCTCACAATCTTCTGTATCTCCACCTTTGCAGACTCTTTTCAAAGTCCAAACTCCTTTACCGCATGACTTAGAGCATGTGTCTATGCTTTCCCAACTGCTCCACGTTGGACAAACATCTGAAATGTAAGAAGTTGTCACTTTCTGTTGTGAAGATCTCATATGCTGCTATCAAAACATAAGATTTTTTTTGTTACTGATTAAGCTGCTACAGTTTTATTATTTTTTAGAGTTTATAAAATTGTTATTTTGTGCTCTACAAGTTTTCATCAGATCACTAGACAAGTTAAAAGTTGATTAAAATTGTTAATTAGTTTAAAAAATTTGATTTATTTGATGTAATAGTTGTTGTACTTACGTCTGCTACAATTTTGGTATTTGATAGAGTTACCACTACAGGGGGCTTCCCCAACACTTTCACAAACTCTCACTGACTTTTGAGTTCCACAGTCTCCACAAGATGAGCTGCAAGGACTCCAAGAACTCCATTGACTCCAAGTTGGGCACGGTTGAATATTGCAAGTCTAAATTCATTCAAAATAACTTCAATTTTGTGAATTTAATCACCAAATTAACAAAACATTTCTACATCGATTTGACATTTGTATATTTTCAACTTTATGTTGATTGATAAAAATCAAGACCTTTGTATCTAAATAACTTGCTCCAACAACCGTTTTTATCCCACCTCCACAGGATACTGAGCACTTGCTCCAAATCTCTTCATTATTTTAATAATTCTGAGATTATTTTTTGAAAATAAATAAAGAAGAATTGAAGCATACTCGGACACGGCTGGATGTTGCAAGTTTCTGAGACTTTTTGGGGTCCTTCACACTCTACCTCATCACTTCCAGTGTTTTTACATTCTCTTTTCATGAACCTTATTCCTCCTCCACAAGACACACTACAATCTGTCCATTCACTCCAATCACTCCAATAAGAACAAGACACTGATCATAATATCAAAACTTTTATGAAATCTTCAATACCATAATACTTTTGAAATAATTTAATTTAAACATTTTATTTACAAATATTTTCAAACTTCTAACATCAAGAAACCTCACCAGTTTCACAATCTTCCATCTTTTTATAGCTTCCAGCACAGCTCTTACTAATTGAACCATCTTTATAACAACGTCTTTCAGCAAACCGTTCACCTTTACCACAACTTTGAGAGCAAGGGCTCCAAGGTGACCACGGCTCCCATTGATCACATGACTTCATGTTACAAGTCTGTAAAGTTTTATGTTAGAAGAGAGTATTTTGAACCATATATTACCTTTGTTTCATTTTTGCCAAAAAATAATCTTGTTTGAACACCAGGCCCACAAGTGACTGAGCATTTAGACCAAGGCTGTGACTTGCCTTGAACTAAAAATACATTAATTGTTTACAGCATATATAAAAATACATTTAAAACATTTGAAAAATTTGTAATAACTGATTTACTTGTATTTTTACAAGAATTTTTTTCACAGGAAGCTCTTTTCAGGTTACGTCCAACACAATGTCCTTTAACAGGACATTTTCTCACATGAATATAAGAGCCTTGGCCACATGATACAGAGCAAGCAGTTTTGAACCAAGAACTCCATTGTAAGCAAGATTGAATGTTACACGACTATAATTTCATAATGAAAATATTAAAAAATGAAATTAAAATCATTCATTATATATATATACAAATCTACAGATATTTTAAACAGTGTAAGGTCAGTATCAATAAAAACTGACTTTTGATTCAATTTTCATCCCAACTTTTCGAGTTTGAACTCCTCCATCACATAATTTCGAGCAAGCGCTCCA
Source organism: Pegea sp. RAD2-039 (assembly GCA_034620365.1). Lineage (NCBI taxonomy): Eukaryota > Metazoa > Chordata > Thaliacea > Salpida > Salpidae > Pegea > Pegea sp. RAD2-039. The sequence continues at coordinate 226,025 of JAQGEQ010000116.1, forward strand.
CCTACCTGTTCAAAAAGTTATTTTTATACTTTTAATTTTTGGGTTTACAAAAAACTACTTTAAATTTCACATTATTTGTTATTTTTAGAAACAAACATTTAATTATCAATTTACGTCAATTATTTGAATAAAAAAGTTTTTAAAATATTGCTGCTGTAATAAATTGATTTATTTACTTTTTGTCTCGCAGACAGCTTGATTACATTGTTCTGTTTTAGAACTTTCTCCTTTGCAGAAACCTTCAAATGGACAAATTCTCTTAGCTTGACGAGTTCCGTTACCGCAAGTAACTGAACAGGCAGAATATTGCCACTTAGACCAGCTAACACAGGGTTGTATGTTGCATTTCTGAAAGTTCAAAGTCTCGTTGTGAGATTAATACAATTGATAAAAGCAATTCTATATTTGTTTCAAATTTTAATTTTTAAAATTAATAAAAAATTAAAAGTAATATAAGAAATTGTTTTGAAATTTAAACCTCAAATTCATAAAGATCGTTTTTAGGACATCCTAAATCACCAGGATTCCCATTTTCGCATCTTCTTCTTCTTACTCTTACTCCTTCATCACAAGATTTAGAGCATTCAGTCCAGTTACCATCAGCAACCCATTTAGCTTCTGAAACCAAATTCTGCTGACTCACAAAAACTGCTTGAAACAAACTTACTAATACAAGCTGCTTGTTGACAAGCGACCAAAGACACTGAGAGCCCCTGACAGGGTAAGCTTCCTGGTGGTCGATTACAAGACCTTGTTCCATTTTTTAATCCTTTACCACAAGATGACGAGCAATCAGTCCACTTCCATTCTCCCCATGAAGAGCATGGCTCCTCGTTACAAGACTAAAATAGAACAGTTAGAAGATGAAGTGAAATAAGTTGACTCACTTGGCTTTTAAAACTATCTCCTTTGCATTCATTAATCGAAAGGGGTGTACCAACGCAACGTCGTTGGAATGTTTCTATACCCCCTTCACATGTCTTACTACAACTTGATGATTGGGTCCAAGTACTCCATGATTTGATGTGATCTAAAAATTGTAGTAAATATTACAGAAGCTTAAAAAATGTTGTGATGAAAAGCTTTAAAAATCTTTAAAATCTTCGTTCTGTGAACTACATTTTTAAAGTCAAGTTAATGAGAGCTTCTAGAAAATAAGAAGAATTTTTTTTTTAAGTTTTAAATAATATCGAAGGATTCTTTTATATCCTAATCATAGTAAAAAGTAAGTTGTAGTAATCCAACTAATTAGGCAATTATAAAAACCACTTTTTCTGTACCTGAGTCTGTCTGTGAACATTCTCGGCAAGTTACTTTACAAATTTGACGGACAGAAGGCATAGATGAACACAATACGGAATTTGCTGAACACCAATCATAACAATCAACACATTTTGAGTTAGTTGGATCATCTGAACAAATGAAATTCATCAAAAATAAAACCCACCATTTTTTTCTAAATAATGGAATCGTTTATAACAGCTCCTAAAATAATTTGTAATCAAAGAATAAATCTTTAAAGCAATAAAAAAGAAATTACTTAATAAATCAAACTACAAAATCTTGAGAAATTACTTTAGAACCAACTTAAACTAAAAAAACGTTTCGGAGTAAAATGAATTTACTTCCAGAATTTTTTTAAAGTTATCTAACTACTACTCAATTATTTGAATTTAAATTTACTCGGACACGCTGCCCCGTGATTAAGAAAGATTATAAAGAGAAAATAAATCCTTTCAAAGATTACAACTTTCCTGAAAAATAAAAATAATTATTTTAAAATCAAACCTTGAAGCCAATAAGTTTGATTTGATTAAAAAAATAAATAATGGTTCAACTAAGTTCATTATTTTATGTTTTGATTATACACAGCTAAAATTGGAAGCTATACTCACGAAATAGTTCTGTTTCTAAAATTCATAACAAACTTCATAACAAATATTTGAGTTTTGTAATTCTTTGAGCATATCTGAATAAATCAAAAGATAATCTTTTAGCTGACAACCAGTTTTCATGTTTAGCTGAACTTTCAAAAGTTTAAAATAAAAGAATAAATAAAACTAATCGTGTATATCAAGTTTGCCAACTTAATAAACGTTTATCTTCGTTTTAGGAGTCATTTTTCTTGTATTTATGTCAGCTACTTTTAAATACAATTTTTATGCTTTAGTTAATATGATAAAACAAAATAAAAATAGCTTATAAAACTGAAAGTAATTTTCACGAATAACTTTATAATTGATTATTTTATTTAATACATTTTCAGTTTTCAATTAAAAATTTTTAAATAAAAAAAATGTTTTAAAAAGAAATGTAAAACAAAAGATTGTTTAAACTTTTATTACTTATAAGAATAAAAATAACATCTAAATGAATAATTTTACAAAGATGAACTTACTAATTTAAAAAAAAAGTTAAACTACCTAAATAGCTTACTCAGAAAACAATCAAAATTTGTAAGAATGAAAAAAAACTAAACATTAGATTGCTTATTCTACTTAAATTATTGTTAGCAGTAAATAAAGATAACATAAGGTTGCTGTAACGAGAGTTTTACACTGATCTTTTAGTATTGATATATAACACTCAAATAAACTTGGGTTTTCTTAGGTAGGTTTAACATTTAGTAAGCTATTATTAGATCAGGAGTTGTAACTTATGAAATTAGGAAGTGAAGTATCTTATAACGTGATCATCGTGTAATATTTGCAATTGGAGAAACAACTAAAATATTTTATAAAAGTATTTTTTTAATAACCCAAGGATATCATATTCTATCTCATGTAAACAGCTATTTTAGATAGCAGTTATAAAAAGTATAAAGACGCCTAAAGCAATTTTCTCGAAAACTTTGAACATTAATTTTGTTATCCTTTAAATGACTGAACTGAATGTAAAAACACAAATTTCAAAAGAAATACTTTTGAAACAGTTTTATTTTTCTAAATTTGGTATGAAGTTTTTTTCGTTTAATATTAGATTTTATACATTAATTTTACAGAACCATAAATACATCATAAATCATTATTTTGTAAATCATAACTTCTAACTTACTGAAATAAAATTTACAAACACGAAATTTAAAGCTTAGTATAAGATTTTATTTTCTCAAAAGCGTTTTTTCTTACTACCTTCAAAATTTGTCTAATTTAAATATTTATTGAAAGAATATCAATCAAACAAGCATGCTTTTTAGTTTTAAAATAACAATTAAATATTCTAGTTATCATTAATTCAAAGATTTTAATCTGAAGTTATATTAAAGATTTTTTTTAATTGTAAGTAATATAATTATTATATCATTAGTAGTTTTTTTGGGGGGCTACAAAGTAATCGATTTAAGATGAAATAATTACACAAAAAAATTTATTAAATTCATAAAAAATATTTTTAAGGTTTCATAAAATAAAAAAGACATTTAAAAACACATCAATAAAGAACTTTTAAGAAATATGTATAAAAACTAACTTTAAGTAAATTTTTAGCGATTTCTTGTAAAACTAATTTTCTTAAAATACTAAATTAATCAGTTTCCATATTTTAAAGTATATTCCGTACGTGTTCGAAACTTTGTTTAGTCAGCAAGCTGATCGACATCAAAGTATAAAGATGATCAGAATAAGAAAATAAATTTGTGAGCTAAAAGTAAAAGTTGAATTATAAGAATTTAATTGACATAATCTTTTTTTAACTTTACATTTTTAACTCCCTAAAACTAAAAACTTATCAAAATGATTTTTCAAAAATTAATCAATTTTGACAATTTAAAAAGAAAAAAATTCATCGTTTTTATTTATTACAGAATATTATAAGATTGCGATAAATTTGTGCAAATAATTAGCTTTCTCAAATTCATGTTTAAAAAATGTCTTCAAGTAAAACTAAAAGTTAGTCTTCAGTTGAAAATGTTTAGTTTACATCTGAAACATGAGATTAACTTCTAGTACAACTTTTTAAAAGGTTTGATATTTATCAGTAGCTGAGTAATAAATCTTACAAAACATTTTCTACCAACTTAGTAAAACTACTGTTTATAATAATTCAAATTTAATCTTTTAGTTTAGGATTAATATCATAGAAAAAAAACTTACAAATACTAAAACTATGCCATTTTTATCTTTGCAATTTTATGTAAGTTTGTAATAAATCATCAAGAATTTAATCTTTTTCTAACAGCCGCTTTATAAGCTCGTAAGTTTGCTATATCCTTAATTACCCCAATAATCCTTTACTTATAACCGCAAACAAAATTAGTTCATAAAATTTTACTACTGTTAATGAGATAGTTTTACTACAAGAATGCATTTTTAATGAAGATTAGTATAAAATAAGCTTAAACCTTCATAAATAGTCTAGGCTTGATGACAAATATAGGGTTAATGAATTATAGAAATTTCTTTTCTAATGAGCAATACTTATATAAAAGATTTATTGCTCAAAATCATTAATTAAAACAAAAAATTTGTATTTCTATTATATAAGTTGAGGTTTTTTTGATACTTCATAAATAGTTTCAATCAGAAAACGATTATTTATTTTTTAAACAAATTTTCTTAAATAAATAAAAATTTTGTTGGGAACATTGTGGAGACAGAAAAGTACCAGCTAAGTAGATATGTTTTTATTGTTTGACAAATGGCCTTGCACCAGGAATTCGGACCACATTCTCACAAGTGTTTGGTCTATTTGATGATTTAAATGTAGATTTTATATTCAATTGTCGTTGAATTCCTGAAGCACTAGCTGTTTTTCTTTCTACTTTTTCTCCTGAAGCACTAGCTGTTTTACTTTCTACTTTTTCTCCTGAAGTAGTTGTACCTAGACTTCTAAATTCTTTACGGTTCCTTCTTACATTTTCTTTTTTTCTTTCTGTATGAACTAATTTAGAAGATTTTTGATCTTCTAAACAATTGTTGTTAGAAGAAGATGATAAAGTCTTCATCGACTCTTCAAGATCGAATAAGGAGTCACACCCTTCTTGCTCAGCCTGTTGTAAATACCATATTCATTAAAAAATTGATCCCACAAAAAAAAAACTTTACAAAATTTATTAGTTTTAAGAATTAAAAAAACTTGTAAAAGTGACTATTTCATCATAAATTGTAAATTTAGTTGTGAATTTATTCATTTACTTTTGAAACAGATGTAAGTGCGTTTTTTATTAGATTTTCAATATCTGAAAATTCATCTGCAATTGTTTGTTTGGTTGTGCTTTCTGAATTCAATTGTTTTAAATCTAAAATATTTTGTTTGTGTTCGATTGTCAGTTCATCTAGTCTTGAAACTGAACGCTCAAGTAAATCCATTGTCAAGTTCTTTAACTCAACATCAGTAGTTTCATCTGTTTAGATAAAACAATTTTATATATTGGGAACAAATACACCAGCATCAAAGTTTGCTGTATATAATCACAAATATCTTGTAATAAAATATGAAACTTTAAATTAGATTATTCAAAAAGAAAAATTTATAAATTAAATATTTTATAAATCAATAATAAGTTCAAAAAGTAAAAGTGGAAAGTATAAAGGAAATCTTTAAACTAAATAATAAATAGATTTTCAAGTTAAATTAAATTACAAATAATAACATCATATTAAAAAATTATATATATCTGATAGATACATTTTTATACAATAAAAAGTACTTGATTAGTAAGTTTATAAAATCATATCAGTTTTTGCCAATAATTAGAATAAATCTACTAATCATACCTTCATCATTAAAAACTTCATCTAATTCATCATCACTTTCATCAGACTCCGTCAGTAAATCTCCATCAATAGATTTTAAACCAGGAAGAGCAGATACCAAAGAATCCCTTTCACAAGTAAATATAAATTTCATCTATAATTCTATAAAGTTATTAAATCTTTCAACCAATGATAAGTATACCCATGTACATCATACAAATATTAAGTATCCTTAGGTTTAACAAAAATAACATTAAGTTCTATAAAATTATAACTTTTGCTTTCAAATAATAGCTAATTGCTTATATTAGCTACTCAATACATTTTTGTAAAAATTAAATATGAAACAAACCTATAATTACTGTCATTTGAACACTTATTTCCAATTAATGAAACAAATACAAGACTTTTGGGTAGTTTTTCAGTTTCAAGTTTTTCAATAATATTATCAGATAAATCAAGAAACACAAGTTTTTTTAAAGGTAATAATCCTTCAATAATTTTGATTTGGTTTCCACTTAAAGTTAGAAATTTTAATGTTGAGGAAATGCATTCTAGATTTTCAATCTTTTTTATAGAGTTCTTTAAAAAAATATATAATCAATTTGTTAAAATATAAAAAAGTGCATAAATTCATTAGCTAAAAAATAAATTAAAATTTAAACAAGATATCATAACAAAAAGTATAACATTTAACAACACACTGAGTTTTAAAATAAACTTTAAAATTATGGCAATTTAATTTTGTTATTTATGTAAAAAGTACATAATTGTAATGTTGAGCAATTGATAACTAAAATAATAAAACAAGATAAAGAATTTTAAGAAATAAAATAAACTTACCTCTTGTAGATACAAATTTGTCACAAAGCTAAGGATATCAAGATTATCAATCTGAGAAATATTCTCCCTATCTAACCTAACATGTGTCAGTTTTCTGATACACTCAGCAACTTCGTCTTTATTACTTTCATCAATAATACTTTTTTGGATATTTCTTCTCAATATCATTTTAAAATTTATTGGGTTTTCCATTATTCAAGCCGACAGCTAATAAAGACTTAGTTGAAAAAGAACCTCTCAGATATTTTAATAAACAACAATCAATTGAAAAAATGAAACTACTAAATTATCATTAATATTAAATTACATCGGACTTGTTCTTTTGCCATTAAATAAATTATTTTAAATAAAAAAGATAATTTGAAAGCTTGAAATACAACGCTTACTGGTAGTTATCCGAAACAATGGTTTGTTTACTATTTTGCTTTTTATTTAGTTGGGTAACAACCATTTTCGTGCAAAAATCTTATAGTGTTAAAAAATTAACATTTTTAAATTCTTTTAATATTTGTGACTTTTAAAAATTTAATAATAACAAATTTCAAATAAAGACACTATTGAATAAACAGTTTAATACAAATTGGTAAACTTTGACAAAAAATATGATAATACTGAAAGAAAGACCTAACAGTTAATCGAAAATAACTTAATTTACTTTTGTAAAAATCATAAATTTAATATTTTAATCAAAGAAAAAATTGATAGTGCAACATTCTTCTAACTTTATATGTAATTTATTATCATTTATATATTATTACAATCTTATTCATTACTCTTGCTAGCATAACAATAAATGACATATTTTTTAGATATAGTTAAATAATAAAGGCAAGAACTAACACGATCAGTACTTTATATTTATTTATATATAGAATCTTAATTTATAAATCTTAAGCTAAAGCATTTTTATTAAAAAAGCTTTTCAAAAGTGATAGAATCAAATAAGTTAATTTAGTAAATGAAAAAGCCTTAACCAAATTTACTTGAAGGAATATTGATAGTTTATCTCTGAAATTTAAAGTATGATCTTATGTTCATATTTTGAATATAAAGTTCATATTTAAAAACTTAAAATTGAATAGTTAGCTTGTCTTTAACTCCTTTAAATATCATTTAACATCTCAAAAACTATCTAAAATTATTTTAAAATTTGTTAAACAGACTGCTAATACTAATATGCATTAAATAAACCCAACTGTGTAGCTTTAAGTTCCAAATAATAGAAACTTGAATAAGTATAACCAGATGATTACGGTAATTTAAACTTCTGTTTAATATTCTCTGCCATAATATAAAAGTTGTTCATTGAAAATAGCTTCAACTTAAATGCAAAAAAAACATTAATTTACTTTCCCAATAAAAAATTATTTGTAGCAAATTTAACTCAGCAGAGTATGATATCATATAAAGTATTGGTAATCATCATTACTCTATTATAATACTAGTTGTGGGTCAACAGTTCAAAAGAAAATAATACCACATGTTAGTTTAAAAACTAGCCAGCTAAAATCAAAACTGTAAGAAAAATAGTAAACTTGAAATTAAAAATAGCTGTATACTTTATTGTTTTATAGATACAAAATGCAGAAAAAGTAACCAATCAAATTTATCTATCTACATCTTAATCTCTTTATAAAAAATGATTTTAAAGTACTTAATATAAAATTCCAAAGTTTTTAGTACTGAATATTTGTCTTTATTGTGTTTATACTTTAAAGAAATTAGTAAATATAAAAGTGTCCAAAAAAATCAGGACAAAACACTTGCGTTTAAGTTATTCATATTTTTGATTTTGATTTAAAAGAAACAATAATTAATGAAATTAGGAATTCTTATGAAATGTCAGCAACAGAAATGTGACTTGATTTGATCTTGAAAACAGGTTTATTATGACGTATGAAAGAGCTTGAATATAAACGAGATCGTCACCAGGCACCGAATTACATCAAATTTTATCGATTGTAAAAATGAATAGCGCAAGTGGAGTTAAAGTAGTGAACGAAACAGCGAGAAGAAAACGAAAAGGAAAGAATGAAAGATTAAATCATTAGAAGAAGTTATTGAAGAACAGAATTTGAAATATTTGGATGAAGTCACAAAAATTCGAGAAGATGTGGAAATGAAAACTGAGAAATTTGAAAAGGTTCGATATTCAGATCGGGTCTTTCCTGATTACTATTTGTTTTAAAGGAGAAAAGAAGACATCACCAACTGCATGTTGAAGAAATTAAAAAAAATAGAAGATAAATAGAACTGCTTCAAGTGAAAGATCTGAAAAATTGTCTGGAAGAAGTGATGTTGAATTTTTTGTAAAATCTTCCTTCAATGGATTACTAAATAATTTTTACAATTTTATATGAGGTCTTGCCTGAAAATGTTAGAAAAAAAATAAGGAGAATCTTTGAACAGAAAGAATTTTTTTAAAATTTACATTTAAAGAACTTTGTTTTTAATGACAGAAATTGGAAAAGGAGAAAAAAGAATTTTTAAAAGAGAAAAATGAATTAAAAAAACTCGTAAAAAAAACAATTGAAGAAAATAATTTTCAAAAAAATGTTAGTTTGATCAATTAGAAAAAATTTAAATAATTAAACAGAATTTGTCAGTGATGAATGATAATTACAAAGAATGCGATGAACAGATTAAAGTCTTGTCTGTGGAAAACCAACAACTCAAGAAACACGTAGAAGAAAAAGGTAAAGAGAATTTGAACGATGCGAAATTTTAGTTGAAGATAATTAAATGAAAAATTGAGAAATTTGTGGGTTGGTTTCATATATTAGCCGATTTAGTTTAAAAACCAGTTGATGTATTCAGGGGAAGTACCGGGAAAAGAAAAAAGTTTTTGGTTCTTGTTCTGGTTTGAGAAGTTTATTAAAGAAATTATGAAAATGGTTGAAAATAAAAAAGTTGTTTGTGTTTAATGAAAATAAAAGTATTAACCAAAATATTAAGAATTTTTTTGTATCTTACTTTAAGCTTCCATTTTATATAGTAATTTATTCAAAAAGTTTTTTTAATGAACTGGAATAAGTTCAGACTTTAAATAAAATTGTTAATTTTTATTAATTTATAATTTATATCACAAAATACAAATAAATATTTCTAATTTCTGTTTTTTAACTTTTTATAATAATTACAATTTGATTTTTTCCAAACTGAATTTTATTGTAAATTTGTTGATATTTTTAAAAAAGCTTCTAATTACTTTTCATGAATTGACAACTAAATAAACCAAATTAGTCAAAACCATTTGATGAGTTTCAAAAACAGAATAACGTGACACGTGACATTTTATTAATATTTTCACACGAACAGGGGAAAACCATCATCTGACAACTTTCTGAAAGTGACGTCATCACAGATCGATGACGTCATCAATCAACAGCGGATGATGACGTCATCAATCAGCAGTGGGTGGTTCATCTGAGACTTCCTTCTCAGATAATTCCTTCGACTTCTCATCTAACTTCTTCCATTCATCAACGATCCTTTGAACGTCGCGTTCCATCGACGAACAATTCGGTAAAATTCTGGCGAGCGTCCCGAAGCATTTCGTCATAATGAAGTTGTAGAAGTCGATTTGACCCTTTGGTAGACTGTGATGTTGGTCGCGGTCCATCATGACGATACAAGGAAGGTTCAGGGACTTGCGTTGGTCACCTTCTGCCCAAAACTCCTCATGAAGTAGCAACACTTGCTCATAAACCAACTCAAAAGGCTTCATCATTCCAGATAAATCCGATGACGTCATTATCAAGCTTATCAGTGCTTCTCTGTAACATCACAATGATGACGTCATCACGATGACGTAACTACAAACCTATGTTCGGTCTTGGTTATGTCGTACTGGTTGCTATCGAGCCAACTACTGATGCGCGCTTGGTTACCAAAGTAAAGAACGAGATCGGTTGCTAGGATCGCGTGTCTCGTCATATAGTTCGCCGCTTTTCGCTGCTCATCTGTTAGTTTACAAAACGGATCTGAGTGATGACGTGTCATGATCTCATTGGCTGTTTCCAGATGATGAAACTCCATCGTGGAGTTTGGATAAAGAAGAGCGAGAGGATGTGACGTCAGTTGCAGGAACTGATTAGATAAGCCGCGATGATCTACGTCATGACATAGTGACGCAACCAATAAGCTGAGACGATCCACCTGTTGATGACGTCATTAGAGATGAAACAAAGATGGAATCACGTGACTTACGCCGTCGAATAGCTGAATGTTTTTTTTGATGACGCAATACATCATGTGGGTGACAGTTGCCGCGTGCCACCAATTGTGATAAGGCATCTCGCGATAAGCTTCCCGGATGTGAGTTGTGAAGCGAAGGAGAACGTCTTCAGATGGCAGCAAGTCATGCGGAACGATATCGAAGCAAATTGTGATGAAAAACGTCACTAATTCGTCACGGTTCAGTGAAAATAACGAAAAAGCGAAACTGAAAGTAAATTGATGATGACGTAGCTGAATAGCGATCAGCTGATCACCTGTCACATTTCAGAGGCAACTTCCGGCGTCGCTTCCGACTCACAGTGGGTCGCATCCGGGTCAGATATTCATCTTCAACTTTCGAATTATGTTGAAGACGTTCCATCAAAATCTCATTTCGAAGTTTATCAGCTTTAATCAATTCATTCATCTGTAGTAACCACGTGTTGCTTAGTAACCACGTGTTGCTTAGCAACCACCATCGGTCTTCACATAGCAACTGACCTTGGCATAGCGAATAGCAAGTGTGCAGTAGACCGTGAACATCTCGAAGCTGTCTTGATCTGTCGGGGTAAAATATCTTCCATTTTTTTTGTTTAGTAATTGAACAACTCCGTAAATTTCATTTTCAGTGAGAATTGGCGCGCACAAGATGTTCTTAGTTGTGTAACCTAGCAACGAGACAGTAGTAGTCGGTTGTCAGGTTGTCATGGCGCACCTGTTTTTTCATCGACGCTTTTATTAAATCGGTCATCTGCATATGCGTCGGGAATATTTAGCACGACGCGATTACGCGCTGAATATCCAACTATCCCTTTGCTTAGTGGAATTCTATCAAACAACTCGGTTGCCATGGTGACAACTCGTACATCTCGATTACCTGATAACACGTGACTTTTGAAAAACAGCTTTGCCGTCGACATTAGTTCCGTTGTCAACGAGATCACAATATAATTCGTCGTATTTCTTGTCATAAAGGAAAAGCGAGCATCTTTCGGCCGCTACTGTCGCTTTTGCAAGTCTACAAACATCGAGATGAAATTATCGTCACTAGAGGGCACTAGAGACCTCATGATCTCTTTTATGAGAAGATCAGTTTGGGTTGTATCGTTTACTTCCGATCGCGAAACTTGGATCAGAAATTGACTCATCTCTCGAAGCTGTTTGATTCCACCCGATTGCTTCGCGCGTAAAACCACATTCATCGCCCAACTTAAGATTTTCTATCACCATGACAACGATGAATGAAGGTTCGAGATGATGACGTCACTCACCATCGTGTTATCGAGAGTTTGTTGGGAGTAAGGGATCTTCTGATGACATCGATAAAACTCGACGACGCCTAGCAACTGGTCGTTAAGGAACTTGAGAGGAACGCACATCACAGACACGATGTCTAGAAACCAAAGATTAAAACAGAAGTTGTGATTAGTTGGTTGCTTAGCAACCTTCATCGTCGCTAAGAGCTCCGTCAGGAAAGCGGTCGTCAAGGTTGACGTCATCAACTAGCAACGGTTCTAATTTGAAAGCAACATGTGAGGCGATATTAGTCTTTAGATTGACAGGAGTAGCAAATTTGCTTTGTGACGACACACTGTAGCAAGATGATGACGTCACTTAGCAACAGAAGCGACACAAGGACTCACATGGGGCGAACTGAACGTCTAAGATTGGAGGGTAAGATGCCAGGTCTGAAATAAAAGAGAGAATTGCCGATTCCGGTGACGACAAACATCCGGAAATTATGTGAGAGAGTCAAGGTGCTAAGTTGACTGCAAAGGTCGTGAAGTGCTTCATACTGAGTCATTGAACCTTCATTTAACTGTAGAAAAGAAGTTGAAACGCGATTGACAACGCGATTTTACAAACCAGTGAATCTAATTTGTGTTCATATGATAGTTTAGATGATTCGTCATCTATTTCTTGAATATCTTCTTTTTTTGGTGAACTTTTTGTCATACTGAACCATTTACACAGTAAATCTCTCGAACAGTGTTTCACAATAAATTTCTCAAAAGTTGTTGGGTTTTCTCGTTTAATATCAGCTAATGTTTGAAATATTTTAGTTTCTTCATCAGTTTCACCAACAAACTGTAATTTTTTATATGGAGCAACCATTAGTTTGATATTAGTAGCTGATTGTTCCTCTTTATCAGTTATACATGATTGCTTAACAGGTAGATGTCCTGGAAAAGGAACTCTTTCGTAAGAACGCAGATATTTATAAGGCCAATTCGACGAACCAGCCATTTTTTAAACATAAAGTCGAACAAGATAACATTCAGAAAAACTTAAATCTATTTCCTCTCATTTCATCATTTAATTAATTCTACTGATTATGACGTCACAAGACTACATCACTTCAATCAGCTGACTTCAGATTGAAATCTATCAAATTCCTTCGAAATAGGAATCGAGTAATTAACTCAGAAACCATAAAATTGAAATAGTTTAAGTATCTTGAATATTTAAAACCTTTCATGTATAAAATATTTTCGTAATAAATACAAAAATATTATCAACATTTATTAAATATGTGAAGATTATTTGAAACGATTTAATTTCATTAAAAAGCTTTTTAAGTCTTTATATTAATGATATTATCAATTGATAAAGTCTTAAAATACTAATAACTTTAGCTGAAAATCTAAAAAAACATTTTTCTAATTGAAATAATTCAGTTTTTGTTAATTAGAAAATATTATTATGAAAAAAACAAAGTTTATTAGTAGCAACAGATATGAAGTCCACCTGAAAGGTCCCGGGTTCGAGATGACCTAACCCTGTTTAAAGACAACACCTCTAGCTAACTCATTTGCTTTTATTTTCGCCAACTTTTGAGGTTGTTTACTCATCTTATTCAGATGACAAATTCTTGTAACAAACAATATGGCTGAAGAGAAATTATAAAAAGTTTAAGATAGGTGATGAAAATAACACAAAATAAATGATAATTTGAAGTAATTGAAGTCGGTAGACGATTGCAAATTGTGGTTAAAAAAGTTAAAATTTCAATATTAATAAAACTCAAATGAACCAAAGTTGTTCAAGAAGTTTAGCATGAAGCAGATGAAATTTAAAGAGTTGTAGATAAAAGTCGGGAATAAATCACTTTAAGGTCTTTACTAAAATAGGAAACTGAGTTAAAAACTGTTGAGATGTCTGCATAGATGATGTTAGTTTAATGAGCAACTTTACCAATTAATAGATTTGACAGAAGCTACTAGTAAGAGAAAGGTCTGAAGAATTATTTCTAGTTTATTAATTTGTTTCTAACTCGATGAAACGTCATCGATGACGTCATCTTTAACTTCGTCCACATCGACTTCTGGGCAGCTTTCAACCTGCAATTTCTTTATTGAATTGGTTTTCGAGGTTTCAGTCTGAATCTAATCTTCATCAGATCTTCTGAGATTGGATCTCATTTATCAGTTCTTTTCTAAAAACTTCAGCCTCCTTAATTCAGTTTTTAAAGACAATTATGAGTTTTGGTGTAAAACAGATGAACTCTGTCTCATGAATACCTGAGAAGAGACTAATTGCTTCTTTGTAGACCTTCAAAAAGGTTCGTATTCAAAATGGCTTCCTGATCGCGCGCGCGTGTTGTACTTCTGAAAACTTGTTATCATCAAACACCACAGATGATAACCAGTGAATTGGCATCTTCATGTTACAAACCAACATTTTTTTCATTCAATGGCTGCGAAAAATTTAATCTGATGAAATAGAAGAAGAAAGCTGGCAGATTAATTGAAACATAAAACCATATTTTCATTATTAAAAGAAGAAATGATATTAGAATAATCAGATGAAACTGAAAATGATTTGAAAGATCAAAATAATTATCAGATAAAGTTAAGTTTGGATCAAAAATATCTTCAAATCTATTTACAAGAACTTAAAGATAAATAGAAATGAGCAACTCAAATTAATTTTTAATAAAATTTGGCTTTTTAAATCAATTTATTTGCTGCTTGAAATAAAGATTATAAAATAAAAAGTTAGATGGGACATTAAACGGGTCGTTTGTTCCTTAATCAACCACAGGGTAGTGGGACTTATGGTTGGGAACGATGTTTCCTCAGCTAGCGTAGTATGTGGTACAACGAGGTGGTTCTAAACCCACGCAAACAAACCATAATAGATTTGTAACTAATTAAATACTTGAAATTATATTCAGTTGAAGTAGAAACATTTTCTCTTTCAGTCAGTTTGTTTTTTCATAAGCATGTTTCATGTTGTAGTTTTTTTTAGATTTAAATTCGTATTTGTTAACTTCATAAAACTTTTTATTTATTAAAAAACATAAAAATATTATTTGATATTTGCGTAATTTTTCAATTATTATTTTTTCTACTTTTGTGTCAACTTGCTTTTGCTGACCTTCTAATGGGTTTTGTTCTGTTGATACTTGGTATCAAATCACAACAATTTTCAGGTGATTATTGTTATCATGATCTTGAATGGCGTCCAAGTGCAACTTGTAATATTATTGGTGCACTAACCGTCCTCTAATCACAAACATCAATGAGTATGCTGCTTATAATCACAAGTGTCAGGTTGTATCTTCTATTCAATTCTTTCAAATCAACTATAAATTTTGTCTCTTTGTTTCAGCAACTTTTTGGTTTTTATTTATAACTGTTTATTACCTATTTGGATTGAAACTGAGTTTACTGATGAGTACTATATCGAAGCAAACCCATTCTTACCGCAGTCTGTTAGTTTTAAAGATCTTAAAACGTTCTATAAAACCAACTTTAATATTGGTGATCTAAAAAGTTGGTATTTCAGTTCTGATGAAGGTAAGAACCGTTTTCCAAACAGAAATATTAAAGTAAAGTCAACTTTCTGTTATTACAGTTCTTCAGCTGTTTGTTTTCCAGATCTTTATACAAAAACTTCATCTTCTAGGTTTACTCTTTCTATTTTTATCGTTACTTTCAACTTTATTTCACTTTTGTTTATTGCTGCAACTTACATTTCAATATTTTATCAAACTAAACAAAGTATGAAAAAGGTTAACAGCAAATCAAATGAAAATCAGATGATGAAGCGACGAGTTTCTTATATCATTGTAACAGATATGATTTGCTGGTTACCAATTATTTTAATATCTTTTATGAGTTACAACGGATATCAAATTACTGGGATAGTTGATCCACTATCTGCAATTGTACTTTTGCCAGTCAATAGTTCAATTAATCCAATTATTTATTCTCATATCGACAAAAAGATTTTAAAAATATTTACAAAATTTTATCCTCATCATGAAAAGACAGAAGAACTCATAACACAAAACAAAACCACTAACTTATAATCACAATATCACAACTTTTTGCTTCTAATAATTTATTTGATAATTTTTATTAATAAAGAGCTTACTATAAAAATTATTAAAAACAAAATGATGTCTTTATCTCTATATCAAGAAACTTGAAAACTTTTATTAATTTTTGAAACACAGAATATTTTCGTTTTCTTCAACTGCTTGTGTTAATCATCATAATCTTATTAATTAATATATTTCTGCGTAAAACTGAATAATTCAATTTTATTATTCAAAAATATTCTAATTTGTTATTCTGAATTTTCTTCTTTTATTTTTTTTTTATTCAAAATATTTTTAAAAGTTTAAAACTAATTTCGTTTTTTTTTTACTATTCATATATCTAAAAGTTTTTTAATTGCTCTTCAATCTTAGAATTTTTTATGAAAGATTTTAAATTGAAGATTAGGATGATTAGAAGATGATGATTGGAAAATGTTCTATCGATTTTTTTCATTTCAAACTTTTATGGAATGAAATAAAGAACTTTGCTTTAATATTTTTATAATTCTATATAATTATTCACTGTTATATGCTTTGAGGGCTATCAAAATACCATGTGTTACATCTTTTTGACTAAATAGATGTTATTTGTGAGAATGTGTGTTAGCGGGAGGTGCTCTCTTCAGGTACCCTCCTTCGCATTTATTGTAATAAATAAACATTTTTTATTTTACTTATTTTTTTTTATTATTTTTTTAAACAATTCTTCTATTGATTTGTTTCAATTCAAACTTTTATGGAATGAAATAAATAAAATTTTTTAAACTTGCAAATAAATATTTTAAATTTAAAGTTAATTTCAAAATGTCAGTTTCAATCTGAAATAGATTTTTTGTAAATTTTATTGATATTAGTATTTATATAATTTATTTTTTCATAAATTTTAAAAACGACGATTCAATTTAATGATTCAAATTAAGGAAAATAGAAAATTCACATAATTTTTTTTGACAAATTAGCAAACAACTTTTTTTATTAAAATTTTAATTTTTTGTTCTTTTTTATTAAAAGGTTCATTATTCAATTTGAATAAATATAAAAATAATTTATTTATAGAATTTATTTATTACTCACTAAAGGGTTGCCAAATTATATTTAATAAATATTAGTTGTCAGAATGTGTGTTAGCGGGAGGTGTTCTCTTCAGGTAACCTCCTTCGCATTTATTGTAACAAATAAATTATTTAAAAAAGTAGTAAATAATTTAATATTTATTTAAATAAAGTAATTATTCATGATAAAATTAATAAGTTTTTTATTACTGATTTAAAAGATAATTTTTTATTGGTTTTATTTTGCTTTTATTTAGAATATCAAATTCAGTTAATCATTTTTAAATAAATAGAAAATGAAATATATAAAGTATAAGTGACAGTAAAAAGACAACATTGTATATTGTAAATACTCAATTGAATCGACAATATTGTAAAAACTATGGTGGACCCAAATAAAAGTGGCCAGACCTTACGTTCAAATGTAAAGAAAAATCCTTCAAAACAAGATTATAATTGCCAATCCTGCAATAAAGTTTGCTCTGGTGAAGATCCGGCAATAGAATGCTTTAAATATCCCTCCTAGAATGTATTTTGGAATTTTACCATCAAATTTTGAAGAGAAGAAAACCCTCAAGTTGCAAATGGTTTTTGAGCATCATACTGTTTCATAGATTCTATTTCATGATGTCCAAACTTTTTTGCTATCAGCAGAAGGAGCTTAGATATTTCATTTTGTACAATTTGGCAACCCTGCTTCAAATGAATTCTGTTCAATAAAGCTAAAAATTCTCTTTATTACGCTTATGCATATTTTCATAAAACTTTCATAAAAGTCATCTAAAGTAACGAGGCAGTTATGATTATAAAAAATCTGTAATAGATGAAAGAATTGAATTAAAATCGAATTCTATTCATTTTTCATCTGTTTCATTATTCTTTTAAAAAAAAAACTTTTACTTCACAATTTCTTTTTTATTGTTTTATAAACTTTTGACATAAGTAGTAATGACGTCACTGTACGCGAAACGCGTTTATGTAAATAAAAAAATGTCACGTGACAAGTTTGAGTCAGTAAAATTGTGAATAAGTTTCAGGTTTTATTCTATTTGAATAAGTGCTTATAAATTGTGATAAAGTTATTTCTAGGAAGTGATTTATATATTGTGGTTGGTGACAGTAAAAATCTTTCATGAAAACTATAACCAGTAACATATATATATAAAGTATAAGTGACAGTAAAAAGACAACAACTATGGTGGGCCCAAATAAAACTACCAAGATCTTACGTTCAAATGTAAAGAAAAATCCTTCAAAACAAGATTGCAATTGCCAATCCTGCAATAAAATTTGCTCTGGTGAAGATCCGGCAATAGAATGCTTTAAATGTCTCTCCTGGTTTCATCTGTAGTGATGTGAGCAAAAAAATTTATGATATATTTGATAACAACCAGATGAAGCAAATGGGATTCAAATGGTTCTGCATTAAATGTAGAACCATGGACACAACAGCTCCCTCATCTAATTCTAATCAAAACCTATTATCCGACATCAGTAAATCTGTATCTGCTGAATAAGTCAAATTTAAATCTGAAATTTTCAACAAAAAGATTTCTAGTTTGTCTAAATCAATGGACGACAAAGAAACCTGTCACATGGACCTCGGTGGTCGGTAATCCCGGTTCCGACAAAAATATTAACACGGTGCAGCTTCTTGCCAAGAAGGTCACCGACACGCCAAAAAAACTCACTTTAGACCGTGAGGACAGAGAAAACAATGTCATCATCTTTAATGTCTCTGAGACTGATAAAGATGATGACAGTAAGTTTTTTAATCAAATGTGCTCTCAAAGCCTTGATTTTGTGGACATTCCAAAGGTATCAATGACTAGACTTGGAGCAAAAAGCTCAGATTATGAAAGACCGTTGAAAGTGTCATTTCAGGAAAGTTGGAACAAACACAAGTTTCTTGCCAAACTGCATAAGCTAAAGCTTGACAAAAAATTCGAGCGCATTAGAGTAGCACATGATATGTGTGAAGATGATCGCTTAGAAAGTAAGCGTCTTCTAAAAGAAGCGTATAACCGAAATCAGAAGGAACAATCAACTGATTTAAAATACAATGTTTGAGGTCCACCATGGGCCTTGAGAATTGTCAAGGTTTTTTCAAAAAACGGAAGTGGTAAATAACCACTGGACCCACATCTTTTTTCGAAGTGTACCTACCTACCACCCTCTAAAATTAATGATGAGGTTACTGTTAAGGCCTTATTTAAGGTTCTGAAGAGTGTTGTGTGTCCTGAGTTATATATTTTAGGGATTTTAATTTTGGTAAAATTGATTGGAATAACCCGAATTTAGCATTTATTGGAAAATCGTTTAACTTGGATAGCGATAGAACTAATTCAGCCTTTCTAAGTCATGTCTTTATAAGCTTTCTCGATACCAATAAGCTTCTTTGCAAGTTATATCAGCTCAGACGGCACACATTACATCTTAATAAGCCCATATCACCTAGTACACTAATCAGAGCAAATTTTTTCTCATACCGCACAGTTAGTAGATGGAACCAGCTGCCATCAGACATTGTCATATCAGAATCACTCGCGTTGTTCAAGCAGAAGTTGAACCGTTATAATATTGCCAACATTGTCATTTCTAAACTGTTATTTCCCTTTTTTTTTATATTATTAACATTCTATGTAATTGTTCACTGTATATGTTTTGAGGACTACTGAAATATCATGTGTTACATCTTTTGCTTTCTATGTTTTTAACTTAAAAGTTGTTATTTGTGAGAATGTGCTTTAGCGAGAAGTACTCTCTTCAGGCACCCTCCTTTGCATTTATTGTAATAAATGAATATAAACTTGAAAAAGTTCCAAACTCATGTTCTTGTAAAAGTTGAGAAAGTAACATGTAATTTAATATCAATTTTATAACTTCCTCTTTTATAAAGTAATCTAAAATACTTCCAAAACTTACTTCTCCTACAAAAGTAGATTTCTTAGATGAAACAACTTTTATATTTCAAAATAATTGTAAAAAATTCTATTTGAAAATATAAACTTTCAATAAGTTACTTGTTTAACACAAAATAAAGTTTTGAAAATTATTTGAAACTAACAATTTGCTTCTACGACAAATTATAAGTTTTTATATTTGATATATACAAAAGCTAGACTTTTTAAATAAGAATCAAAATAAACTTCTTTAAAACGTCCAGTTTTGGATATATGTTCCCTCTTTGCAAACAACAAAATATATTTTCTTCATCAAGCTGATACAAAAGCATTAATTATAAATATTTGAACATATAAGTCTCAAAGGACCCTGTACACAAAATATAACCAAAGTTCAATCCAATAACATAAAAGTGAAAAATAGGACAACTTTTTCCCGGTTTGCCAGTCACAGCCTTGTTTTAAAGGACTAAACAAAGAACACAATCAAGAAACTGAGAAAGATTGAATTTTTATCTAAAACTTTTGTTGGTTTAAATTTGGAAATAAATGATTTGTTGATTTATACAAATTAAATTATCAACTTTTTAATAAGCATAAAAAGAAAATAAATAAATTGATACTTTTATTCGATATTTTTTATCAAATTATTTATTTAATATTTGGTTTATTTACAAGAAATTTAAATATTTTCCTAAAATATTTTTTAAATATTTTTTTTTTAATAATTTTAGATTCAATTTCATCAAAAAAATTTTTATCTAAAAATTTTGAAAAATGAGAAATTTAGAAAGACATAAAAAGATCTAAGATTTGATAAAAGATGTAAAATCAGGATGTTGATCTTAGAAACCCCTCTAGAGATTTCTTAAAAAAAAATATTTTATCTAAAAAGAATTTGAAATCGCGATGGAAGCGTTGTTGCTTGGCAACCGAATTTTTGCTGAATATCTGTTTCACCGATTAAAAAATAACAATTTCAAATTACTGAAAATCACCAAACACACAAAATTGCGCTGATGACGTCACGTTGCTGATGACGTCACAAAAAAATTAAACATTGTGAACAGCGATCGAGCTTGTGACGTCACTATCCTCATTTGCATATATTCGTTCAATCAAATCAAAGTATTTTGACAAGATAGCTTTTCTTCGTAACTTCAGCGTCGGACCTAAAAACAGCGATGACGTCACTAGCATCTACCGACTGATGACGTCACTAACCAAGTTCGCCTCCTTTTATGGTGAAGTTTTCGTTCAAGACGCACCATTTGCGAATTTCACTTCCTGACGTCATCACTGAATTCGCTTCTTTCAATTTCAACTGTAATTGATGACGTCATATTTCACATATGATGATGACGTCACATTTCATATATGATGATGACGTCATATTTCATATATGATGATGACGTCACAACTCACTCGAATCGCTTCATTGAAGTCCAAATCATTTCCGGAAGAAATTTGTGACAAACGAAACGAAGAACTTCCGGCTGAACGACAAAATTCGATCGTTTCTTCTGTCAATACGTCACTAATGACGTCATCACCGCTATTTATCGATTCTTCGTGCTTGCACTGCGCAAAAATAATTTGTGATGTAGTCATCACCGATGACGTCATCACTTGTAACGTAAATAAAGCAATAACGTAAGGACGGCGATTAGCGACGATGACGCAATGGCGTAAGAAGGGAATTTCCCGTCGAAGTTGAGCTTCAATCTTTAGAGCAGGGATTTTATCACCTTGTGACGTCATCATCAAATCTACAAACATATGGGGTCACGTGATGTCATTTAACTGATGACGTCATCACCTTTCAAACGACCGCAGATATAAACAAAGCCGTCGTCATCACAACGACCGACGTCACCACTTCGAAACCAACCTTCTTCATCTACTTCGATAGTGACGTCACCGATGTAACCCATCGCTACGTTTCGACCCCATAAACAAATCTGTGATGACGTCATCAATTTATAACTACACTTATGACGTCACTTCTACCTCTTCGTTGTCAGGATCAATTTTGACGCGTAACCCTGGCAACGCTTTGCCGACCGATTGAAGCCGAAAACGTCCCGGTGACGTCATCGAACAAATATGAGGCCCTGCACTTGATGACGTCATCACATATGATCGATGATGACGTCATTACATACCACAAGTTTCACTTAATCCGTAAATTTCAATTAAGTTGATGTTTGATGACCAGATATTGGTTTGTGTTTCCATGGCAACCGGACCAGCGGTCGACGCTGGCAACCAACATCGGTCCAAACCAACTAAAGTTTTTTGGTAACGAAAAGTAAACCTCTCGGCCAATGAGAAACCAAAAGCGCTTCCCGACTCGCTGTATGACGTCATCAACATCTGATGATTGTCGTGACATCACACTTACCCACGTGACTTCATTTGTAGCGTTTGAAACGCGATTGAACGCGTGAAGCGATGAAGACGTCTTTCAATTATTCCACTTTCTTCAATTTGATTTTTTAACTTCAAATGGATTTTCTCCCAAACTCTCGGCACAGAAATGAAAATCGTCGGGCGAACTTGACGTAAGGTGGTTGCTAAGGTCCCCTAACAACCAACAATCATGTATACGAATTGATGACGTCATCAACTTACTTTCAAAGCATCAACATCGGCGAAATAGACAGTGGAAGCAGTTGCTAGTGGCAACCAAACGTCAGATAGTTGTGAAGCGACATGTGAAAGAGGCAGATACGAAACAATCACTTCATGATGCATACTCCCGATCCACGTCATCAAGCTTCTCGTCGTCCACGTGATCTACAAGTGATGACGTCATCAAGTTGCTAGTGATGACGTCATCAACTGACATTGTCATGACTTAACATAACTCCTTTTGCTTGGCCACTGGTTCCTGATGTAAATACGATTTGGCAACATTCATTCGCTCGCTGTTCTCGCGTTATTTCATCGATGACGTCATCGCTGACATCATCACCTTGCTGTAAAAAGCTCTCCCACTACAAATGATATCGTTGATGACGTCATATACGGAGTGAAAGACAAAATACCGAATAGACATTTTCGAGTGTGACGTCATCTGATGACGTCATCACCACCACGAATTTCAGCTTCGGTAATTGATGCCAAATCTGGAAACGATTTTTTTAACTTTTTTTTTACAAAAAATTTTTTTCAACTTTTAATATTTTCTCCATTTGTATTTTATCATCGACGAATATCACCGGTGATGACGTCATCTCGATGACGTATTTGCAAGACTCTGGTGTGTTAGTGACGTAAATACCGCATCCAATACCTCTGTTGTTGATAAAAAAATTTTTAGCTCCGAGAACAAATGAATTTGTTATCAGATGCTTTTATGAAGCGTTGACAAGATGTTGTCATGACAACCGGTATTAATCAGCTAATTAAAAACCGCCGAGTAAAAGCTTTTTGTGACGTCATCGCTGATTTACCCGGCAAAAATAATTCCCAAATTCGCAAAAATCCAAAAAGGTGAATTTGGAGCTAAAATACATCCAACTTGAAGACGCTCGAAGTTAAGCTGAAAAACAAGCCGATTATGACGTCATACGCTCGTTACAAGTCGTTTTCATGCATGAGTGATTTCATCTCGTGTTGATAACTGAACGGATGTAATGAGATCATAAGAACTTCCTTTTTGAAGATGACTCATCGCGACAAGTTAGCTTTATGACGTCATTAATCGCTGTTTATAAGCGATTTGTAAAGATGACGTCATCAGGGTGATAATATTTTGTTTATTTTGTCATTTATTTTGCGATGTAATAAAAAAAAACTTTTTTAAACTGTTTAGTCGTCATGGAGACCGCTATAAACGCTGATGACGTAATTGAAAAACAATTGGAAAAATGAATTATTAAATTTTGAAAGTTAAAAACATATTTTTTGGTTTCAATTTTGAGTCATTTCAGTCAATTATTAAAGAAGGCGACTCAATTACAGCGATGACGTCATCATCTTCTTTCTGCAAATGTTTTTTTTGAAATCTTAAATTTGGAGAAAAACAATTTTGAAAAAATTGAAAAAAATCGAAGTTTCAGATTTCTTTGATTTTTTCAATAAAATTTTTTAAACTTCAAAATTAGTTTAAAATATTAAAACATTAAAATCAGTCAAGCGGAAAGCTGACAAAATCAATTAAGCGTGAAGTTTGTAAAATCAGTGAAGCGTGAAGTTTGTAAAATCAGTGAAGCGTGAAATTCTCGAAATCAATCAAGCAAAACCTTTGTTAAACTTTTCGCCACTTTTTTAACAATTTCTAAATAATCGCCCCAATTCCAATATTTCCAGCTTCCTGTTACGTCATTCCAAGTGACGTCATCATCTACTGAGTCAAGTTTACGAACTGCAAGTGCAGGAAGTGACGTCACATCGCGAATAGATTCTTGAAACAATTCTGGAACCTTGAAAAAGGTATTTTTTGTAAATATTTTTGACGAAATTGTAAAATTGAAAGGATGACGTCAAGAATCAGTTTCAAATATTTAATTGTGACGTCATCATATTGATAAACAGTCGACGATTAATTAGTTTTTCGCTGATGACGTCACAAACTTTGATTTAAGTTAGAATTTGGAAAAAATCAAAATTTTTCATGAAAATTTTTTCGAAATTTGAATTTTGTGGAAAAATTTGTAAAAAATTTGAATTTTTTTTTCAGACAGTTTGAAGGAATTTGATTTTTTCATTTCTTCTGATATCAACAGCTGACATTCTGTTGTTTGTTACGAATATTCCTTTTTGGTAAAAAGCCATTTTTGATTCGATTTCTTTTTCTGAAATAGAAAAGTGACGAAATCAAAATTAGTTGTCATGACAACCAGCAAATGGGAAACCCTCACACGCGAAGCTTTTCAAATCGTTAAAGAGCTTTTGTGTTTGTGACGTCACTAAAAGAACAAAGCGTTACAACTTATCAATAAAAACTATTTTCGGACATTCATCATTCAGCTAAAAAATAGATTGAATCGATGATGACGTCATAAGCGCTTCAAATCCTCATTCAATTTCAACTTCAAACTTTAAAATAACCCTCAACCTTCTGCTATACGTCAACATGACGTCATCAAAACTACATCTGATTATCAGCTGTGTGTTTATTGCGTACAAAAAAGTTTTTTTTAAAAAAAAGAAGAAAGAATACAACAACAACAAAAAAAGGAAATAAATATGATGACGTCATCAGATGACGTCATTGTGACATAAGGTTTGTGTGTCATTAGAACAGAAATTGGCAGTTGCATCACCACCATGATTATAAGATGACGTCACAGCGTGTAAATGACGTCATAATCGACAAGATGGAGCAGAATCAATGACGTCATCAACTTTTAAGCTGAGACGCGATCTAGCGATGACGTCATCGCTGAATCATCTTCAGTGTGATGTTGTCGATGCAATAGCGGCAAGTTAGTGACGTCATCATTGTCATTAATTTTCTTCACAACTGAATCAGCTGATGACGTCATCGATGTATCAGCTGCGGTGACGTCACGATCTTTTGCAGTTCCATTTAATCGTTGACGATTTGAAGTGAGCGAAACGCGAGGCGTCGCCGATGACGTCATTTGATACAAAACTTCTTCTTTGCGTTGTTCGGTAGTAGTGATGACGTCACCATCGACGCGACGCTTTTCGCCGCGGTCAGTGACGTAATAAAGAATGACGAATACGAGACCGATAAAAAGAAGAGCAACAAGTACACCGAGAACAGCTGTTGTTGATCCAGCTGCTCCCCAAGAGTTGATGGAGGTTTCGGACTCAATTGGCTCCTCCGGATTCGGGATCAGATCCTGGCATCTTCTTCCTGTGTATTGTCCGAAACAAAGACACCATCTTTCGTTGCCAGAGCGACAACAGATGCTTTCATGGAGACAGTAATCGGAGTCACATTCTTCTTTGCACTCCTTCGAGAACTGAAAACTGGTCGACGCGATATCTTTACCAAAGTAGTTGGTCACGTGACAAGAGAACTGTCCATCGCGTAAGTTGCTTCCGCCGCTGATTCGAAGCATTGAACGCGATTTACTGGTTACGATGGTCACGTGGTTACCGTCATCTTGTAGCGTTTTGTTGTCTAGCAACCATTTAAATTTCATTTTTAGTTTCATCTTTACCGCGTTGCAAGTTAAACTTAAACTTTGATTCTCCCAATTTGGTAATAAAAGCTTTGACCCTTCTTTGATTGTCGCTTCAGGTAACGTGGGAACGCATGACGCGCATATGACGTCACGAATCAATTTTTTTGTTTCTCGAAATTTTTTTGAAGGATTAAAAGAAAGTTGAAAAAAATTCTTTTCCGAAGTCGCTTCGAAAAAAACCCAAAATTTTTTTCTTTTTAAATCTTTTTTTTTTAATTCCAAACAACCTCCGGAAGATCCAAAACTTCCGAGTTTAATTTTCATTTTTTTTGTCAAATTTCCGTCGCGTTTCGCGAAAATTTTCACGATTTGAGCTGTGACGTTGTACCTAGTTCCATCTTTTAACTTTAACTTCTCGTCTATTGACAACACTTTAATTTGACTGAAAATCGCTTCAGGCGCCTTCTTCGCCAATTTCATCGCCGAATCTTTTTTCGACGTCTTTATACAATGACGTGTCGCGTTGATGACGTCACAAGCGATTACAAAAACAACAAAAAATATTATTTTTTTCATTTTTACCAACTTCTGAAAGAAAACTTTGATTAACAACAACAAGGTTGCTATGACAACAAATCACTGATGACGTCGCTATCTGACTTCAATGACGTCATCGACTGTTCGATGTCGACGACTTCTATGTTTGTGTTGAAAGCGTTGAAAGTTGGTGATTATAAAGCGCGGCGAGAGAAGACGAAAAAGTGCGCCGATGACGTCATGCGTAAAACGATTTCTTGACGCGAAAAAGAAATTTTCTGACGAAATCCAAGTGACAAGTGAGCCGCGATCTTGACGTCGCGATAATTACTTAAAAGCTTTTTTGAAAAGTGCCAAAAAAGTTAATGTTGCCAAATGAAAATATTAAGTTTTCGATGACTTGCAGTCGTGACGTCACTGATTGTAAACGCCATTTACAAACTAGTCTGGGAGTTGATGCTTTCTCCTATACAGTCCCTAATACCTCCCATCAAAACGCCTTTGTTTTTTTTAAGGAGGTTTTCCAGGAGAAAATATTCTGTCAACTTTTCAAAATATTTTCTTTTCTTTTATAAACTCTTTTTGTTATAAAATATTTTTGAAATTAAACGAAAAAAATTCCAAATTTTCTTACCTGTTAAAAACTCCATTCTTTCATCATTCAATAAAAAAAATCTTCAAAAATAAATTTCTTTTCCAAATTTTGATGAATTTTCTGACCAATTACATCAAAGTTTCCATTACAACAAAAATAGTTTTTTTAAAAAAAGCATTTCAAGTTAAATATTAAACTGAGGAAATATTAGCTTAAATTACGTCATTTCAGTTATAAATTAACCTCAGATGTAATTTGTAATAAATAATTGTTAGAATAATTTTTACGTTCAAAAATTCCTCTACGAGAAGAAAGAGCAAAATTTGTTGAATGTGATTTAATTGTCTTCGATACAACTATTTAAAACTTGCAACTTTATGTTTATTTAATCAAAATGGAGAAACTGTTATTGACCTATGTTCTAAAGTACAAATTTACACAGAATTTGAGAAAAGTTATTTGGATTAAAATAGAAAAACGTCACTAACTTGATTGACATTAACAATCATTTCAAATAATTTAATTTAACAAAAAAAACTCACCACGAGGTGGCGCTGATAGAAATTTGTAAATTAAATTATTTAAAAGAACATTTTGAAACTTATCAATTTGAAATTGTAAATTAACCATTTTGGTTTAATTCCAAAAAAGTTTCAAATAAGTTCTTGTTGTTTTAGAGCTTGTAATATGATTAGATCTAAAATCGTTTAAAGTCTTGTAACAAGCAACTCAACAAGGATCTTGAAATAAACTTTTTGTTAATTGATGTTTGCTAAAAACTGATATTTACAAATATTCGCAATTTCAATAATTCTGTTAATAAAAGAATAATAATTGATAATAAATCTTTGTCAGTGAAAGTTATTTGTTAATTTGAAGCTTCTGTTAAGAAAGTCTTTCTGAGAAATTAAACAAAAAGTTAATTAAAAAATATTCTTCAAAATACGTCTAGATCAGGAAGTGATGAGGATCAGGAAGTGATGAGGATCAGAAAGTGATGAAGATCAGCAAGTGATGAGGATCAGAAAGTGATGAGGATCAGGAAGTGATGAAGATCAGGAAGTGATGAAGATCAGGAAGTGATGAGGATCAGAAAGTGATGAGGATCATGAAGTGATGAGTATCAGGAAGTGATGAGGATCAGGAAGTGATGAGGATCAGGGAGTTATAAGGATTAGGAAGTGATGAAGATTAGGAAGTGATAAAGATCAGGAAGTGATGAGGATCAGAAAGTGATGAGGATCAGGAAGTGATGAAGATCAGGAAGTGAGCAGAATTCTTTACAGTTCAACAACAAAAAACCGAAAACTTATTATATAGCCAATTGTTTTTTATTTCTTAGTAAAAATTGCTTTCAGTGAAATGATTAGAAAATCGATATTCAACCAACTTTTACATTGACATGATTGCAATCCAAACATCTAATTTGCATCAAAATGTTTTTTTCTAACTACTTGACTACCTGTCAAGTTATTTCACGTTTGTTCCTAACTTATATCAAGACTAAAAGTCAAATTGAGATGCTTAATTTTAATAAATATTATTTGTGAGAATGTGTTAGCGAGAGGTGCTCCCTTCAGGCACCCTCCTTCGCGTTTATTGTAATAAGTAAATAAGTTTATCAACAAAATAATACAACTTTAATCAGTTATCAAGTTTATTTTCAATCCTTGTTCACTTTACAACTAGCGACTAAACATTAGTTTCATCTACCATCTAACGAACAAAGTTTTGGTTTCAGATATCAACTTAATGAAAACTATTACTGAAAAATATTCAGTGAAATATTAGAAACTTTTTAAATTTCAAAATGTTTCTTTCATGAGCTTTTTGTCATCTATTTATCAATAATACATTTATTCTTATTTATTGATTTATTTAAACGTTTTACTATCAGTCACTTTTTTTAACTATTTAATTAGAAAGTTAAAGAATTTTATTTTGAAAAATCATGAATCTTTCAGACAAGCGATCTGATTGGCTGCTTCTATAAACTTCTAAAACGAAAAGAGATCAAATAAATAAATTAAAGAAACTTCTAATAATCAAGTCTCATATTTTGAATGATTCAAATTTTTTACCAAATATAAACAGTTTGGTTTGTTCAAATTCTTAAAAATTTATTTTTTCTGTTTTGTAACATTATTCGATCGTTTTAAAAACTTAAAAGAATAAAATTTGAAATTCAAATTATAAAAAGTTCATTTTTGGAGCATTCAGAAAAATGAATACTTCATCAAAGATCAAGTCAGAGATCAAAAAGTCTTCTCTCTCGTAGCCAAGAATTTTTTGTTACTTTATAAACAAAATTTTTTAAATTTCTTTAATTCTGGGACTAGTTAAGATGAAAATCTTATTTAAAGATCAAATCTTCAAAAGGAGAGTATTTAGAAACAAATTTGTAAAATAATTTCTAATTTTTACTTTCAACTAAAAAAAGTTTTAAATAATTTTACATTTTGGCAAATTTGTAGGTCTTTTGGAACAAAACTATTTTAAAATCAAGTTCAGAAAACTTTGTGGTAATTTTTTGGTCAGAATAATTTAGAAAAAAGGTTTTCACAACGAAACCTGGTTTAATTGTAGCAAACATGTCAGACTACAGATAAAGATGATAGAAGAGACATCAGTGGATATTTGCAATAAAAGTTAGACGATTTTTTAAATTTATTTTTCAAGATATTATCATTTCTTATAATTAATAAATAAATGAAATATTTTGTTGATTAAACAGATAATGAAACCGAAACAGAAAGCTGTTCAGCAAGTGAAAAGGTATTATCTTATTCTACAAATTTTCAAATTAAGATAAATATAGGAAGACTTACTTATTTACCAAAAAGAGAAAAGATAAGTTTAATATCAGCAAGGCAGAAAAATATTTAGCGATGAATTGGCATTGTTTAAAAATTTTTTATAAAAGTTTTATTCCTTCTCATATTTTGTTTTAAACTTAAAAATGTTTCAATTTTAATTTTTATCAAATCTTTTTCTTGAAACTTTGAAGGGATACCCGAAGCAAATTGGTTTTATTTTGGGAAATCAACTTTGTGAGGCCTTCTCTGTTGATGGAATGCAATGTAAGATGATATCATCTCAAAGAAAAATAAATCTTTACTTTCATAATAAGTTTTTACAAATATTTTTCAGCAATTCTATTTTTGTATTTGAGAAACTATTTGAAGTTTAACGATAAAGACTCGGTTATGATTTACCATATCTTCACCATATTAGCTTTCTTGTCACCACTTTTTGGTGGTATCATTGCTGATTGTTTTTGGGGAAAATATAAAACTATCAAAATATTTTCAACTTTTTACATTGCTGGTTATGGTCTACAACTAATTGGTTCTATCCCATATATACTAAACTATTCAGTAAACAGGTAAGTTAGAGTATCTGTCAACTTTCCTATTTTAAAGATTTGATATAAAAGATACCTTTCTGTCATTGGATTAGTATCTGTAGCAGTTGGTATTGGGGGTATTGAACCTTGTGTAACTACCTTTGCAAGTGATCAATTCACTGAAAAACAGGTTTGAAAATCCTTGAAATTTCAAAAATAACTTGATTTATTGTTCAGAGATTTTTGAGAAAAAAGTATTTTTCTTTATCTTACTTCGCTTACAACGCTGTCAGTATCATCTGTTTTTTAATTTTTCCAATATTACGAAATATTGAATGTTATGGAAAAGAAGAAAGCTCTGAGGAATGTTTTACAATTGCGTTTGCAGTTTCACTAGTTTTCATGGTCATCTCTTTTGGTGAGTCTGACAAGTTTTACAGATTTATATTTCGCAAATTATTTGTAGCTTTGTTTGTTGCTGGGTCAAGATGGTATATAAGTCATCATCCAAGCAAAAACATCTTTCTTCAGATGTGTAAATGTATCTTCTCAGCAATCAAGACACGTTGGAATACACCAAAATCTGAGCGAACAAAAATTCACTGGATTGAATATTCTAATTCATCTGTAACGTTTGAAAATCAAATAATTAAAATTAAAGATTTAATCAAGACGATTTTCAGGAGAAGATGAAACGAGACACAAAATATGTTCTTCAAATCATCTTACTCTTTCTCCCAATCCCTATATTTTGGACTTTATTCAACCAGCAAGGGTCCACATGGTTGCTACAAGCAACCCGACTAGATATGAGACTGGTATGAAATAATTTCAAATAAAACTTTTCAATAAAACCAATAAAATTTGATCTTAGGGATCAATTGATATAAAACCCGATCAAATAGAAGTCCTTAACCCTCTCTTGGTCCTGATCTTGATCCCTCTGATGGAGTTTACTCTTTATCCTCTTCTTGAATACTTCAAAATCAACTTCTCAGACTTGAGAAAGATGACAATAGGGTTTTTACTAACTGGAGTTTCATTTGTAGTTGCTGCTGCTCTACAAATGTCTATTGATGTAAAAATACTTTTTCAATTATTTTTCTGAAATTTATTCCATTCATAAAAATTTTTACTTTTAAAACAAGAAACTTTATTTATTTCAGAAAACTCAAATTATTCTCCCTACCAACAGTCAGTTTGGTGTCAGGTTCATCAATTCAGCTCCTTGCAATCTTAACATCACCTTTCAAGATCAACTTCCAATCTTTATTGAGAAGACTCTGGTTCCAGTCTCCTTCAGTTATCCCAGTTTTAACTTTTATAATTTTTCAGGCATCTGAGATAAATTTCTTCCCCAAAGACACAAAAATCCCTTTTTCTTTTTCAAGTTGTTCTGGGAAGCAAATAAATGATGAAGTGACTGCTGGGAGTGGAATTGTCAAAGATATCTTCCTACATGGTGCTGAAGCTCAAGAAAAAGTTGAAGTAAACCAACTTCAATTTTCTTTTTCAACCTTCAGATTATGTCTCTAACAGGTCAACATGCTGACTGAAAAATCTGAAAATGGAAGAGCTCGATTAACTATCTTGAACCTAGCAACCAACCAAAAAGATCTTACATTTACAAGCAAAGATGTAGAAACAGAAGTTCTTCCTTATCAGACAAGAACAAGATATCCAGAAGTGGACCGTGGAAAGTGTTTTAGATTTAACAACTTTTATTTTAGAGTAGCTAATTTATCTGTTTTAGTATTGTGGTTAAAATACTTGATGGTGTTGATGAGTTATATGAAATTGGAATGAATATGGAAGCTTGTGCGGTTTATACACTTGTCATTACTGATTCTAAAGATAAATCTTTCTTTGTGAGTTCAGTTATATTTACAGAGTAGCTTTATATATGATATTAGTTAACGAATCTATCAAAGACACAAATGAGAAGTATTAATTAATCTATTTGTTTATTACAATAAATGCAAAGGAGGGTACCTGAAGAGAGCACCTCTCGCTAACACACATTCTCACAAATAACAACTTTTAAGTTAAAAATATAGAAAGCAAGAGATGTAACACATGATATTTCAGTAGTCCTCAAAACATATAACAGTGAACAATTACATAGAATGTTAAAAATATAGAAAAGAAAAAAATACAGTTTAGAAATGACAATGTTAGCAATATTATAACGGTTCAACTTCTGCTTGAACAACGCAAGTGACTTCGACTTGGCAATGTCTGATGGCAGCTGGTTCCATGTACTAATTGTGCGGTATGAGAAAAAATTCGCTCTGATTAATGTATCAGGTGATATGAGCTTATTAAGATGTAATGTGTGTTGTCTGAGTTGATATAACTTGAGGGAAGGAATAATGGAAAAGAAATCATCAAACTGAAGGTCAATTAAATTGTGGAGAATTTTTAAAATAAGGATTTTCGAACATCAATCAACAGGAATTATTTGAAGTTATCTTCCCTACCACTATCACTTTTTAAAATCTAATTATGATTCAAGTTATTTCCTTTTCAAATCAAATATAACCAGTTTCTTCATTCATTTTGAAGATTATTAATTATCTTTCCCCTTATAGTTTCTTTTTTTGTATACAGCCATGCGTTGAATAAATTAAATAAATAAACAGTTTAGCATAAAATTGTTTATTTCTACTATTTACTCGACTTTTACAGATTCTAGATCTAAATCCAAACGTGATCAGTGTCGCCTGGATAATCCCTCAATTTATGATCATATCAATTGGAGAAGTCTTCCTCGCAATCACTGGCTTGGAGTTTTCTTACTCACAAGTTCGGATATTTTATTAAGAAATAGAAATTTAAGTTTATTTTCAAAGGCTCCACCGTCAATGAAATCAGTTCTTGCTTCTATTTGGCTTTTAACTGTCTCTTTTGGAAATATAATTGTTCTAATTGTGACTGAAGCGAGAAGAATCGAGAAGCAATCAGACAGATTTCTTCTATTTGCTGGATTAATCTTCTTAGCAGCAATTATTTTTGCGTTCCTTGCTTACAGGTAGCTTTTGTTGTTGATTTAATTGTTTCTATTTTGATTGATGCTGTTTTGTGTATTTGTAGATATAAGTTAGTAGATGAAGATGAATTTGCAGAAGAAATTGAAGAAGAAAATAGAAAACGATTAGGAATTGAAAATGTTGGTTTTGATACAAATGATGAAAAGCAAACTACTAAGATGTAAATAAATCTCAATTTAATTCAGGATTGTTTTGTGAAAGTTTATCTTTTCAATGATTGCAATAAATGTTGATGTTGTTGAGTTTTATCTTTAATTTTAATGAAGTTTGAAACAAGCGTTTTTCTGTCACATCCAATTTAATATCTAACTCAACTTTAAATAGATTTGTTTTGAGGACACTGAAGCTTTTAAAACTTCTAATTTATTTACTAAAATTGTTTTAAACTTATTTTTTTATTATTCAACTTTTTTGTAGTATTTTGCTAAAAACTTCGATTTAGATTGGATGTTTGCCAAATATTCTCCAGAAAAACATTTCAAACAATTTTTTTTTATTTTTGCCAAATATAGACAGTTTGGTTTGTTCAAATTTTCCCAGAAAAATTCCAGATATTTTATCAAAATATTTATTTGAAGCAGTTATAGTGGATATATAAAATATTTAGTTTCAAAATTGAATAAAAACGAATTTATATAAAAATGTTTAAAAATTGAATTCTAGAAATAAAAAAAGATAAAAATTTGGTTGAAAATGACGATATGAGGTTATAAGGTGATTTATGATTTATACTCAGATAAGGTTATATGATATTGGTTAGCATAATGCCTTCATTTATGTTGTTAGTTTACGAATAACTCGAGAAAAACAGAGTTTAGAGCAAGATATAACCTCTAGTGGGACTCTTTCAGGTGTATCACTTGATCTGAACGATATCTTCGAGCTTTCTATTTCTACCAATGCTTTACGAGATTGAGTAAAAATCTTATCTCCACAGAAACAGGTTTTTCTCTCATCAAAACGTATAAACACATCCAAATTATCAGGTAACATCTCACACAACCAATTGTTTCTCAGAGCAAAATTGAAACACATGTGATAAAGTTTAATGATATCTTCCTTTTGTGATTGAATATGAACTTTCAATCCATCGCCGAATTGATACAAAGGGTTTCTTGCCATGTCAAACTGGTTTAAAGTTTGTAGCTTTGTTATGCTAGCAGGTAAACACTTCAGCTGGTTATCATCAAGATACAAATACTCCAGCTTTTTCAAATGTTCAATTTCATGTTGGATGTATTCGATTGCGTTTGAAGCAAGGTCAAGTGTTTCAATATTCTTCAAGTTAAAAAAACTAGATGGAAGCTGTTTGATTTGATTGTTGGAAAGATTAAGATGTTTAAGACAAGTGTTTAATCTTGAACCACGACTGAAAACTTCTTTATCTATCTCAACAATCTCATTATTCTTAGCAATGATGGTATGAAGATTTTTAAAATATCTCAAAGCTTTTGGTAATGAAGAAAGCTTGATGTTACTCAAATATAAATTTGTGATTACATCAAAACTTATCCAATCGTTCAAACCATTAAATGTTTCATAACTCATACTTTTATAAGATACCTTTCGAAGTTTTATAGTTGGAAAAATCTTTTTAAGATAAGACAAATTAAGTTCTGGTATAGAAGTGAAGTTAGAGAAATCTGTGTGATAAATCTCATCAATTGTATCAACAATCTTATAGTTACTTGGTTTGTTGATGTTTGTACTTTTGAAGTATTTAGTTTGTCCACCAGAATCAACACATAATAAGCCTTGAGCTATTTTCTTTCTTTTGTTTGAATAATCAACATCATCAACAATAGACATATACCCGCCAGCAACTTTATAAGCTATAATTGTTGAACCTTTAGCAGAATTTTGATCACAAATAATCAAATATCTAATTTCATTTGGTGTTTTCAACAACATGACAGTACAAAGTTTATATTTCCCAACTTCTTTAAAATAACACTGAAATCTCATTTTGAAATTTGTCAAACTTTCAAGTGTTTCAAATTTATTAAAGTCTGAAAAATAATTTAGAAAATATTATATTTCCATAAATAATTACAAATAGAAATTCATTTCTAATATAATTTGTTAATTTTTAAATTTAATTAATTCAAAAGTTAATTATTCAAATCTTATAATAAAAATTTCAACTTTAGATAGTTTACAGTTAAAAGTAAGTTTTTTGAAAAACTTTATACAAAATTATACAATAACCAAATAAAGTAATTACTTGGTTTTGTTCTTTTTATTACAGATAAAGAATACATAAATGACTGCATGATAAATGACATAAAAATCACTTATTCAAATTTTGAAGATTAAAAATTATAAATAACAATAACATAATAAATAAGAATAAATAAGAATAAAATTTCCAAATGTAGATTTCATATATTAAAAAATAATTTAATAAATTGATTCCAAAATAATCTTTAAAAAAGTTATTTTTAGGAACAACTACTTAAATAGTATTTATAGCCAAATATAAAAGAAACTTTAATTAAACATTTTTTAAACAAATAAATTATCAAATTATTTATATTTATAAAATCTAAATATAAAATCATTTTTTATTGTTTTATTCATCTAAATATTCAATTTTGAAATTATTTACGATTAAAGATGTTAACAATTAATCTATTTATTAATAAAATATTTTATTATTTTATAATTGACAAATAAAAATGTTATTTGAAATAAAAGTTAATTTATTTTTCATAAACCAAAATTTAATTAATAATAAAATATTTTATTACAAAACTAAATAAAAAAGATAAACAATTTATTAGTTGTGATAATATTACTTTATTTTAAAAGAAATCAAAGAGAATAAAAAGCAGACAGACTGACTTTAGCATGCAGAGCTGCAAACGCAACTTGAAAAGACTATAGGAGAAATTGCGATTCAATTCCTAACTACTTTTAACATTTTGGTTTAATTAAAAAAAGATTCTGTAATTTTTAATAATGAAAGTTTTAACATTTTTATCATCTTCATAAAAACTAGTGTTAAAAATGCTTTAAGACTATTCAGCTTTTAAAATAATTTGTTTTATTTTTTGAATTTGTTGATAAAAGATAACTTATATAAAAAATTAAAAAAGTTTTTGAAATTTAGCTGTGTTAATTTGCGATAATTTATATTAATAAATCTGTCAGTTTCAACTTAAAGTTTGTTTTAAATATTTATTTATTTTATTCAAAGCATGGCTATATATGACGCTATATATATATATATGCGAACACAAACAAGATAACTGCGGAAAATAAAGAAAGCTTCACAGTTCAGTATAATTAAAATAGAAAAATAACAACATTACAGAGGCATAAATAACTATAATATATAGATTATGAATAAAAGTTAAATTGATAAAATGAATTGTTAAAGATAAGAGAGTTAATTAGAGCTGCTAAAGTCATCTCATAAAAAATCCTGAAATTAGAATCGTGACTAAAAAAAGCTTCCAGCGGAAAACGAACTATTTATTTACTGAGAAGTCAGATGACTTCATATAATTAGTTTGCAAAACATTTTTGTCAAGAAATTACTTTCATCGTTTTATTCCTAACAATCAACTTAAACTTATAAGAAGCAAATAAAATTGAAGCGAAGATTAAAATGTTGATCAGCGACTCGATAACATCTTCTGAGGCAATCAGTTTTGAAATATGAGATTAAAATGAAGCAGAGAGAAATAGTTTAGCTCAATAACTAGGTCCTTGATGATGAATTGTTCTTTAGGCAAGTTTTCAAATTGTTCTAAGCAAAGAACATCCGGTAATCAAGACAAGAAGCGGATCAAGAAGTGATGAGGATTAGGAAGTGATGAAGATCATGAAGTGATGAGGATCAGGGAGTGATGAGGATCAACACTAGTATCTGACACTAATCTGACTAACTCAACTTTCACAACAATTCAAAATAGAAATTTTTATTTTCAACTCGATTGAATTTATTTAAACACAAGAGTCACTCCACACTTTCCACAATATTGTCGATCAAAGTGAGAGGCCAGAAATACTCCAGCGCCACATTGTTCGGTGGTACATTCACGTCGAAGACGGAAGATTTTACCATCTTCACCAACCTATAAACAACATTTAACAACTTGCTTCACTTACAAGACATTCAAACCTTATAATATCGAAGAGTTGCCATCTTGACTTTGACACGTTTGTGCTTGATCTTTTTTGGAGTTGTGTAATTCTTCTTCTTTCGTTTCTTTCCACCACCACGAAGTCTCAACACAAGATGAAGAGTAGATTCTTTCTGGATGTTGTAATCACTCAAAGTACGTCCATCTTCCAACTGTTTGCCAGCAAAGATCAAACGTTGTTGATCAGGAGGAATTCCTACAAAAAATCTTTAGTTTAGAAGTCTTCCTCATCTTAATTAGATATTTTAGAAGTTATTTTTTGCTCAGGCGGAATAACTTGTTTCAAATCATCCAGTTGAACTGTATTTAGGTGTCCTAAGTCATAGTCATCATCACAAATATTAAAAATTAGATAAAAACTTTTTAAATCTTCTTACCTTCTTTATCTTGAATTTTAGCTTTCACATTTTCAATGGTGTCAGAAGCTTCAACCTAAAAGTAGCAACAATTTGTAAATAGAAAATCATGAAAATGTAAAATTCAGATAAATCTATAAGTTGGTTTGTTCAGGCGGAAATAACTTGATTAAAAGCATTCAGTTTGTAACTGTAATTAGGTGTCCTAAGTTAGAGTCATCATCACAAACCATTTGATATAAATTACAACTATAGATTTTAAATTATATTATGTTTATATAAAATATATATTTTATTTATAAAAGATAAATTTATAAAATTTAATTATTTATAATAAATGAGGCTTTGGTCAAAAAATTATGAAAAAAGACAAAATTTCCCATAAAAAGAATTGAATTATTTTCAAGTATTAATAGAAAATGAATTATTAGTTGTAAGAAACTGAAGATATAAGAATCATTAAAATGTAAATTAATTTGTGAAAAAGTATTCCTATCAAAAAGAATTTATATTAAATGAATTACAGATTTTAGTTGACTGAGTCATTAAAATACATCAAAAAGTAACAAAATATATCAAAAAGAATAAAAAAGCTTTCAACATACAGAAGGATCATTAAAGTGTAAATCAACTTTTCATGAAAAAGTATAAAATGTAACAAAATATATTAAAAAAATTAAAAAAAACTTTTTGATGAAAATACTAGTTGAATTTATGTTAATAAATTATTCCACAAATTTATATATTTTTATATTAAGAGAAATTTAATGGTAAGAAAAAGGACCACTTGCTAACCATAAGAATTAAAAGAATAAATAATTGAAAGTTTATAAAACATGAAGCAGAGATGAAAACAACAAAATATTTATATAATTTTCATATAAATACAAATAGGAAATAGACCAAAACCTCAAAAAATTAAAACTTCCAACAAAATTGTTTATACCTCAAGAGTAATTGTCTTGCCAGTTAAAGTCTTTACAAAAATCTGCATTTTGCCTCAATCTGTAATCAACGTATCATCATTAGCAACCAGTTTTGTCAAAAAACTAGTGGCCTAGACATGTATCATACAATACTATAAACTAATTTACTTTCACATAAAAATCAATTAAAGTTCAAGTGTTAAATTAACAGAGTAAAGAATAAGAATAGAAAAACAACTTACCCAGACCTATACCCAACGTAGAAAAGGCCTATCTATCTCACGCTGTATGAAACTTATCTTTCAATAAATAACCCAAGCGCTAAAAGTATTTTCTTAAGATTTAAAAAATTTCATAACAAATTATTATTAGAATAAAAACAAATAAAGATTACTTTTAAAAATCTATTAAGTGGAAACATTATAATTAATTTAATCGATTAAAACTAAAACAACTCTAAAATATTTTTAGCTGGTAATTCGAAGTATATGAACTTTTTTTCAAGATTAGCAAGAAATATCTTTGTTATTTTTTATTTGGCTCAAGATATAAGAAATATTGATTTCACCAAAAATTGAAAATAATATAGAATTGAAGTTTTTTAGAACAGAGGACTGCTATTGAAAATATGCTTTTTTCTACTTACATATTATTTTTATAGTTTTTATCTGAATACTTTTGTAGTGGAAAGTACCAAATCGGCTTTATTTGAAAAATATTACTTTTTCGATACAAAAACCCATCTAAAATAATAACCTAAAATAAAATCCAAAAAAATCCACGTAAAAGCCACACATTAGACAACGAAGGTACAAACTATCAAGGTTTGAAACTGGTATTTAAATACAAGGCAGATTCTTTATACAGCAATCGCATAAAATTCCGATCTATACTTGCTGCAAGTTTCAATCGCCTTGGTTAACATTGTGGCTTCTAGGAAAATTTTAAATTGCTCAGCGAGCAAAACGTTATTTTATTTCCTCGGGAAAGTTTGCTTTATTAACTTCTTGATAAAACTCGCAAACAAGTATGGCTTGTCTAAAAAGTAAACTGTAAATTAAAGATGTTTAGCTCATCTATTAGTTGTGAACTTTCGCTATTGTTTAACTTATTTTGCGATGACCAACCCAGAAAAGAGACAAGCTGCCGTTACTAAAGAAAAAGTGAATCCGTCTAGGGTGGTTTGGTAGTTTCGCTTAAACAAGAGATTGTGATTACCATTTTTTGGAGATTCTGAGATCTCTAACCATTGATAGTAGCAATAAAGCCAAATATAATGAAAAGTAAATATATATATACTAACGAGGAATAAGGATAATAGCGTTATTAATTAATTTGTTTAATTTTTTCTTAAAGTGTATTTTCAGGATTGAAAAACAGGTGGTTCAACTTGTAAAGATTTATTTGCTTGTGCTGTAACCTTACCAAAAACTTACACAAATAAACAAGAACTTTTTAATAAATAAAAAGTACTTTATAGTAGTACACTTATAGTATTTATTTATAGAATAGACTATTATATCGTTTTATATTATATAGATGTTATAAGAGAAACGAGTATTTAAGTTGATTGGCCCTCCACAATATATCTGCGCTACATTACAAAGCCGTGTCGAGCACGAAAAATATCTTTCCCAACAAAACAGGGCGAAGAGTTCCACTACCTCGTGGTTGCTTCAGGAGAAGCAAAAGTTATGAGAGAAAACTCAAATAGAGAACTTAGGATTTAAGAAGTGATGACAAAGCAGCAATACTCCATCATATAATATCTTGCGTAGACATAAAAGAAGTCACCTATTGCTTTGGCAACCTAAATGAAATAATAGATATGTTATATCTGAAATGTTATTATATCTATTACATAGAAAGTATAGTAAATAATTAAAAGTAAAGAAGAAAAGTTATCTTATACAGCAACAACAAAACCTATGAAAATAAAACAAATCTTGTCATGGTTAGAATGAATATAAGTGAAAAATGAAAAAACATAATTAAAAATTGAATTAAGAAGTTTGTATATTTATTTATATGCTTTAAATCAAACGTTTTCGGATTTAATTTTATTCAGTTATTTGAAATTTTGTAAATAACTTTGTTACCATCAGTTAAGCAGTAATTTTAAAAAATTTCATAAATAAACGTTTTTATAATTTAAACTTAATCAGAACATAATAAGTAGGACAAAAAATTATAGCTAAAATAGTAGTTTATAAATAAATAAATTAATAACGACAAAATGTCTTTTACATTTACAACTTGTATCCACATGGTCTTTACTACCACGTTTAGTATTTTATAACAACATTATTTAAATATCTTCTTTTATTTGATTCGATGACCGATTTTAATTTGTGTTTAATACTTTGTATAGAATAATTAAGTTAGAAAATATAATAATAGAAAATATTATATAAATGTTTTATCTGTTCTATTTGAACTGTAATACTTTTAAATTATAATATTTGATATTTTTAAATATCTTTGTATGTGTTGTTTTTTTATTGATATAAATAGTTTTATTTTTTTATAATTATTGTTATGTTTAAAAATAATCTTATCTTGCTTATTCGATTTTTAATTACTTTGGTATATTATTTGATATTTAATAAAGAATTAATTAAACAACTTTATTATATACAACTCATTAAGTTCTTTGATTGTTAAATTTAAGAATATTTTTTTCAATAATGAACTTACCAATAATTTCAAATTCATTTTCATCAACTTGTAATGATTTCAAATGATTAATTAAATGATAAAAATTTGAAGGAAACTTTGGAAAAATTCAATAGAAATCTGTAAATGAAAATACAGAATATATCTGTTGTAATAATTAAGTTGTAATGTCATGACATCATTAATAGATAAAATTAAAAGATTTATAGTTACACTAGATGAGTAACATGTTCTGTGTCTTTGTCAAATTTATGATTTATTAAAATGTCCCAAAATATTGTTGTTTCAAATAGATATTCTAAAATTAGATGATTTAAACTGAATATGTTTGCTGCCATCTAGAAATTATTAATAAGATTTATTTTGGTTTAAAACATAAACACTGATTCAACTTTTGAAATGACAAATTTATGGATTTGTATAAAAAGCATTCAATCAAAACTTAAAAAAGGTCTTAGTGAGAAATATCACGAATTTATTTTCGAATTTTTGGAAAAATTACTTTCAATTGAAGTCAATAAAATTGATGAAAAACCTTTGAATGAAGAATTATTGCTGGATCTCGTGAATATACTCACTTCTTCACCTGATTCAACATCAAAGACTCTGATTTCAAAACTAGTTTCATTACTAACAGTGAATGAAAAAGAAATTTTTACGAAATATTTATTTCAATCATCAAGTTTATGGAAACAAGTTTTTCATGGAATTTCTGAAGATTCCTCTGAAATTCGAAAATTTTCTTTAAAAATATTAAAAATTTTCAACAATAGATTAAATTCTTCAAAATTTGATCATGAATTTATAGTTTTGTGGCCAATTCAAGATGAAAATCAAGTTTTGATGAAGTATTCGGCAAATTGGGATCAATATATAACTCTTGCACACAATTTAGAAAACTCACAAACTCATATCATAAAACCATTATTAGAAAAGTTCCATAATTCAATCAAACGTCCATCACTTCCAAACTGTTGGCTCCTTCAAATCCTTAAACGAATGTTAGATCATGATAACAGGTTTTGTTGTATCTCAAAATGTGAAAAAGTTTAATGTCTTTAGTTGTTAAATAATTTGATTTTTTACAGAGTCATTCAAAAAGATGCTTTGCTGATGACTCTACAAATAGTCAGACCTGATTTTTTCATGGATAACTCTTTCTGTGATTTTGTTTCTAAAGGTCTTTTTAAAGCTCTTCAAAATACAGAACTTTTTAATTTCAGGTAAAATTTTGAAAAATTAATAAATATTTTGTTGTTTTAAAAAAAGTTTTA
The DNA here is from genome assembly GCA_034620365.1 of Pegea sp. RAD2-039. Taxonomy (NCBI): domain Eukaryota; kingdom Metazoa; phylum Chordata; class Thaliacea; order Salpida; family Salpidae; genus Pegea; species Pegea sp. RAD2-039. The sequence continues at coordinate 269,081 of JAQGEQ010000116.1, forward strand.
AAATTCTTGATTTAAATTTTTATATTTTCTCATTGAATCCATTTGTGTCTTTCTCCAGCGCACATCCGGACTCGATCTTTGCTTTAGAAGATCATCGATTAGTTCCTGATTATCTGAAGGACTTTTTTGTTTTAAGTTTTAAGAATTCTGTGAAGAAAGACAAATTGATTTTAAATTTAGTAGAAAGTTTTATGAAAATGAAATGGAGTCAAATTCCTGTCTTATTTGTTGGATTTTCTATTTTTAATCTTCCATCTTATCAGTGTCTAGATGATTCTATACTATCTACATATTTGTAAGTTTTTATTTAGAATCTCTAGTAAATCATCTCTCTCTTCCACATTAGTCTAAGATTTTATTTTAGAAGATTGCTCCACATTCCATGATTTTCAAAGATTTTTTTCGCTTAGTACTCAGATCAAATTTTGATAATAATAGCTGAATGCTTAGACTGAGTTGTTAGGCCATTCTTGGTGTAGTCCAGAAAAGTTTGTAAAATTTCTTCTTCAAAGTTAGTTTGTCTTCTCTTCTTCATTTGTCTGCGGAGTAGAGAGCGCCATTCAGAGCGATCCGCTGCGATATCTTCCCAGTTGCTGGTATTGATGTTGAGCGATTTCATATCGCGCTTGTATCTTTAAAACAGGAACAGCTGATGTCTCGTTTGGTTGTTGATTTTAAACTATCTGAATCAATTGTGTTTTTCACAGAAATATTTTGAATTCAAACTTCTTGACTCAACCGAAGGTATGGAGAAAGTCTCTCATCTCGATGTCTTTAAAAGGTTTCTTGAAATTTCTTGACCCTCAAAAAGTCAGTTGGGACAACATACTGAAGTTGGTTCAGTTGGCTCTTCATGAGGACTGCTTAAAACCAAAGAGTAGCTCATGGATTGAAGTTAGTTGATGAAGATGAAGACAGTTTTATGAGATTTTCATCTTTTCAGGTGAAATCATTTGTTTTAAAATCTTTTAAACATTCTGGAGACACTAAAAAAACTTGCAAACAATTTGTTGAGTTTGTTGTTTCATCATCTCAAGCAAATATGAAATATCTAGCTTTATTAGCAGTCATCTTATTTGATGGTTAGTTTTAAAACTCCAATTTCACTTTTTAATTTCTTCTTTTCATCAGATCTCTTGCCTCCAAATTTCAGGATCGATCTTCAAGATTTGATTTCACAAATGAAGACTTCTTTGAAAGATAATCAATCATCATTAGACATTTTTCGTTTTGTAGATCATTTATTGGCGGTTTTATTATCATTTAAAGATTATCAAAATGGTATTTCAATATTCGATGTTCAAAAATTACTAATTCGAAACTTTTACAGAATTCATCTTTGAGTTATTCAAAGTCTCAGAAGATTGTTTGAAGATTTTTGCTGATTACTTCATCCAAAATCTTCCTGAGATAATTATTAAAGATGATTTTGATTCCATTTTTAATTGTATCGAAAAAGTCTTTATTTTTTATTACAAGATGGAAGATGTAGGAAATAAAACATCTTTCTGTTGTGATCATTTAATTGATGAGATTTTATTTTTTATTTCAAAATTCTTATCTTCACATGAAAATATTGATGTAAGTCATCTGGTTTTCTACTTTTTAAATATTTCAACAAATCTTTCGAACAGTTGACGAATGATCATTTATTAGTATCTTCATCTATATGGAAGATTTATATTTGGTGTTTAGAACTTGTTCAATTTGAAAAGTTGTATTTCAAAAAATCCATGTTTTCAGGTTTCATTAATTTTATTTCCTTTATTTGAATTTAATCTTTAAAATTGAACAGATATTTTAAAGACTGGTTTGATTTTGAATAAAATTCAAATGAACAAAGAAACTCCACATAAAAATTGGAATAGAAACTTTTCGATGTTTTTACGACTTCAGTTCACTTCTATTCACAAATTTATTCATATTTTCGATGATTTTGAAAATCCAATGGAAATATTATCAAAAATAACCGATGATTTCGATATAATAGCAATTGATAACTTGCCTGTAACCTGTCAAGTTATTGGTTCACTTCTGAAAAAAGTAAAATATTTCTAACAAATTTATTCATCTCATAAACATCTTTTTTTTTAGTCATCTGATCTTGATGAGTTTAACAATTTTGTGATTGTTGATAAACTTTCAATTTTATGGAATTATATTAAAGATATAAGCAGAAATTCTCAATATAAAGCATCTTGTAAACTCTTCATCAAAGCAATCTTTCAATTTGAGATAATTTCACGAAAAGATGTCTTCGAAGATTTAACTGATTTGATAAATGATGTTTTATCACTGAAGAAAACTTTCATCATGAAACTTGTTGCTGAGAGCTTCTCTCTTATCTGTTGTAAGATCTCATCCCTAGCTCCTTATGTTGATTTGATGGTGAAGATCTTGTCGTTTACTTCACTCCCTTCAAAAGAAGATGAAAATCTCAAAAACGCGATGATCTACCTCAAAGAAGAAGACACAGATCATTTTTCTGGAGGTAGAATTAGTTTTCTGATTAATTTTTAAATAAAATCTTTTAAATTCTTCAGATATTTTAAAAAGTAATCTTAAAATAATCATGAGTCTCTCAACAAGTGATGAGGATCATCTGGTTGTTGGAGATCTTTTGTTTCAGAAACTTTTAGAGAAAGATCAGAAGATCTCAGAGGTAAGACTCTTTCACAAAAAGTCTTTTGTTTTTATGATTGATTCAGGGGAAAAGATGCTTGTTTGGATCAGTCATTCATCATCAAAGACATCGGATCTGGACTTGGTTGTTGCTGCTAAGTGAGTTTGTGTCCCAAGAACAAATAGAAGATGCAGTTGAAGTGATTTTGTTGCAAATATCGAAACAAATGCAACCTTCTGTCCGTCATCTAGCTGAATGGTTATTAGCAATCATTATTCATAAGTTTGTTGATCAAATCTGTAAGATTAGAAGATAATTGATGGATTTTGTAGATTTCCTGTCGGTTTCCATCAATTAAAATCAAAATTACAAAAAACTGATAAAGATGAAGTGTTGAAAGCCACAAATTCTCATATGACGTCATCACTTCTCGTGTGTCTTTGTGATTTGAATGAAGAAAGTTGGAAAGATAAGGTAGTGATGAAGTATTTGATGATTTGATCCCTAATCAACATCTTACAGCGAGATCAACTCATTGAACTGATCCCATATGTCTTACGGAGGAGCTGGACACAAAATATTTTAATTTATCTTCACGCAAAGGCGGTTCTGCTCCGGATAAAGTCCTTGTTTGTCAGATTTGGTGAGATCCAACTTGCATCAATCACTTGTGATCTTCTGATCTTCTTCAGATGATCAACTTTTATCTTCAATTTATCCTTCCATCAATATCTGTCTTCAATCCGCTGAAACCTCAACTGGAAATGTTTTTAAAAATTGGCAGAAGATGAAGAACAGTCTCAACATCTTCCATCTTGATCCAATTAAAGATCTTACTCTTGAGACTTTATTCTCATCTCTTCCTACTCTTTTTAAACTCTCATCTGATCTCAATTACGATCTTCAAAAAGTCATCAAGGACTCCACTTCTCGGTTAGATTCAATCCTCTGAAATAATTTTTAGAATTTCATAATTTTTAGGATCAAAGTCCGAAATGAATCCAATCTTTTGAGTGAGATTAAAGAGGTTTGGATCCACCAAAGTGCTGCGGATACCTCTCGACTGCCACCTAGTGTTATCAGTTCAAATAATCTGCAGTTTACGAATTCGCAGAGTAAATTTGATGTTGAAGAAAAACGTCCCGGAGTTCGACTTCTGTTTCTTCATCTCAACAATTTTCGTGATTTGAATTTTTCTAGAAATCTTCTGGTTATCTGATCGTCGTTGCATCTCTTGTTGAAAAATCCGCAAATCTTGGAGGACTAACGAGAACTTGTGAGATCTTCGGTAAAAAGTTCTTCTTTAGAGATGAATTCTGATATTTATTGTTAAAGGAGCGAAAAAAATTCTGGTTAATGATCGAAGATGTCTTGAAGATAAAACGTTTCAATCAATCGCTGTTAGTTCTCATAAATGGATCGAAATCGAGGAAGTTAAAATAAGAAATCTGAAGAGTTATCTACTTGAGATGAAAACTGAGTTCGGCTACTCACTAGTTGCAGTTGAACAAACTGCTAAAAGTCAATCACTTGCTGATTACAAGTAAGATAATATTTCATCAACAACTTCTAAAGTTGTGATTATTTCAAAAGATTTCCATCGCGTAGGTGTTTATTGCTTGGCAACGAACGTGAAGGTATCTCGGAAGATATCTTACAGATTGTAGATGAGTGTGTGGAGATACCTCAGTGGGGCGTTATCCGTTCGTTGAATGTTCATGTTAGTGGCGCGATTGGGGTTTGGGAGTATTCGAAGAGACATAACAACAAATCAAATTGAAAATAGAATAAGGATCTAATAAATGAAACTTCAAAAAACCTAGCTTACATTTTTCATGAAAAACAACTCATTTTTTTCAAGAACAAAATCCAATTGCTCTCTAAGTAGTTGAGTCTTCATCAATTCAGTCGTCAAGATCTTTCTGTAGATCCATATTTTAAAAGTAAACTTTAACAGTTGTAAGAAGCAAATTAATTTCAAAGTTTTACTAAAACCTCAATTTCAATTTATATAATTACACCAAATATTAAAAAATATGATTAAAATAAATTCTTTTATATTTTTTAAATTATCATTTGATTTTAAAAAATCTATTTTATATAAAATTCATTAAAAACAGAAAAGAAATTCTAGATTTGAGTAGAAAACTAAACAGACTTTGATTTGAAAATAATTAGTTTAAAAATAAAACAGTTTATGTAGTAAGGAAAGAACTTGTGACAATTAAATGGTTTTTTAATATCGTTAAATTAATTTTTTAATAATATTGATGTTGAGCGGTTTACAGAATTACAATTTAATAAATTCTTAAACAATTAGTAACCAATCTACAATTGAAAGTAACTTGAAATGAGATTTATCGCTTTTTATAAACTTTTTAATAAACTTTTTTCTTATTTAATACAAAACAATTAACTATTTATCAGTTGTGACTTTTTACTTGATTTAAAAATAATTTGTAGGATTTGGTTTTTGAAAATGAAACTACTTGTTCATTACTTTCGTTACTTTGGAAATCCGAAGAATTAAATACGACCTTATTCTGATTTTTAAAATTATTCACAACCTAATTGATCTTCAGTTTGATGACTTTTTCTCCATTAGTCCCTCCCTCAAGTTATATCAACTTAGAAGACATAAATTACATCTTAATAAGCCCACTCCACCAGCTACGTTAACCAGATTAAGTTTTTTCTCATACCGCACAATCAGTACATGGAACAATCAGCCATCAGAGATTGTCATGTCAAAATCACTTATGCTGTTCAAGAAAAAGCTGAATTGTTATAATATCGTCAACATTGCCATTTCTAAACTGTGAATTTTTCTCTTTTACAATACTATGATTCTGTGCAATTCTTCATTGCCATATGCTTTTTCGTTTACACGTCAAATAGATTTATTTATTGTAATAAATAAATAAATGAATTTTGTATCTTATAAAACCAAACAGAATTTATTAAGCATTTAAAGATTTAAAATCCTTTTTAAGATAATTTATTTTTATTGCTTCAAATCATTTCTGAAATTATTTATGAAATATTTTGAAGTAAAATTGTTACAACTTTTAGAAATAATAAAAAAAAATTCGTTCAAAATTTGACATCGTTTCATAAAAAGAAAATATTTTTACAAATTTTTTATAAAAATATTTAACTTTAACCAAAAAATTTCTTTTAATTTAAAATTTTAAACTTATAAAAAAAATTATTTACATTTTTTAAAGAGTTTTTAAACAGATTTAATTTTTTAACAAATAAAATATAAAAATCAAATTTTGAAGATATAGTTAAGGGACTTCGTAATATTGTCCAGTGTATGGGTCATATCGAACATTTCTGTAATATTGATAATCAATTTGTGGTTTTTTCACTTCTTTTGGAGGTTCTTCTGCAAAATATAACATCAAAAAAATGAAATAACTTTTATTAAATTTGAATTTATTACCAGGTTTTGTTTTTATCGCTTTTGAAGCACCACAACCCATATTCGGATTTTATTTCACTTCTAATAAAAAGTTATTAATTTTATTATTTAGACAGAAATTAGATGAAATTTTATTAAATTAGAATTTAAATTAAACTTTTTAACTACCGATAAAAATAAATATATAAAATATTTTAGTTTAAACAAAATTACAGAAAATCAAAACTAAAAAAACAGAACTTTGTTTCATTAGATAGAAATAAACTTTTTATTCTAAAACTGTTCTTTTAAAACTATCAAATTTAAAAAATAGACAAAATTTATACCTTTGAAATGTTAACAAGAAATATTTTGACTTTTTGAAATTATCTTCGAGCTAGTAGCTTTTATATTTCATTGAAAGAACTTAAGGCTTTTATTACATATTAGTTTTATTAGGTGTAACTTAGAAATGAAAATATCTTATTTCTAAGATGTAATCCTTTGAATTAAAACGTTTCTTTGTTAAAAGGACTGCTTGAAAAGGGGTTTTTAGTTGTAACAACATTATATTTAGCAAATAAAAATTAATGAATCAGCAAACAATATTCAAACTTTAGTTCTTTGGAAGAAAAACAATTTCCAATTTATTAAATGTCGCTGAAAACTTTTATTCAATTTTATATTAGTGATAAACAAATAGCTGAAAGTTGATGTAAATACTAACAATTTTATATTAATTAATTATTAACCCATTTCTAATATTTGATAATTATTTTATATCATTTGAAATAATTATAAAATTATTTTCTTGAAAACTATAATTCAATAAATTTTTTTAGTATTTTTAACATCGAATGTTGAAAACCGTTTTTGATAATCTTTATTATTTTGATTATAAAAATTTTGTGATCTAAGAAATCATTTTCAGAAAAATATATTTTCAAAACTTATATGAAGTTTGAAACTATTTTCTACGGATTCTAGAATTACGAGTTTTTAGATTCAATTTTGTGAAAATTAAATTCCTAAAAATTTGGAAGTTTTCATGAGTCTGAATAAAATTGAAATGAAAAAGAAGCAATACTTTTTCTAATTTTTACAAAATAACTTTTAAGCTAAACGAATAAATCTTCAACCAAATAAGTTTAGATGGAGTATTATGGTTCCAATTTAACTTTACACCTTTAATGACAAAATTAACTTTATGATGATCAAATATATGTGGATTTGAAAATAATTTTTCGTGGAAATAGGTTTTATTAAAAAAGGTTTTTAATCTAAAAAATAAACAGAATTTTTAAAACTGGAAAATTTACATTTCCAGAAAATATTTTGAAGCTTAAGGTGGCGGCGAGAAGCTTTTGTTTCAACATCTATTAACTTTAGACCGAAGATTAGTTTTGATTAACAAATAAATGTGTTTGGATGACATTAGTATTTTAGATAAGCTGCCAACTTTGAAATTATTTCAACTAACAAGTACTTTTTGAAGCGATCAAAGTTTGATTTATTTCACAATGAAATCGTTCCACTTACAATCTCATCACTTTTTATATCAGCCACTAATCTATCAACTCAGCAGCAGCAGCAGAAACTTCTCCAAATTTCATGAATAGAAAATATTACAAAAGATAAAAACAGATTTTTACATTCCACCAGGATATCTACTCTTCCATAGGAACAGGTTCCCCTACTTTTGGTGGTTCGTTTTCCGGTTTGTTGGGAATTGAAAGATGTGAGCTAATCGCCATCACCTTGACGTCATTCAACTCGCTGCTCTCTTCCGGTTTCACTTCCGGTGCAGGTTCAGGAGCCTAAAGATCGTGTGATGAAGTGACTGAAGACTTTGTGGAGGTAGAAACCTGAGTAGTATCCATCTTATCTTCGTCTTCACTAACAGCAGCAACTGTAGTTGTGGTGGTTGTGGCGGGAGTGGCGTTGCTTTCTTCGATTCTCGCTTCTGTTGTCGGGTTTGGAGTCTTGCTTTCAGCTACTGAAATATCAGGAAGTGATGAAGATCAGGAAGTGATGAAGATCAGGTAGTGATGAAGATCAGGAAGTGATGGAGATTAGGAAATGATGAAGATCAGGAAGTGATGAGGATCAGGTAGTGATGAAGATCAGGAAGTGATGAAGATCAGAAAGTGATGAGGCTTAGGAAGTGATGAGGATCAGTAAGTAATGGAGATTAGCAAATGATGAAGATCAGGAAGTGATGAAGATCAGAAAGTGATGAGGCTCAGGAAGTGATGAGGATCAGGAAGTGATGAGTATCAGGAAGTGATGAGGATCAGGAAGTGATGAGGATCAGGAAGTGATGAAGATTAGGAAGTGATGAAGATCAGAAAGTAATGGAGATTAGGAAGTGATGAGGATCAGGAAGTGATGAAGATCAGGAAGAGATGAGGATCAGGAAGTGATGAAGATCAAGAAGTGATGAGGATCAGGAAGTGATGAGGATCAGGAAGTGATGAGGATCAGGAAGTGATGAGGATCAGGGAGTGATGAGGATCAGGAAGTGATGAGGATCAGGAAGTGATGAAGATCAGGGAGTGATGAGGATCAGGAAGTGATGAAGATCAGGAAGTGATGAGGATCAGGAAGTGATGAGGATCAGGAAGTGATGAGGATCAGGGAGTGATGAGGATCAGGAAGTGATGAGGATCAGGAAGTGATGAAGATCAGGGAGTGATGAGGATCAGGAAGTGATGAAGATCAGGAAGTGATGAGGATCAGGAAGTGATGAAGATCAGGAAGAGATCTTACCTGATGTGGGATCACTTGTGGAAGTCTTTCCTTTCTTCACGCGGAATGTTTCTTGGTTTCTTCTTCCTCCTTCACCTTCGTCTTCAGAGTCTGAAAATTCATCACTTCGTTGGATTCTTCGATCTTGTTGACGCACTGAAAACCAAGCTAATGACGTAGGCTGATGACGTAGGTGATAACGTACTTGTTAATCGCGTGTCAGGCTCTTCTGCTTCATCAGCTTCACATTCATCAATTGCATCTGGAGGAATTTCTGCGGAAAATAAAAATTAATCTCAAATCAAATCTGGGACCCTTGAAACGAATCTGGGACCCTTGAATCGAAACTGGGACCCTTGAAACGAATCTGGGACCCTTGAAACGAATCTGGGACCCTTGAAACGAATCTGGGACCCTTGAATCGAATCTGGAACCCTTGAAACGAATCTGGGACCCTTGAATCAAATCTGGGGCCCTTGAAACGAATCTGGGACCCTTGAATCGAATCTGGGGTCCTTGAATCAAATCTGGGACCCTTGAATCGAATCTGGGACCCTTGAATCGAATCTGGGACCCTTGAATCAAATCTGGGACCCTTGAATCGAATCTGGGACCCTTGAATCAAATCTGTGGCCCATGAATCAAATCTGGGACCCTTCAATTGAATCTGGGACCCTTGAAACGAATCTGGGACCCTTGAATCGAAACTGGGACCCTTGAAACGAATCTGGGACCCTTGAAACGAATCTGGGACCCTTGAAACGAATCTGGGACCCTTGAAATGACTATCAAAGTCAAACAATGAAACTAACCGGCCATTTGTACTCCGGGAACATGAGGTAACATCCGAAGATTTTCAAAGAGTCTCTGACTGATCTTCTGAAGGTATTCTGATGAATTTTGATTGGACATATTACTGGGTGTAATATGAAGCTGAAAAAATTGACATTTCATCAAATTAATCAACAACAACAACAACAAAATTACTTACTTTAAAATCAGGTCCAAAATATTCGAAATAATCGTTATAAGGAAGTTCTATGGAATTCAAATTGATTTAAATAAAGAAATTTATCAATTTTAACAACAAACCATTTGCTACAGGTTCATCTAAAGCTACTGCAGTCTCATAAGTCCAACACCTAGCAACGTTTCTGATAGTATAACCACCGCCACCAAGCATTAGGATTGGGACGTTAAACTTCTTGACAAACTCCAAGCATTTAGCATGACCTGGATACCATTTCATATCAAAAAAAGTTTGATTTTTGATGAAACAAACCTTTGACAGTTAAATTGAAGCAACCTAACCGGTCACCAGCTAACGAATCAGCACCACATTGAAGTACGATGGCTGTTGGTTGATAAAACTCCATCACCTAAACAACCAACCGTTACAAGCTACCTAGCAACCAACTATTACAAACTACCTAGCAACCAACTATTACAAACTACCTAGCAACCAACCATTACAAACCATCTAGCAACCAACCATTACAAACAATCTAGCAACCAACCATTACAAACCATCTAGCAACCAACCATTACAAACAATCTAGCAACCAACCATTACAAACTACCTAGCAACCAACCATTACAAACCATCTAGCAACCAACCATTACAAACAATCTAGCAACCAACCATTACAAACTACCCAGCAACCAACCATTACAAACTACCCAGCAACCAATCATTACAAACCACCCAGCAACCAACCATTACAAACTACCTAGCAACCAACCATTACAAACCATCTAGCAACTAACCATTACAAACAATCTAGCAACCAACCATTACAAACTACCCAGCAACCAACCATTACAAACTACCCAGCAACCAATCATTACAAACCACCCAGCAACCAACCATTACAAGCTACCTAGCAACCAACCATTACAAACCATCTAGCAACCAACCTTAGTAATTACAGGTTCAAATATTTGCTGATAACATTCATCATCCATTCCGTCTCGGAGAGGAAAGTTCAGAGCGTAATGTTTTCCTCTTCCTGCTCCTATGTCTCTAAGATCACCTGTTCCCGGAAAATACTCCCCATATTTATGAAAAGAAACCGTCATCACGCGATCAGTCGTATAAAAAGCTTCTTCGACGCCGTCACCATGGTGAATATCGATATCGATGTACAAGACACGTGTATGATATCTAAAGATGAATATTTAGTCATTTTTCACCACCAGGTGGCGTGTTAGTTACTTGAGAAGTTCTAGAATTGCGAGAACAATATCATTGACGTAACAGAAACCCGAAGCTTCGGACTTTTTAGCGTGATGAAGGCCACCAGCCCAATTAATTGCGATATCAGCCATTTGTTTGTTGATCTTCACCGCGCCAGCTGCGAAAGCGAGAAGTTTATCAAAAATCGAGTTCCTGTAGCTTTCGAAGTTATATTTGATGAAGTAAACCCTCCCTACCACCCTCTATCTACCTCTACCACCTTCTATCTACCTCTACCACCTTCTATCTACCTCTAGCACCCTCTAAAGGTTCTTGGGACAAATTAGAAGACTCACAACTAACTGGTTAGACTTCCTTTTTAATATTATTAACATTCTATGTAATTGTTCACTGTTATATGTTTTAAGGACTACTGAAATGCCATGTGTTACATCTTTTGCTTTCTATATTTCCAACTAAATAGATGTTATTTGTGAGAATGTGTGTTAGCGAGAGGTGCTCTTTTCAGGAACCCTCCTTCGCATTTATTGTAATATATAAATGAATTGTTTCTTCAACGAACAGAAATTAGGGAAGATTTTTAAAAGATGCCGGGTTACTAGTAGCTAACTTATCTGTTGTTAATATTTACCGATTGATCCACCGCTAGAAACTTGACAAAACTCATAAAGACCATCAAATACTGGACAGTCCTCACCAACGTTGACTATAAAACAAATTAGGTTAGAGATTGAAGTTTTATAGGAGTTGAAATGCTAACATCTTTGCATTTGCTTGGTGTAGTCGTTCATATTATCTGGTTTGATGCTTTTCAAGAACTTTACATAATCATCACTGTGATATTTTGACATTTCATCTGATGAACATTTGTAGGGTCTCTAGATAAAATTAGAAAAATTCTCAAAAATCAATAAATTTATTTTAAAATTTAAATTTGGAAACAAAAAAGTTTTTTTATAATATATTAGAATTAAGATAAATTTTAATAAACAAATAAATAAATTACAAAGTTTTCATCTTTAAAGTTGAGATATGAAAAGAAAATATTAAAAAATTGAAATAATTTTATGATTAATATTCATGATAAATCTTTCTATTTAAATCTGAACAAGAAAAATATAAATAAGATAAAGATCAAGAAATTGTTTTTATTTACATAAATCTCCATTTTACGATAAAGTCCATAATTTAGAAGAAGATTATGAGTCATTCGGATTCTATGAGGTTTCATTGGGTGCCCCTGCCCATAATAGTTGTTTCCAACATCAGCTGATAAAAAAAATCATTTCTAAGATTTAAATAAAAGTACAAAAATATAAAACTCAAAAGTAGTTAGAAATTGAACAAAATATTTTATAATAATTTTGAAAATAATATTTCATACAACTTCTTTAAAGTTTAATTCTAAGTTAATATAAAAAAATTTAATAAATATTAAAAAACATATTTAGGATATAAAGAAAGAAAAGATATAAATATATAAAATGAAAAGATTGGTTTAAAAATTCTTTTTATTTTGAAAATTTAAGAAAATATTTAACATTTTGCAAATAATTTAAAAAAACTTATTTGAATATTAAAGAACAAAAAAAGCTTATTTCTAAAAAGTTAAAGAAATTCACTTTTTTCCTGATTATTATAAATTAGAAAATTAACTCTAAACATAAATTTTATTTTTTTTCAATTTTTGAAATTATAAAACTATAAAATTGCAGATTTAATGAAAATTAGAAAATTCAAATTTATAATTAAAAAATATTTTAACTAAAAAATAAGCAAATAAAAATAAAACAAATTAGAACTATAAATGAAGAAATAAGAATTTCTTAATATCAGTCTATCTAGTTTGAATAAATTTACAAATAAGGCTTTTAATTATTTTATAAGAATAAAAAAATCATTAAAAAGACTTACGATCATAATAATAACAGACTTTTCTATTTCCAATAGGGTTTAGGGTAGCCATTCTACAAAAGTTTATGTAAGCAACACCTAGCCGCCGACAAGTAGATATAAGTTTCTATTTTCCAGTGTTGCCAAACAAGTAAATTTAAATTTTAGAAGATTAGAATTATTATTGAAATTTTTTTATCAGTAGGCACTAAAGACAAAACTTTTAAAAGATATTTACAAAAAGTATCGTCATTTGTAAGTTAATTAGGATATAAAATATTAGATAATATGGTAGCTACTATTTATAAATACATTCTATAAGTACAAGATTCAAACCAAAATCAACCTAAGATATTTATTAGATTTTGATTTTACCGTTAAAGCATTAGAAGCAGTTTTTCTCAAACTTTTAAAACTATCTCAGATTTTAAATTTAAAAAACTAAATCTCCTTAACTCCAAAAAGCAGGAAATTTAATGGCGGTTAACTCTTTCATAAAAAAAGTTTTTTTTATTTCAATCCATATTCTTCAAATTTTGTTCTGGGCCCGTAAGTATTAAGCTAAGAAATTACAGATTTAAATTTTACTCAAATGTTAATAACTTATCCAGAAACATTTTCGAAGTAATTTCTTATTTGACAATATCTTATTTTATCATTCTAGATTTTTAAAAATTACTTTTTTTTAAATAATAAATGATTAGTTATTTTAGAAATATTATTTTTCACAAATTTTAACAAACTGTTTTTTTCTATTACACAATTATCAATTTTTATTCTTAGCAACATTATCAATTAAAATTTTATTGATTTTATTAAAAGTATAGAAAGTCAGAAATTTAGTGTTCATAATTATTTTAATGAAATTTAAAAAAACAGGATTTAAATAATTTTTATGAATAATATCAACTTTTTTATTTGCTATCTCATAAGATTTAAAATGTTTATTTGTTAAAAGGACTTTTGACCGTTGATAGTTTAAATACAAAATATATTCATTGGATCTATAAAAAATTGTGCTTTTTATAAACCATTTATTTTTACAACAAACTGATAAATGCTTTTTAACAAAATATTATTTATTTTGAATTGTATAAATTATTCACCAAATATTATTTTCAATAAATATTTCTTCAGCAAACTTATTTTAATTTCTCTTTTATAAAACCATTGGTTTTTTTCAATTTAAGATTTTGAAAGTTTGTCGCAACTTGAAAGTAAACTGATTCTTGATCAGCAGCTTTATACAAATCTAAGATCATTTTAAAAAGATCACTTTAATGGGGGTTTTCTCTGAAAAAGGCAATTATAACGAATTCTTATTTTATAATTTATAAAAATTGTAGATTTAAAACCAATTATTTTAGAAGCAGATAGATAACTGTTGAAGTAGATGGTAGAAGCAAGCGACTCTCTAGCACCTTAGGCGGCCATCAAAACCAAAAGTTGGGAGAAAAGAACTCAGATTTGATCAAAAGTCGAATATTTTATTTATCTTTTCAGGAAGTGAAGTTTCATCTTTTCAAAACTACTTTGAAAGCCTTCAGAACCTTCAATCACTAACAAACCCACAAAACTTAAAACTGATTAAGATAAAATCTTTATTAACGAATTTAAAGTTTTAAAAAGCTCGACTCTTGAAGATCGAGATAAAGTCATGATAAAGAAAGATGGGCAGCAAAAAGTCTTCTGATTAATCTTCATCTTCCATTTCTTCATCTTCAGATTCAGCCTTTAAAAACCGAAGTTTGTTTTTAGATTTATCGAGGAAATAAACGCGCGCGACAAACCTCAGATTGTGACGTCAGTTGAGTATCGAAATCTGACAAATTTTCATCTTCATCGTTTGAATCTGAAAATCAAAATTTACTTTTATGACCATCAACCATCGACAACCACTAGCAACCATCGACAACCACTAGCAACTATCAACAACCACTAGCAACTATGAACAACCACTAGCAACCATCAACAACCACTAGCAACCATCGACAACCACCTAGCAACTATCAACAACCACTAGCAACTATGAACAACCTAGCAACTATGAACAACCTAGCAACTATGAACAACCACTAGCAACCATCAACAACCACTAGCAACCATCAACAACCACTAGCAACTATGAACAACCTAGCAACTATGAACAACCTAGCAACTATGAACAACCACTAGCAACCATCAACAACCACTAGCAACCATCAACAACCACTAGCAACCATCGACAACCACCTAGCAACTATCAACAACCACTTAGCAACCATCGACAACCACTAGCAACTATCAACAACCACCTAGCAACCATCTACAACCACTAGCAACCATCGACAACCACTAGCAACCATCGACAACCACTAGCAACCATCGACAACCACTAGCAACTATCAACAACCACCTAGCAACCATCGACAACCACTTAGCAACCATCAATAACCACCTAGCAACCATCGACAACCACTTAGCAACCATCAACAACCACTTAGCAACCATCGACAACCACTAGCAACTATCAACAACCACCTAGCAACCATCTACAACCACTAGCAACCATCGACAACCACTAGCAACCATCGACAACCACTAGCAACCATCGACAACCACTAGCAACTATCAACAACCACCTAGCAACCATCGACAACCACTTAGCAACCATCAATAACCACTAGCAACTATGAACAACCACTAGCAACCATCAACAACCACTAGCAACTATGAACAACCTAGCAACTATGAACAACCTAGCAACTATGAACAACCACTAGCAACCATCAACAACCACTAGCAACCATCAACAACCACTAGCAACCATCAACAACCACTAGCAACTATCAACAACCACTAGCAACCATCGACAACCACTAGCAACTATCAACAACCACCTAGCAACCATCTACAACCACTAGCAACCATCGACAACCACTAGCAACCATCGACAACCACTAGCAACCATCAACAACCACTAGCAACCATCAACAACCACTAGCAACCATCAACAACCACTAGCAACCATCAACAACCACTAGCAACCATCGACAACCACCTAGCAACCATCAACAACCACTTAGCAACCATCGACAACCACTAGCAACTATCAACAACCACCTAGCAACCATCTACAACCACTAGCAACCATCGACAACCACTAGCAACCATCGACAACCACTAGCAACCATCGACAACCACTAGCAACTATCAACAACCACCTAGCAACCATCGACAACCACTTAGCAACCATCAATAACCACTAGCAACTATGAACAACCACTAGCAACCATCAACAACCACTAGCAACTATGAACAACCTAGCAACTATGAACAACCTAGCAACTATGAACAACCACTAGCAACCATCAACAACCACTAGCAACCATCAACAACCACTAGCAACCATCAACAACCACTAGCAACTATCAACAACCACTAGCAACCATCGACAACCACTAGCAACCATCAACAACCACTAGCAACTATGAACAACCTAGCAACTATGAACAACCACTAGCAACCACCGACAACCACTAGCAACCATCAACAACCACTAGCAACCATCAACAACCACTAGCAACCATCAACAACCACTAGCAACTATGAACAACCTAGCAACTATGAACAACCACTAGCAACCACCGACAACCACTAGCAACTATCAACAACCACTAGCAACCATCTACAACCACTTAGCAACCAACCTTCATCATATACGTATAAAGGTTCATCTTGTTCTCTCCTGGTTTGACTAATTGCTTGGCTCATCACACAATCCAACTTTCCTTCGAGACGAGATAGTTGGTAGTGAGAACTTGTTCTGACAGTCATAAATTGAAAGAGATCAGATAAAATGGAGCCGATATCAGGATGCTACAGATGAAATAGGAATCAGAATTTGATTGAAGATTTATTTGTAAACTTACAGCCATCAAGAAAGCAGCGTGATACGTCAGGTGACTTCGTAACCATTTCACAAATATCAGCGCTCTGTCAAAGATTAAGTGTCGAGAAGTTGTGATGACGTCACAAGATGAAGACTTACTTGTCAGGACCAACTTGAATCCTTTCAGATAGGACTTCAATTAGAGGTATTATGGAAGGTATCTTCAACTGGGCGACGGTCTTTTCAATCAGATCAAGGTTCCCGTGTTGAAGGACTTGCTGTAAACGAAATCGATTTGAAAGTTTGAATATCGAGTCTCAAAACTGACGTTCAAGATCCCAGAATCTTTGCTCTGTAATCCCTGTGAGAGAAGGATTGCTAAAGAGTCAGCTTTTATCTGAGGATCTTCTTTCTTCTCGACACTAATCGAAGCCAACTTCTCTTCCATCGACATCTGCATCAAAGGATCAATTAAAGATCTTTTTAAAGATGAAGACACAACTCACAATTTCAGGATTACTCTCGACTCTTCTTTTCTTGGTCATCGAAACTGAATGATTTGTTTGGCCAGGTACAACCGACTTTACGTTGCCAGTAGTTACTGGTCGTCGAATCTACAACAACATCGATTACCACCTCAATTGTTGGCGTGGACTCCTCACTTTATCATTATCTGTTTCCTGAACGATCTTCATCTTCAAAGGATTCTGTCGGATCACACAAACCTCCGGATCTGGATGAAGACTCAGATCCTAATCACAACAAGATTAACACTTGCGGCTAATTTGCATATTCCGCAACTAACCACGTGATCAAAACCATATCTCAACTCGCTTCCGTAGACAATCTGTATCTTGTTATCTTGATCGAAGCGCGCGGCGACGATTTTGATGACGTCAGCTTCCTCATCAACGACACGGATCACTTTTGTGGGATTTGAGGGTAAACTTCTACTGCCATTGATGGTTTCTTCGAAGTAATTGACTTCACCATCTTCTGTGACTGCTATCAACTTCAACATCTTCTTAGATGGAGACGAGAAGACATCGAAAGATCGGATTTGACTCGTAAGAAGAAGAGAAGAGATTGGTTTCTTCCATTTGATCTGATTGAAATTGGCTGTCTTGTTACGGATTTGCCTGATGAAGAAGATGATGAAGATCGAATGTGAGGCATCTGAAGAGCAGCTCACCAGACATAGATAAGTTTTTCTTCGCTTCCAGCTGATAGGAAATATGATCCGTTTATCAGATTTTTACTTTCAACAGTTTCTGATTTGTTGATTTCTTCGGACAAACTGATAAATGAAAGATCAACAATTGAACTTGTATGAGCGTCATATTTCTACAAAGATCAAATCATCATCATCAGACACAAACAGTTCGATTTCTACCTTTAAAAGTGATTTCGTTTTCAAATCCCACAATTTTATAACAAAACCAGCTGACATCAGAGTTCTTCCATATGGACCAATAGACAGTGAGTAAATTTCTCTTTTATGAGCTTTCCATTTACTAAAAGAAATCAAAGTTTTGTCAGAAGCGAACTTTACTACAAGTTAGTGATAGGATCAGACCAGATTTGTTTGGAAGACAAGTTATTTTCGACTTGGTGTTGTTGGTCGAGGAGTTTTTACAAGTCAAGGTGCTAGAAGCAACTCAAGTAAATAACAGGGTGCTGTGGCTGAAGTTATAAGCTCTGAGCAGTATTGTGATCAAGTTTTTGTGTAATATATAAGAACTGTTGAAATTTATAACTCATATCCACACGTTGAGTAAAAGAATAAAAACTAGTTCTAGTGGTCTATAAGCAACCAAATATCTGAAACTATCAGAGAAGCTACAAACAAGAAAATGAACTTACTATAAAAAAGCTTTGGAATTTGTATTCCATTCAATGATATGATTATCTTCTGAGCAACTATAAAAAGTTGAAACGTCATCTTGATGCCAGCAGATATCATTTACTTGATCTTTATGACCACTCTTAAGATACAAAATGTTAAAATTTTACAGAAAAAGGTGATGATACCAACCATTTTTGAGACTAGTTCATTTGTTGAGCTATTAAATAATAATATTTCTCCAGTTACAGTTCCAATACTAATGATTTTATCTTCAAAAACTTCTGGTGTTTTATCCTGAAATATATTTGAAGTTAAAATATGAAACAAATAAAGAATATTAAATAATTAAATCTCTAAAAATTTATGAATCAATTACTAACATCATCTTTTACTGAAGAGTGTTTCCAAGAAACACAAGTTAAAGTAGACGATAAATGGCTGGCAGGAGTGAATGTTTGAACAGCTGATGTTGAACAGTTCCAAATATGTAGAACTCCATCAGCACTTCCAGAAGCAAATTGATTCTTACCTCCAAAAGCTAGGCAATGATGGTCACCAAAAGTTGTCATAATTTGTTCTTTTATTAAACTCTTGTAAAAAAAATCCAATAAATATTAATTTCAAACATAGTTTATATAAATAACATTTATTTAAAAATTGTTTTAATAAAAATAAAGGAATAATTTTTAATTAAATAGATTATTCAATTAAACTAAATAGTAAATATTTTTTGATACATAATCTTGTTCACAATATGATAAAAATTACCAATTTATTATTATTTTATTAATAAAATAATATTAAACAAATTTATCTGATAATAACTATTATAAACTTTTTACTTTAGATATAAATTATAGTGAAAAAATTTATTATAAATTAAGAGATTTAATAATTAAAAAATTGATTTGAAAAAAAAATTTATAGAAAATAATTTGAAAAACTCTTTATGAATTAAAACTTGATTTGCTAGAAGAATTATTTTTATAAAAGTAAATGAAAATCGAATACTTCAAGTAAATAAAACGAATAAAAATATTTCTATTTGTTAAATTGTTCATAATTGTTTCTATCATTAGATCATCAAAATTTTTAACTAACAGAAGAAGATAATTTGAAAGAAACTGATACATAAACTCAGTTCTATATATTTAATTATAAAAAATCGAGCATTTTTAAGTTCATATCATATTAAATAGTTTCAACAACATATTAATTTAACATTTATAATTAAAATCTAAATGAATTAGTTCGTGCTACACAAGTTTTTACAAAACTAGAAAAAGGATTTGAAACATGAGTGCGCATACCATAGAAACACGTGAAAATACATCATGTTAAAAAGTAGAAAATAGTTAAATTAACCAAAGCATTTAAATTAAATATTATTTTTATTTACATCGAAAAACGAAATATAAATATGTATATTGAGACAAAGTTTATTTCTATTTAATTTTATATTGAAAAAAACAAGAAAAATTATAGCGACTTGAAATATGTTAAAATGGTACCCAGCCTATAACAATGATTTTATTATTAATCTTAGTTCACTCTTTTCATTCGTTGAGTACCAACATATATCTTAAAGTCCCCAAGGAGAGGATAGTGATGGTTTTCGCGGGTGTTCGCGCGCATCACTTTTTTTAGTTTCTTTTTTTTTTGTCGACATTCTCTAAGCGTTGATCCTCTAAGAGATTGACATCATGGGTTACAGAAAGCTTTTCTTCCTTAGACATTAGATCGGCTTCTAGGTTCTAATTTCTTAGCTTAGCGCTCTTGAAGATAAAGAATTTGAAAAATAAAGCTTTTATAACCAACATTGTTTTCCAGCTTATTTGTACGTAGGTACCATTCCAGTCTAATTCAAGGCGAAAACTTCTTATTTCACATCTTTATATATCTTTTCTACGCCCAACTAGTCACTTCTTGACATTTTATACTAATCAGACACCGTATATGCAAAATACCTGCATCCTGCTAGTAACATATACGATAGCCGAGACTATTCTAAATTTCTTTATTAAAACGTCTGGCTACACTGTTTCAGCTGTAATGTCAGCGATTTGGGTTAGAATCCTCAAATAAAAAAACAACAATAAAATTTTAATAAAAAACCTTTACTGACAGTATTTATTAATGTTGAATATA
Organism: Pegea sp. RAD2-039; assembly: GCA_034620365.1. NCBI lineage: Eukaryota > Metazoa > Chordata > Thaliacea > Salpida > Salpidae > Pegea > Pegea sp. RAD2-039. The sequence continues at coordinate 289,813 of JAQGEQ010000116.1, forward strand.
CTAATTTTACTTCTAAAAATACAGTTTTAAAGGAAATTTCTCTAAAAATGAATCACATTTTTCAAAAAGAATTTTAGTATTTGTTACTAATCGAGGAAAGTTTTAAAGTCTATATCTTTTTAATTTTTCTAGTCTTAATTAGAATAAAACAAATATTTGTCCATTAGTCTCTAATACAAAGTTAATCGTTTCAAACTAATAAACTAAGTTTTTATGGCTTTTTCGTAAAAAGGCCAAATTTATTTACTCACTGCAAAGTAACACGATTTGAGTTCGTCTACAGAATCTTATAAAGCATGTTAATAAATTTGCTAGTAGCTTTTTTATCTGGTTTAAAAGTATAAAGTTTAGATACTATTAAATAATTCTATTTAAATTAGATATTTTTGTATGGATTTATTATTCTTGTAATATTTTGTTTAATATAAGATATTTTATGATTAATTTTTTTATCATATAATATTTTATATTGTTTATAATTTATAAACTATATTTTATAACCAAGATAAATATAGTAGTCAGAAATTAATGAATTTATATCAAACTCAAAATTAGTTAAAAGTGATTTATTTGTAATATTTTTATAAAACTTTGAATATTAAATAATTTTTATATTACTAATTTCTTATGGTAAATTATAAACTTTTTATTTCTATATAATTTTTGAAATAATTTATAAAAGATTGTCTATATTAAATCGTTTTTATTATTAATTAATTTTAAAGTAGCTTTTGAAAATTTTTTTTTGTATAATTTTGATATATATTTGAATATATAGAAATATCAATATACTTTTTTATAATTTTTATTTTATAAAATCAACTTTTAAAAATTGAAAATTATTTAATTCAGGTTTTAATAAGAAAATTACCAAAATGTCTTTTCCAACTTTACAAGAAGTATTAATGCAAAAAGCCAGTTACTCAATCCAAAATAAATGGACACCATTTTATTCTGGGGGTCAAATTCTCCCTTTAAAAGACAACTTTATCTGTCGATGTGGAGATCAACTAAAGATCATGTCTTATGAAACTGGACTAACTATCAACACAATTGATTTAGATGGTGATGACGTAACTGCTTTTCATGTGACGTCAGATAACAAATCAATTATATCAGCAACAAGATCAATGTTGTTGAAACAATGGGATGTTGAAACATTAGCTTGTGTTAGGACTTGGAAGTCTATTCATACTTCTCCAATTTTATGTTTAGATGATGAGAAGACTTCAACTTTATTAGCAACTGGAGGTTCTGATGGTTCTGTAAAAGTCTGGGATCTTATCAACAAATATTGTACTCATAATCTAAGATTTCCAACTTCTGTAGTGAATGCTGTCAAGTTTCATCCTTCGCAAATGATCCTTGTCACTTCATCTATGGATTATTTGATTCGAATTTGGGATTTAAATAACTCGAAAACGATTAGAATCTTAAATGGGCACGTAAGTACAATCACATGCTTACATTTTATTGATGAAGATGTTTTGATTAGTAGCGGTAAAGATAAAGTCATCAACTTCTACCAAGGGTTTGAAAAAGTTGGAAAAATGGATTCGAATCCTTCTAAAACGATTCCTACTTACGAATCAATTGAGAGCTTGATCTTACTCCCAAGAGTAGATCCTAAGGAAGATCTAAGAGTCATGATTGGTGGTAGCGCAGGGAGTTTGTCTATCTGGAATACTGTGTCTGGATGTTGTGAGAAGAAGTCGGAAAAAATTAGTGATAAGATAGAGATTGAAATTTTGCAAGCTCAATTATTCATCCAGCATGATCAAGTTGTTGTCTCATTTTCTGATCATAGCATCGAATTTATTTGTATAAAAACATTAGAAGCTCAAAAGCGATTAGCAGGTGAAGTCAGTGAAGTAACTGGTGTTTATTTGATGGGAAAAGACTTGAATATGATTGCTGTGTTGATGAATTCAGCAAATATCAAATTATTTAAATGTGGAACTTCAACATATCAATTATTAAAAGGTCATAATAATTTTGTGACTGAAATTTCTGTTTTTAATGATGGCATGGGCTTCATTAGTTCAGATAAAGATGGTTTCGTTTGTTTGTGGTTTATAGATGAAGATACTGATGATATAACTCTTGGTATAAAAGGACAAACTCATAATTCCTCTGTTATTTCATTAGCGATGTCTCAACTGAAATCGAAGTACTTTCTAACAGGTGGTGAAGATTGTACCTTAAAAACTTGGCGTTGTGTAAAGTTGAAAAAAAGTGGTTTGAAATTGAAATGTGACAAGACACAAGCAGCTCATTCACAAGCTGTTAACACTATTCACGTATCACCAAATGATAAACTTGTTGTTACTGGTTCACAAGATAAAACTGTGAAATTATGGACTTTTCCGGAGTTGGAACCAGTTCATACTTACACTGGTCACAAAAATAGTATTTGGTGTGTTCAATTCAGTCCTGTTGATAAGGTTTTTGCTAGTTCATCAGCAGATGGTTGTATCAAAGTCTGGGGAATTGAAAATTTGTCGTGTGTTCGAACTATCGAAGCTCATGACACTTCTGCTCTTTCTGTAAACTTCTTGAAAAAAGGAACTCAACTTGTATCTTCTGCCTCTGATGGACTCATCAAATTCTGGGACGTTAAAACGTCTGAATGTTTACTGACTCTTGATGAACATGAGAATAATGTTTGGGGTCTTAGTATAACTCCTGATGGTAGTAAGATGATATCAGGATCAGGTGATGGGACCTTTATTCATTGGGAAGATACTTCAGAGGAAGTTAAGGAAGAAGATATGAAAAAGTATGAAGAAAGTGTGAAGTTAAATGAAGAGTTACAAAATCTTCTGCAAGAAAAACAAATCGCAAAAGCTCTAAAGCTTGCTATTCGTTTAGAAAAGCCAGCGACTGCTCTTAAGATCATGAAAGAAATGAATTGTGACAAAGAAACAATTGAAAAAGCTTTGGGTGTTTTATCACCTACAAAAGCAACTGTGTTGTTAAACTTTGTCAGTGTATGGAATACCAACTCAAAAAATTGTCACCAAGCTCAAATTCTTCTTGAATATTTGCTTTCAAGTTTTACTGTGGAAGAAATTCTTGCATTTGATGATGTACAATCAAATATTAGAGGTTTGTTGGCATATACTGAACGTCATTACAATCGATTATCAAAATTTCAACAACAAGCCACTTTTATTGATTATACTTTACATAGAATGAAGTTGAATTCTTAAAAGTAGGTTTTGTTTTGATGGTTTGTCAATTAGTTCCAATTTCTACAAGATTATCTTGGTAGTTTGTGATTTAAAATTAGAACTTTTTATTTTTATGGAATATTTTTTGGAAACATGGAATTTATTCAAATAAAATATTTCTACTTTGAAAGATGTTTTTGATTGAAATCTAAGTTCTTAAATAAATTCAAGTTTCTAATTATTAAAAAATGTAGTTGTTTACATCTAGAGATATAATTTTCAAAAAAATAATTGAAAAAATGCAATATCACCAACATTTTATTCAAAAAATGAAGATAAACCAATGAATTAGAACAAATTAGATTTTTGTTTAAACAAGTCTAGACAACAAACTATTAAATCAAAGTTTTAAACTAAATATTAAATTCTTTGATAATTTTTTATTAAATTCAAAAGTTGAAAGAAATAATTCAGTTTTCAGCATTTTAGTTTATTATTTCAACAAAAACACAAAATAATATACACAAGACAAGTTTACTCTCAAAGTGAACAACTATCAATAAAACTAAGAATGTTTATATTTCATTTCCTAACTATTTCTAATGAAATGGAACAAACACAAGGGTTGGAGATTTATATTTTTAATAAATAAAACAGGAGGCAAAAATTTGGTAAATTATTTTATGGATGGTAAAATAATAGAAAAGTTTTTTTTAATTTATAAACAAAAATGTTTAAACTATAAGTTCAATTGAAGTATAAATTAATGAAATATATTTGTTACACTAAAATAATTAGAAAATTAAATGGACTTAACAAGTTTTATTAGGTATTAAGGAATGAATAACAAAATCCTGCATTAAATCAACATATCTACCTTCTTTTTCAGCTTTATAATCAATAAACATTTCTTTAAAAGCTAAAAAATCAGTAAAAGTCAGAAACATGTCAAAAATATCCTCAGTAATTTCCTTTCTATGCTCTTGTAAAGATGTAGAAAACTTAGCCATCGAGAAATCAGGGAATCTACTCATCAGTTCCTGCTCTAAACAATTCTCAACTATTTTGTTATATTCCTTGAAAATATCTGTATACACAAACTTATTTTCTTCAGTATCATCAAACTCATTGTAATATTTTTCCATAAAATTATGTTGAAGGCTTTGAAAAGATTCACTCATAATAATGTCTTCTATTGAACCCATGATTAGATCAAAACGACGAATTGATTTATTTTCAGATTCACAAAGAACCTCATCATTAGTCATTGAGAGTTCAAAAGACATTTTAACCAAATATTGAAAAATATCAAACAAATGTTTGAGCTAGCAAGTTAAAAATAAACAAAATTATTATTTTGTAAATTTATAATAAATCAAACTTAACAAATATTAAATATTTGAAAAAAAATTTTATAAAAAATCAACTAATATATTTATTTCTTTATTTAGAAATTAAAACTTATTTTTGCAAATTGTAAAATACATTTTTCTTGAAATTAGAATTTATTAAAACAAAATTATTTCAAATTTTATATATAATTTATATTTTAATATAAATTGAAATTATTTAAAAGTTTAAGTAATAAAAGAAATTAGTTCAAAAAACAAAATTAAAAATATTTTTAAGAAAATTTTTAATTTATTTAACAGAAAACAATAAATAAGTTATAATTATTTTTTGCTTTTTAACTAAAAATATCAATCTACTTAAAATCAGTTATATATTTAAAGTATAATTTTATAAAATAAAAATTTAAATATTTTTATTAAAAAATATAATAACTAGAAATATATAAAACAACTATTCAAAAAAATTAAAGATAATTAGAATTTTGTTGAAGAAATAAACATTTGTTTAAACTATTTTCAAAAAATAAAATATTTTTAGTTTCCAACAACAGAAATTTCAAAAATTTAAAATAAATTCTGTCGTTAAAGAAGCTTTTTGATGTTCAGTGATGCGTGAAAAAGTCGATTTTTTACAAATCACACAAAAATGCATTTTTCTAAATAACCAGATAAAAGTTTTATAATTTAAGAAAATTATATTTATTAAAGTTTGAATAAAAAAATTGGTTATTGTTTTCAAACTCAAAAAAGATAAGTATAAAAAGTTTCTAACACTTTAACAAATGTAAAATTCAATAATTAAATTGTTTTTAAAATTCTTTTTCAGAAAGCAAATAAAAATTATTTCATTATTATTCATTTCAGTTAGAAAACCAACTCAGCGTTTATTTGTGTTTCAGATACCTTAAATAATTATCAATCACAAACTGTTGATTCTTTAAAACTTTATTAAATAAAAAAATCAATAAAAAGACTGTAATCATCTATATCTGCGATTTTGATTATATTCCATAAATTTTATTTGAAGTATTATAATTATCTATTTATTCAACGCGTGGCTTTGAGTTATAAATTCTACTTATAGCAGAAAATCAAATATTATTAGCAAAGAGACAATTGAAAGGTCTTATGTATTTTAGTTTTAAGATTTTATAGATAGATTTTGATGTAGTGATGGAGTCAGGAAAGAAAGTTCCAAGCTTATCAGGATTTTATCTTTATTGTAATTTTGAATGAAAAACCTCTGAGGACATATATAAGATTTAATCTTTCTAGGAAGCTAAGATGACGAAAAAATATTAATAATTTCAAATAATACAAAAATGAACAAAAAATGGTTGTTGATATTTTAACATTCTAATTCTGATAATGTAAAAATTAATTCATAATTTACTTAATCATCTTTTTATGACTTTTCAACAAAATTTAAATGATTTTGAATTAAATTATAAAAAGAGCAAATTCAATTTGAAGACTCACTTAATTAAACTTCTAAAATAAAAATACCAAAAAAATTTGGAAAAAATATTTCATTTCTGCAAAACCATTTAATTTATTCAAATTAATAAATTTTATATTGTTTAAAGTATTTTTCCTATAAATAAAGATTAATCTACTAACTTTAGGTAAATATTTGAACCTTTTTAATATTACCACAATTTCTAAAGTGTAGTTCTTTTTAACTGTTTATATTTTTAAAATTCGCTGCTATATTAAATAAGAACTACTGAAATGCCATGTGTTACATCTTTTACTTTCTATATTTTTGACTAAATAGATGTTATTTGTGAGAATGTGTTAGCGAGAGGTGCTCTCTTCAGGCACCCTCCTTCACGTTTATTGAAATAAATAAAATCGGTAAAAATCAAAACATTTTTTTTCAAACTTGCACAAGCCAATTTACTATCAAACCAAAAACTTATTTTTTTTGAAAAATCTTTTTCTTTAAAAGTTTAAAAATATTCAAAAAAGATAATTTAGTTTGGATAAAAACAATTTTGTGTTTTTTGTAAACTTACTTTTGTGTTGAAAATGTTGAAGTAACATTTATTAGTTTGTAATAAATGTAAATAAATTTAATTTAGTTAATAAGTTATTTTCTTAATTAAATTATATTTTATGAACTTTCAACTTTATTTGATTTGCAAAATTCTTATATAAACTTCAATTTAAATTAACCAAGTTGGCTTGGTTTAAACATGACTTTAAGTCTTTAACATAAGATTTCAAAGTGTAATTAAGTTCGGTTTATTTGTTTATTAAGTTTACTTTGAAAAGTGTGCTCTTAAAGTGTGCTCAGAACCAATAAAAAGACAAAACTGTAAATTTCTAATAAAAAGAACTTAAAATAACAATTTAAATTCTGGGTTAAATTTTAAATTAATTTTAGAAAAATTTTAAATTAATTTTAGAAAAGTAAAGTTGATTGTTTTGACTTCATCTGGTTGTGAGTGAAATTATTGTTTTGATTAATTTCTGTTTTATATAAATTAAAACTTTAAAATAAAAAACTTGACATTTCTACTTTTCAAATAAAATATAAAAAGTTAAATTTCAGACGTCATTATTGACTTCAATTTATTTTTTATTTTATTTTCGCTAGATGGCGCAATTGAGCTGAATTTTCTAATATTTAAAATTAACCAAAAAGTCAACATTTTCACGGAATTAAAAAAATACACTCAAACTAACTTTGATAATCTCATAAAAATTAGATTACAAATTAATTATTATTTATGAATAATTATTTATTTATATAAATCAAAAATTAATTTTTAAAAAGCTTTTAGAAGCTTAAATAAAAATGTTAATTTTGATGTCTTAAAATTAAAATATTTTAAAGTTGAGTCAAAAGTTGGGAACTTCGAGTTAAAAAAACATTTCATCAATTTGATTCGAATTTCAAGATGATCTTCAATTGAATGAATCGTGATTCGATGACGTCATAGATAGTTTGAAGTGTCTCTGATGTTGAAACTGTCAAAATGAAGCCATCAAAATGATTGCTGAAATTTAGGAATTTTGAGTCTTTTGATTCTGTAAGAAGCTAAAAATAAAATTTGAAAAATAAAAAAATAATTAATAATTTGAACAGTTTTGTAAATTTCAAATTTTTAAATATTTTAATTATTAATGAATTTCAGATTTTACAAGTTTTAATAAATTTATTTTTTATGCTAAAAATTAATTATTTATATAAAGATTAATCTTTCTATAATCGATTATTCTTAACTTCTTTCAAATCAAACCTCAAACACAAAATCGTCCAATCACAATCAAGCTTTTTCTAAATCCTTTATTTACTTTCATCTCTATTTAGTTCATTTCCAACAAAACCACTGAAGCGGAACGATATTTGCACCTGTTATTACATCAACAACTATGACGTCATAATTTCACACGCTTCTATTTTGGGACCTAATCAACAAAAAACTTATGTTTATTCGACCACTGAATCATTTTCACAGCAAACCTGGTGGTCTAAAGGACTTCAAAACTAACAAAGTCATGAGATTGAATCAAAAAGTATTTTCACATCCACAAAACCAAGCTTATATTTCGATGCAGGACTCGTCACCCGCTTATAACAACATTGCAACAATAGCAACCAATGTTTCGTAGAGTGTTATGGCAACAAATTTATTACTGTTGTGTTTTTAACTGTGACGTCATTTTATTGCAATGGTTGGTCTTTCTTGTGTTCTAGGTACCAGTTTAAACTGACACAATTTTGTTTTGATAACTAGAATTTCTCTCTAACTTTTGCTGTACTTGAAACGCTTTTTTTGTCGCGATTTTTTCACAAATAAACTTTTTTCACAACAAATTTTTTTTCAATAAAATTATTTATTTTATCATCTTATATCGACATGACGTCATTTGATAATTGATGAACGATTTTTAAGGTAAAACGATAAGTAGGTAATCCCGTTTAGGGAAATCCCCCGAAGGGTTATAAACAGCAGCATTTGACCGGTTATTGACGGGCAAGTAAACAATTGTAAAATTTTCGACAAATGAAATTGTATTTTTTGTGTATCAAGTTTTCAATCAAAATTTAAACAACTTAATAATTTGAATTTAAAAAAAAAACATTTTTTTGTCACTTTTTGATAGAGATTACATTTCGAAACCATTTTTGTAAAAGTCCATTTTCGACTCCATTTAAAAAAAAGTTTAAATTTCACTAAATGTGCGGAAAAAGCTAAAAAAAGATTTAAAAAATTGAAATTAAATAATTGGAAACCCTGTAAATCACTGATAAGTTTTATAGATAGATGAATCGTCAGTAATAAGAATCGCTTCAGAAGGAAGATGATTCTGACTCTGATACTGATTATAATGAGAATTATTGTAAGGATCAACATTATTCAATTGAGTCACGTTGTTAGTCGGTAGCAGGTCTTGTCCACTGACGATTGGCTGCTGGGCCACACTTGTGGACAGATACGAAGCGTTTAAACTCATCGCGTTGCTACCAGCTTCCACGGTTTCTAGTTTGGTTGCTAAGTTACCATTCGAGTAGTTCTCGATGCGAACGTCATCTGTGACGTCGACAACTGTGTCTCGGATGTTGGAGCCAGCTGATCCAGTACTAATGGGACTTCCTGTGGTTTGCTGGTTGATGTTGTGGACCATACTGGGTGAATAGGACTGAAGGTCGGTCACGTGCACCTTATTACGAGGCTGGATGAGATCACGCTGGTTCGTGCGGTCGGTTGTCTGTAAGAAGATCAGAAGAAGATCAGAAGAAGATCAGAAGAAGATCAGAAGAAGATCAGAAGAAGATCAGAAGAAGATCAGAAGAAGATCAGAAGAAGATCAGAAGAAGATCAGAAGAAGATCAGAAGAAGATCAGAAGAAGATCAGAAGAAGATCAGAAGAAGATCAGAAGAAGATCAGAAGAAGATCAGAAGAAGATCAGAAGAAGATCAGAAGAAGATCAGAAGAAGATCAGAAGAAGATCAGAAGAAGATCAGAAGAAGATCAGAAGAAGATCAGAAGAAGATCAGAAGAAGATCAGAAGAAGATGAGAAGAAGATCAGAAGAAGATGAGAAGAAGATGAGAAGAAGATGAGAAGAAGATGAGAAGAAGATGAGAAGAAGATCAGAAGAAGATCAGAAGAAGATCAGAAGAAGATCAGAAGAAGATCAGAAGAAGATCAGAAGAAGATCAGAAGAAGATCAGAAGAAGATCAGAAGAAGATGAGAAGAAGATGAGAAGAAGATGAGAAGAAGATGAGAAGAAGATGAGAAGAAGATCAGAAGAAGATCAGAAGAAGATCAGAAGAAGATCAGAAGAAGATCAGAAGAAGATCAGAAGAAGATCAGAAGAAGATGAGAAGAAGATGAGAAGAAGATGAGAAGATGAACTCACTTGCTGATTGGCTGGTTGTTGAGCTGCACTTTGTGGTCTCTGATTACTTTCACCCCCTTCTTGTAATTGACGATCTCTCAAAGATCTTTTATTTTTATATCGATGATTTTGGAACCAAATCTTCACTTGGGTTGGAGTTAAATTGATCATAGCAGCAAGTTGTTCCCTTTCAGGGGCTGAAAGGTATTTCTGCATCTTGAATCGATTTTCTAATTCATAAACCTGCAACAAAATTGCAACTTTTATCTGAAATCTAATTTTAATCCAAAAAAGCCATTTTGGTTGTTTTAGAAGTCAAAATGCTGATTTAAAACTTCTTCAAAAACCTTCTTAAATCGATCTTAAATCTCAAATTCTAATTTAAAGGTCATTTGGGTCGACTTTGTTCCTTGATTTGTAAAAAAACCTCAGCTAGCACCCAAGAATTTTTCCTGCAAACCAATTTTACAAAAACCAAAAAATCGACATCTAGAAGTCGAAGTTGAAGATGAAGATGCTGAAGACTCTTTCTCAGTATCTTTCAATGCTCTTTCAAATGTTTCAGAAGCAGAAGGGAGGTTTATAGAGAAGATCTCGTGGTGGTTGAAGATGCAGAGGACGTATCAATTGTATCAAAAGTCTTTCAACTTACTTGACTCTGTGAAAACAGGACTCGTCTTTTTCTGCGCCCGGGCATCATTGGTCTAATGTCCGAAATATTGGACCCTGGAATCATATTTATACTGCCATAGTGGACACCATGTGGTGGTCCAATATACCGAGGCACTGAAAATATTTAAATGATAATTAGACGTTAGAAGGTTTAGAGATGTTGACTTAATTTTCAAGTGTTTACCGAAAATATTTGTAAATTATTTATAGCGATATTTTAAAAGTTAAAAACTTTTATCAAATTTTGAAATTTTTTGAATGCTTTTCGATCCACTTAAAGATAAAAAAAATTTAAATGGAATAATTATTTGACAAGTTAAAAAAAAAGGGATTTTTTAATTTGATATTTTTAGTTTGGAAACGTTTTAAAAAACAATTCAATGTTATTTTGATTGTTTATCAAAACTTAAATCACGTGACACTAAAACAAAATGGCTACTATTTGTAACAATTTCAGTATTTATCCGGTTTTATTGAACTTTAAAACATTCAATTTGTTAATAAAAGACAAACATTGTGAACAAAAAAATACAAAAGTTTTGGATTTGAAATACAAGTCTCCCACTAATTTAAATATTCGTTTCACTTAAATAAATAAACCCGACAATTTTAAGCAAATATTTCTTTAGGATTCGACGTTCGAGTTACAAGCCACAAAATTAAACTTGATAAATAAAAGTCAGGCCATTTTCGTTTGCGGCCAAATTAGTCATAAGGCCTAGACACTTCATTATCTGATTACAAGTTATTAATACGACTTCCTATACTTTGTCACATCTTCGCCTAATTCTTCCCATCTTATCGCTACATGACGTCATAATCAACTGCAAGCTATCGGACTTCAGATGACGTCATCAGCAAACAGTTTTAACTTCCGATTTGGAAGATAGTTTCATTTTAGAGACAAACAAATAATTTTCTTGTTTGTCATCTTCCAAGGCACGTACTTTTGTTTAAAGGGAATTACCCGGGCTTGAAACAACTTTAAAAGTCGGTAGTGTTTCCAACTAAATTTTTATAACTTAAAAAATGGTTTTTTTTTCACCGAAATTGATTTAAAAGTTTGGAATTTGAAACGGGGTCGGTTTTTGTGAGAATCATGCTAAAAAATTTGCTTCAAATTAAAAAGTGTCAATCAAAAAGTCTGGAAATATTTTAAGGTGTTGTGAGATCAAAATGACCCTCTGACAACCCGAACAACCGAATTTCAAATCACAACAAACACTTAAACATTTTCTACTTATCATTGTTCGTTTATAACAGTTGTTTTTTAGTCGGTAACTTCAATAAATGATTGGTGGAGGTGTTTTTGAACATCTATCATATTAACAGAGCTTTTTAAGGTACTTGTAAAACAAGAAAAAATATTTTTTCACAAACTTCAAGCAGATGTTGACAGATTTCAATTCAATTGTTTATTTTTTTTTAAATTATTTTTTGCGGTTTGTTTTTAGTTAAAAAATTATTTATTTAATCGCGTTTTTATGCAAATTAATTATTTGATTTAAAAATTTTTTCGGCAGCAAATAATTTAGTTGTAAATTTTGAAGTAGAAATTTTTGTTGATTTAAATAATTTAAAATTTCAAAAAAATCTTCAACTTTTGAATAATCTTCATAAAAACAACTCCGAGTGTTAAAAGTTGGATATGATCTTGAAAATACTAAGTTGTTGTCTTCATGATACTTTATAATAGTCCTTAACAAGCGAAGAGTTTAATGTTTAGAAGCACTCATCCAATATAAAGTTGCTCTTAGCTTTAGATTGGAGTATTTAAGATTGCTTTGCCTTCTATATCAGTTGTCGCGCTTCTAGAAGCTTCTTTTAAAAACTACATCAGTCGTAGGAGTCTGTTTCGATGTTTAAAGATTTTTTTTTCATTTTTTGTTCGAAATTATTTCATTTTTTTTTTTTCATTTTTACTTCTTAGAATTTGATAAAAAGTTAAACAGAAGCTCGAAAAACAAAATGGCCGGCTACAAAATTGGCCCAGAATAAAAGAAAAGTAAATAAATATTTGAAATAATATCAGCGAGAAGTTTGCGAAAAGTCTTAAACAATCAAAAACCGGAAGAAGATTTTATCGGGAGGAAGTTAACAAAAGAAATCGTCGTTTGCGAAGTCAACAAGCGTCGAGTTAAAGTTTAATCTGATGAAAAAAACAAACAGAAAGCTTACTTTGCATTCCTCCGAAGCGATGGTCACTGTTTCCAGGACTTCCATATCCCCATTGTGACGTGACACAGCCGTTGTAGTTTCCCATTTCAGTCCCTGACCCATATGCAGGGTTTGAGGTGGTCGGCATGGTATGAAACGGTGGTTGTGGTCCGTTTGAAGGACCATGAAGGTTGTAAGGGTGGTTCATGGTCGCTACCACTGTCGGTGTAATTGAACCATAAGGTTGAAGTCCACTTCCAGCCATTTGAGTGTATTGTGGATGGACAGTGTGGGTCGCTGGACCAGGGACAAGTTGGCGACCATATCCTGATGAAATTGGAGGTGAATTGGTCCCGACATGCATATGAAGACCGCTCGCGTTTTGATTGGCGGAAATTGAATCCATTCTTTGGATGTAAGGATCATTTATATTGAAATTGGTTTCAGGAGATTGATTTGAATGTTGTGGTGTTTGTTGGTTGTAATTTGGTTGGACTGGGTTCATGATATCTGTGATTGAAAAGGGGGTTGGTTGTTGCTGGTCCTCAGTCTGGTTTCCGTTCATTTTTTATTCCTCAAAAATTTCTAATAATTTTTTTTTTGCTGCAAAAAAAATTTGAAATGAAAAATTGACAAAAAAAAACTTTTTATAAAAAATTCTAATCTGAGGTCGTTCAAACTCCTCAGAGACTTGATGAGCTCTCAACTCAAATGAGATGATTGTGTTGAAGAGCATGTGGCTAAAAGTCTGAAAGAAAAAAGTTGAAAAAATCTCCGCTTAACTCTCTACTGACATCTAGTGGCTGTTTTTTTCAAAAAATTCCCGCTTAAAAAAGTTCTTTGAATTTTTAAAATATTTTTTGTTCTTTTATCAACTTAGATTAAGATTAAAAATAAAATAAACTTTTGGTAAATAATGAAATATAATTTATTAAAAATCCGAAATTATTTGAAAGTTTTTTTCATTTTCTAATTTCATGTTTCATTTCTAAATTAATATTTCTAAATTTAAAGAAAAGTATATTCGAAATATTCGAAATTATTCTTTCTCTAAACTTAAAACTAAACTTTTAATAAAAATCAATTTAGAATAATAAAAACTTTCAAACTTTCAAAACGAATTATGAAAATCGACAAACAAAATGTTTTTGAGTAGCCACTTACATCTAATAGTTTTTATTCTGATTTCTTTTTTTAGTTTAGAATGAAAAAAGACCATTTTGTTTAAAGACAACTTTAAAATGATGATTATATGATTAAGAAACTTATAAATATATTATATGATTATAAATTGAATTAATATTAAAAAAGTTTTTGATAAAAATTATTACCAAAAAAATTCCAAAGTTTTCGAAATTTTAAAGTTTTCAAATTGAGATATTTGTTGAAAGGTTTTTAGGTTTCCAATTAATTTTTAAATAATTTTATGAAAATCTGTAAATTGTAGAAATTTCAAAGAAAATATTTTGAATTACTTCAAAAAGTTGAAAACTTTGTTTTTCAAAATATTTGAAATTTTAAAATCTTCAAAATAATTCTTGGAGTAAATTTGAGTATTCAGCTCAGTTTAGTGATTCAAAACTATTTTTTTATAAAAATTGAATTTGATTTTTTCAAATTTTTGAATTTTTTAACTTTAGGAACTTTTTAAATTAAATTTTTTGTATTTTTTGAATATTTATAAAAAAATGTTTTTTGTTTTTAAATTTTCTTTTTAATTTGAGACAAATAATTTTGAAAACAAAAAAAATCTGAACAAAAACCATTTTTCTTTTTAGTAATTAAAACCAAAAAATTCAATTTATTTGTAAACAAAAGAATATATTTTTTTAAAAGTTAAAAAGTTTTCCAACAAAAATAAAGTCAAAAGATTTTTTTCGGATTTATTCTTCTTTATCAGCTGCGTGTTTAAAGGGTCTCAAAGAGTCCTCCAAACATAAAGAGCCCTTCAAAGAACAGCTGAAGCCAATTTCAATAGATCCTAAATTCAAAAGATGCTTTCTCCACAAAATTTCAATGAAAACTTTGAACAAAATTAATTTGTTTTAAAACTCAAAATGTTTCATCCATTCTAAGATTTCTAAAAATTTCCTTTTAAAGAATTTATTTTGAAAATATTTGAATTATTATTTAATCCAAAAAATAAATAAAAATATTTTCTAATTTCGAAATTTATCAAATTGTTTATTTTATTTTTTGCGCTCTTTGACGCCACCTAGTGGCGGACGAAATTTGAATTTTTTAAATTAAAATATTTAAACTTGAAGTTGAAAATTGTTTCAAAAAGTTTTCTTTAAAAGTAGAAATAATATTTTGATAAAAACATCTGCATCTCATCAAGTTTTTTTCAAGAAGATAAAGTGAAGAAGACACATTCTTACAATTGAAATATTATTTGAAACAAAATGGGTTTTTTCAAAACATTTTCAAATTAAATAAAAAAAAGTAAATTTTGGATTTTAACAAATATTTTTTTTTGTTTTTTACAAAATCTTCAAATTAGAAAATTTAACTTTGAAAGATTTTTAAATTTAATTTTCAAAAAACTTTTTCAATTTTAAATTCTTGCAACAAAAAATAATTTCAAAATTTTTAATATTGAAAAAAAATCCTTTTTTTTAGATAAAAAAATAATTTAAATTTTATCAAACAGTTTTTTAAACTTCAAAAAATTGGATTAAATTATCGAAATATTTTTTTAGAATGAAAGTTGATATTTTGTAAGTTTTATTTCTTTGGAAAATATCTAAATTAATCGAAGTTTTAGCAATCATCAACTTTCAGTGTTTCCAACCTGAAAATATTCAAAAATATCGTGAGAAGAGAATCAAACACAATAGAAGCGTTTGATTTCGATGACGTCATCACCACCTGATCGTGTTGTCATGGCAACAAGTCGTTCACACCACATTGAGACTAATCTGTTGTGAAGTGGAGGCTTGAAGTCGATACTGGTTGCTATGCAGCTGCTTGTGCGTTGCTATGACGACATCAAGTTGTTTTGTTGGTTGCTAGGTTGTCGTTAGCCACTGTCAATCGCTATTTGAAGAGCTTTAATTTTGATTCTCATCAAAAAAGATTCAATTTAAAATTAGTTTTTTTTCGTCTTTTTAATTTTAGGATTTTTTATTTAAATTCTTTGAAATAATTTATTTATTAATTATTTTAATAATTGTTTATTTTAAAAAAATTTTTTAGGTTGTTTTTTGTTGTTGTTTTTTTTCTAATTTGTAAATGAATCTGTAAAGAGACAAAATGGAGTCGAATTGAGAAGATGAAGAAGACAAAAGGATCTTTTGGGTGGATTCAGAAATTTGTAAAATATTTCATCTTTTCTATTTACGATTAATACAATTATTTTATTATTAATTGATTAATATTAATCGTGTTTTCATTTAAATCTAAATTTGTTGAAAAATTTTGAAATTATTTCAATCTGTTGAAAGCTGAAAACCTCTCATGACGTCATCAACTTTTGATTATCAATGACGTCACTAGGCTCGCTACAAGTACTCTTCACCGCCACCAAGCGGTTCGATCTTTTTTATCAAAAATATTTTTTTTTTAATTTCAGCAAATTTTTATTAAAGATTAAAAGTCAGAAACCAAATTAGTCAGATGAACAATTTTTTATTTTTCAAAAATAATTTATAATAATTATTAATTTGTTTAAAAAGTGAAAATAATTTCATAATATTTGTAACAAAACTTTTTCAAATCAATCAAAAATTTGTTGTCAATTTTTTTTCGTTTAAATAAAAAGATTAAATAAAAAAGTGAAATCTTGAAAATAAATTATTTGAATTTTGAGTTTTTGAAAGTTAGCTTATATTTTATTTTAATAATCATTTTGAAAAATAAATTTATAATAAATTAGTGTTTTAAATTCATTAAATAAGAAGTTATTTGAATAAATAAATTATTTAATAAAGTTTTTTAGAAAGTAACTTTCAATTTCATTGTAGAATTTACAAAATTTCAGAAAAAAATTACTTCAAAAATTTGAATAAAAAAAATTAAATTGAAAAATGTTTAATTTCAATTTCAATTATTTATTTATTAACTGGATTTGATGACAAAAAACTTATTTATAATTTCCTAAACTTGTTTCAAAACATAGTTTCAGTTTTAATTTGTAACTAATAGAAACAATTTAATAAAAATTTCAGTTAATTTGATTTCTCAAAACTTCTTGACCCACAACAATAAACTAAGATAACTTGTTTTTGGACAGACTTTGTACTTTGTGGTCCAAGAAAACACTTTCAATCTGATAAAAGTTTCTATCTACTGATAACTTTCACAAAGATAATTTGAAAGTTTTCAAACCACAAAATTTGTTTCAGACTTTTGTTTTTATTTCTATTTTGGTAAATATCAAATTTTATGATAAAAACTTTCATTTGTGGACCAGTGTCCTGTACTGTAAGTTGACCACAAATACTGGGACAACTTGCTTCTAAATCTGTTGATGATGTAAATGTTTGAAACAAAAGCATCTTACTTCTGTTAAATCTGTAAAAATTTTTTGATAAATTTGAAATTTTATCTGAAGATTTTTTTGCTTTTCTTATTTCTACGTTGAAAGTGAAGACGGACTTCTTATCAAGACTCAGCTATTGGTCGAAATTTGTGATTTATCAGAAGATTTTAAGATTTTTAAATTGTTTGTTTCAAATCATCAAAAAAAATCGTTTAAATTTTGAAACAAATATTTTAATAAAATTATTTTTCATTTGAAAAATTTTAAATTTAAAAATCTTCTGAAATTAAGAATTTAAAACTTTCTAAATTCAGATCCAAAAATATTGAAAAAAATCTCTCAATTAAAAAACTTCTATAAAATCCACAAAACCGGAAACTTTGAAAGATTTTAATTTGAAAGAAAATTTGAATTTTTGATAAAATTTGAAATAATTAAAATTTTGGGGACCTCTTCTTTACAGATCTTTACAGATCTTCTTCTTGATAATTGATATTCGGGAATGAAATCCCAAAATCACTCTGAAGAGCTTGAGGAAGACCAGTATCTTTCATGATTTGATGAGATAATTTTGATGTCTTCTTCATCTCTGTATCATCAACTGATGGAAGATCATATAGAGGATTATCTTCTCCTGGAGGACTTTTCTTCCAGGAGATAGAAGGTAAAGTCATCTGGGTGCCCCTGAAAATCTCAAATTAAAAAAAAAATTTTGAATTTTTTTACCTTTTTTTCATGAATCCCAAAAACCCAAAAATCAAAATCAGAATTAAAATTCCAAGAACAATCCCAACTACTACTCCTGAACTTAATCCGCTAGAGGCGCTCGATGCGGGTCCTGATGACGTCATCGTGATGTTAACAACTCCTAAATTAGCGGCTAAAAAATTTGTCAACTAAAAAACTTGTTTTGAAAATTTTGGAAATTTACAATTTTCAAAATTATTCCGAAGAAATTCCGCGAATCGCTTCGCGTCGCTTCCCGCGCTTTCATCCGTCAACAGAATCTGAATCAAATCTTTATCAGAGTATCTTTGCTTTGAAAGAGCAAAATAAGTTTTTGGAAACTGAAAATAATCTTCAATTTTAAAACAGAAGCAATTTGCAGTCAACTTGGTTACCATGGTGATCTGTGACGTCAGAAATCGCGTCATTTCCACTTCTGTGTATGCACTTGTATATGACATGGTCAGTACCGACCCACAAACCCAACAACATTGACCAATTGGACGAAGTGGACCGTAACAAGGTGATTGAGGTGGACACGTGGTCTTTGTGCAAATATATTGAGAAACTTCCTGTAATTTGCATATTCTAATTTGCATATTCTAATTTGCATATTCTAATTTGCATATTCTAATTTGCATGTTCTAATTTGCATATTCTAATTTGCATATTCTAATTTGCATATTCTAATTTGCATATTCTAATTTGCATATTCTAATTTGCATATTCTAATTTGCATATTCTAATTTGCATATTCTAATCACGAGACTCACGTGATTGTTGGAAGATCTGCAAAGACATCCTGTTGGATCGGGACACGTTTTTGGAGTGATCAGGATGTTCCCAGATCCCTGAAATTTGAATCTTCCTTCCGGACTTTGTCGGAAAGATGAAAAAGATTTCGAATCAAATCTCTGAGAGACAAAAATCTTTAAAATTTTCAAGATTCAATTAAAATATTTCAATAAAATCAAGTTTAAGATCAAATTCGGATTTAAAGATTAAACATTTTACAACTTTATTTTCGAATCGAAAAAATTATCAAATTTTCATTTTAAATTGTAAAAAGAAATAAAAAAAAATTTAACAAAAAAAAATTGGCAGCCCTTTTTTTCAAACTAACTTGTCCAGAAATAGTTAAACGATTTAAAGAAATGTTCAAATAAATTGAAATCATCCAACTTCTATCTTCAGGAAATTCCACTTGATCATAATCACAAGGAACCTAAAAATAAATTGAAAAAAACTGAAATTGAAGATTTGTTGAAAATTACATTTTCAGAATCCAAAAAATTCCGTCGATCCAATTTGGATCCAATTTGTGAATCAAAAGTTATCCAATTATTAGCATCAAACCAATCATCAACTCCAGATTCGAATATAACTTCTGTAATTTGCTCATCAATCTCAAAATCTTCAAATTTTACAAACTAACCCTTCCCGTTTCCATGACAACTCGACAAATCGCTCGATGTTCCCCATATGACGTCATCATCGAAGATTAATTCTCCGTCAAATGGAAGATACTGCGGATTAATTTTTATTAGATTCGACTTTTTTTAGCGAATTTGTTTTACCAAATCTGAAACTGCTAAATTTGAATCCACGAAAACTGAAATCGGCTGAAAAAATTTTTTAATTTCTAAAATTAATTTTTAATTTTTTGTTACTTTATTGTAAGGAAACTCTATGATGTCACCCGAGCACGGGGATTCCCCGTTTTGCCATCGACTGTCGTCGTCGAAAATGGCTTTTTTTGAAAATTGCCGAATATAAGAAAGACCCAAAACTTGTTTAACTACAAAAAGAATATTTGAAAAATAATTATTGAACAAAACAAAGTTGTTTATGATTTAGATAAATATTATTAAAAATAATAAACAAGCTAACTTAAATATTTTATAATGAATATCTAATAAACTTTAAATAACTTACCAAAAAGTAACAAAAGTAAAAGATTCATTTTTAAACTTTTTTTTTAATCAAAACTTATTTGAAACCTTTAAACAAAACAACAACAAGTAATATGATCAGAAATTTATTTTCAATTCTTTTGTCACCAGTTTAAATCAATAAGATATTTTTCAAATACAAAATTTATTGCTTTTAGGTTTTAAACACAATATTCAGTAAATAATTAATCTAACTTCAAACAAATTTTCCATTTATTCTCCAATTATTTTTTCCAGAATTCAGCTTTTATTTCTATTTGCTTAAATTCAAAAGAATTAATTTGGAATTTATAGTTTAATATTTAACATTTATTGCCAATAACAGTAAAAAGCCCTTCACAATTTCTATTTTATTTTAAATAAATTTTTATGTTTTTACTTTTTTAGCATTATATTGAATTTTCTTAAACAGAATAAGTTTTTTTTAAGCTGAAAATATTATTAAATTATTCAGTTTTTAATATTTGTTTTTATTAAAATTTTAAAAGTTTTTAAAAAATGAAATTTTGATAAATTCGTAAGTTTGTGATTTTTTAAACTTTTTCAATTTGAGAATAATTAAAATTATTTTGAAAATTGAACAAAGTTTTTTGAAATATTAGAATTTAACTAAAATTTATTTTTATGTATTTAATGTGATTATATAAATTTCGAAAAAAAAAGATAAAAAAGAATTTTTAAATATTTAATTTTTAGAACTTTGTTTGAAAATCAAATTTTGTTCTAATTTATAAAATAGTTATTTCTAAACTAAAACAAATTTTCGAAATTCATCAATTTTTGGAAATATTTTTGGAAATATTTTTGGAATCGTTTTAAAGAATTCGATATAAATGAAAATATTTTACTTCTAAACTTTCTTTTTTAACTTTTACAAACTGAACAAGTATAGTTATTTTTAGATTTTAAAAAAATATTTTAACATTATTTTATTTGGAGAGAAATAAATAATTTAATTTCAAAAATACTTTTCAATTTAAATAATTTTTATTTAAACTGAAGAAAGTTTGAAATAAATGAGAAAGTATGATTATTAAACGTGAAAAAAAAAGTGAATATTCAAAGATAAAAAGACAAACTGAAAAAAATGTTGAAAGAATTGAAAGTACTTAAGCACGAAACAAGTACCTTCAAAGTTATCAAAAAAAAGTTCAGTAACTTCAAAATTACTAAAAAATCAAAAAGTCGACCAACCAATCAGAAAACAGCAAGTTGATTAACCAATCAGCAAGCAGTAGGTTGATTATCCAATCAGCAAACAGCAGTTTGATTAGCCAATCAGCAAGCAGCAGATTGATCAGCAAACAGCAAGTTGATTAACCAATCAGCGAGCAGTAGGTTGATTAGCCAATCAGCAAACAGCAGCTTAATTAGCCAATCAGAAAACAGCTAATAAATTTCTTTCCGAGTATTTCGAGACCAGACACAATAAAGAAATTTAAAAAAAAATTATATTTAGAAAATGAATCATATAATTTGCATATTCGAAAAGATGAAGATCAGAAGATTAAGTGATGAAGATCAACTAGCCACTTGTTGCTCTGTTTCTAATTTTTTTAAGTCTTTATCATCTTCATCTTCTGTAGATCTGCTGCTGGATGCAGAGGAGATATCTGCTGAGGCTTCAAGGAGGTCCAGGACATCTTGAACATCATTTGGAAGATCATTGTAAGATTCTTCTAACTGATCTTCAATTGATGAGTCTGTAAGATCTTCATCAACACATCTTTGATCCTCATCTTTCTTTAAAAGATCTTTTTGGGATTCTTCATCCAAAGGTTCCTTCAAACTCTCTTCCTTATCCTCTAACAGGTCTTCATCTTCCTTTAATTGATCTTCCTCTAACTGATCTTCATCTAGCTGATCTTTATCTGATTGATCTTTATCTAATTGATCTTGATCTTCCTCTAATTGATCTTCCTTTTGAGCTTCTTTCAACTGATCTTCTCCAAGACTAACTCTGTTACAATTATTCAAATTTCCTTCTGAAAGACCTTCATCAACTTCATCAAGTTCATCATCTGTAAAAGCTCCGCCCTCTTCATCTTCCTCTTCATCTCCTCCTTCTTCATCTCCTCCTTCTTCATCTGATCCCTTCTCATCTGATCCTTCTTCAGGTTCTGGATCAAATCTTTCAACATCTTCTTCCTGATCTTCTTCTTTTATCAATTTCGGCTTCTTACTGGAATCAGGAAGAGGTGGAGGACTCCTGGCGACTTTTTCACCACCAGAGGGTGTCTCTCCTTCGAGAAGATTAAAAATTTTATGAAAAAATTTGAAGAATTTTTGAGTAGAAAACCTTTTGATGTATTTTGAGGGTCTTTTTCTGCATCCGGCCCCTTCTCTTGCTCCTTGATCTCTTGCTCCTTGATCTCTTGCTCCTTGATCTCTTGATCTTCTTCTTTTTTGTGGATTTTTGGTTTCAAGGCGGTCGTCGGAATCTTTCCTCTTTTCTTCTTTTCTAAATTTTATAAAATTATTTTTAAAAATTATTTAAAAAAGATTAAAAATAATTTGAATTAAATTTTGATAAATTTTAAATTTTTGTAAATTAAAGTTGACAAGAAAAATTATGGAATTTAAAAAAACTAAATTTAAAAAAAAAAACTGAAAAAGTTTCCATAAAAATATGGATAAAAATAGAAAATTGAAAAAAAATATTAAACTTTTTATGATTTAATGGAATTTATATAAACTTTAAATTTAAATTTAAATTATTTTCATTTTATTGTTTTTTAACTATTTTAAATTTAAAACAAATAAATAAATTTTTATTTCCTTCTTTTTAAAAAAAGTTCTTGAAAATTAGGAAACTTTTGTTGAAAAATAATAAATTTCTGTCAAATCTTTTGACAGCTCATAAAAATTGTTGATAAAAAACTAACCAGATGTAACTTCTTCTTCAATTGGTTGATCAAGTAGAAGACCTACAGATGATGTAAGTGCCTAAAAATATCAAATTATCAAATAAGTCTGGAAAACTTTGTTGTCTGTTTTGTAGAAAAAATGAAAATTCTGAATTTTTATTCTAAAAGTTCTTTTTTGAAATTAAAAAAATTTCATTTTGAATAAATTTATGGAAATAATGTTTTGAAACACTTAAAAGTTGTTATTTTTATTAATATTTTCAAAATATCTTTTAAATAAATATCTTTTATTTATTAAGAAAACTTAAAAATTTATTTATCAACAAATTTTTTTATTAAAAAAACTAAAAAAAAGATTTTGAAAGAATTAAAGTCGTCAGAATCGCGCCTCAAATCGAATCTGGGGCCCTTGGAACGATGATTAGATCACCAACTAAATCTTCAAACAAATATTTATCATCAGTAAATTGAACTAACTTTATTTCTAAGATGGGCTCGACTTGGTGGTCGCCGACTTCTACCACGGGCTTCATTTTGTGGTTTTGGTCGTGTCTTTGTCAAATGTTTCAAAGTCGGACCCACAACTTTCTGCAACAAAAAAATGTGAAAAAAACTTTTTAAATTTCACAGAAAATATTCACTTCTCCTTTAATAGTTTTGTTGATTTGGTTTTTCCAATCTTCGACTAAATCTGAATCACTAGAAGCGAAAAGCGCTCTCTGAAAAGAAGTCACGTGATTAACATTTTAATAAAAGTCTCTAAAACCATTTTAAAGACGAATTTTTTTGGTTTTAAAAGTGTATTTTTTGAGATTAATGTTTTTGAAAAATAAATAAAAATAAAATATTTTTAAATATCTTATAAATGTTTGAATAAAAAATTAATTCAAACTCAGGAAAAAAAATTTGATTAAAATGAAATTTAAAGTTTTTAAATCTTTCAAAAAACAAACGATATAAAAAAGCCAAATAAAGTAAAAATTATTTTGTAAAAAATTGAAAAAGGGGAATTTATTTATTTACAAAATAAAGTTATTTGTAATTTTCTTGTATAAAAAAATTTGAAGAAGTAAAAATCAGTGTTTGAAAGAAGTTAGGAGAAAGTCACTTTTGATTATCTTGTAACTGATTACAAACTGATTTATAAAATTATATTTGGCAACCCTTATTATTTCTAATTCATTTATTTATTGTTTTTGTTAAAAAAGATAAACTTTTATCAATTTTCTGATTTAAATGATAATAAAACTGTTCAGATAAGAATGATGACGTCATCATCGAACAGATAAAGGTTCTAAAATTTATTTTCTTTAAATAATTAGAGAAAAAATCTTAAATTTTCTAAAATCTTTTCAATTAATTGAAATCGATTTTTTGGGTCAAATTGAAAATTAAATTTTTTATTTGAGAAATGTTTAATCTCTATTTGGAGAAAACTTCTTTTTTTTGATAATCTTTTTATAAAAAAAGCTTTTTGAACATTTATTTAAAGAAAAAAATATTTTAAAGAATTTTTAGATTAAAATAACTTTTAAGAAAAAAAAACTCAAATTAAAGAATTCATTGAAAGTTCAAAGTTCAATAAATTTCATGAAATTTTAAATTATTAATTTTTAAAAATATAAATTTCTTACTTTAACATCAGATTTTTTATTTTCACTTTTCTTTGGTTGAATAAGAAAAGTAGCAAGACCTTTCTTACAATCTTTTTTATCAGCTGTGACTGCCTCCTCATATTTCTTCAATTGAATCGTAAAGACAGGCTTATCACTGTCATCTTTAATCTAAAATTAAAAAACCATTAATAAATATTTACAGAAAGTGTTTACAAACTTTATTTTCAAATAAGTAGATGATATCATCTTTCAAGACACAAAATCTTTCTCTCCACCTTTTTCTTAACCATCCTTCACGAATTAAATAAATAAGAGAACCAAATTTAGTTGCTTCTTCCAAAAACTTGATCTAAAAATCAGGATTTTTTGTGTTACAACTAAATCCGGCTAAACTAGAAATTCATTTGAAGCTCAACATTCAACAAACCTTTGAATTTTCTTTTTCTGGCATAACTTAGAAATTTGAAACTTATTTCTTTAAGTTTTCTTCAAATATAGATTTTGAGAATAAAAAGAATTCAACTTAAACAATCTATAAGAAAAAAAATAACTTTGAACTTTTCTGCTTTTCAAAAACAAATTAAAAAAACAATTTTCAATTCAAAGTTGAATTTTAAATTTAAAAAATTGTTATTCAGTTTTCAAAACATTTCAACTTAAAAATAAACAAACTCTAAATAATTTTTTATCTTGCAGTAAACTAAAAACAGAAGATGATAGCATTAAGAAATGCTGAAAGTAAAACAAAAGCATCAAAATTCACAACTTTTCAATCTGCCTTCTTCTAATTTTTCTTTTTTTAGCATTTCTCTTTTTATATCTTTCTGCTATGAGCTGCCTAAGACAGCATATTTAAGTAAATGTTGCTTTAGAATGTTTTAACCATATAAACATTTACCTTTAAAAAAGCTTTCGGTTAAGCTGATATTATCGAAAATTTTATTGATTTTAAATTTTTGTAAATGTTCACGCTTGACTGATTTTCATCTGCGCTTCAAATGTCTAAAGCTTTTTATTTGTTTAATATTTTCATAAAATAACTGACTAAAAACTAAGAATAACTTCAATATATTAAATAATAAATCTTTTTATAGCCTAGTAAAGCTAATAAAAGCTTAATTAATAAAATTGTATTTAGCCATAGACTTTGAAGAAATATAGTTTTTAGAAGTAACTGAACTAAACATTTCAAGATGAACGCACAGGAAGTATAATTTAGTTTAGAAGGAAATATTTCAGTTTTAATTCAAAGTGAAATCAGCTTTCTTATATAAAACTACTAAATCAGAATTGCAAAAAGTAAATACTAAACAAATCAGGTTTTCTGAATTTGTAAAAATTCTACATTAACCAATTTCAAATATATTTAGTCTAAATGGTTAATATCATCAACAACTTAAATAAATCTTTATAAAAAAAATAGGGTTTATCTAAATAAATAAACAATTTGCAGTTTTCTGGAAACTCTGTCTTTTTTAAACTAACTTTGAAATAATCAAACAGGAAACACTTTTGGTGTCAGAATTATGACGTCATATCTCAAGTTTATGGATTGTTTTATAATTGTTGAGTTTCAAAAAAGTTATTTGAAGAAATAATAACTTTTGTCTATATATGGAAAAATATTGAGAAAAATAATAAACTGTTTAGAAAAGCTATAATCTAAAGTTTTAAATATTACTAAACAATCTCAAAATAAGAAAAAAAGAACTTTTTACTAAAAGGAAAATTTGATTATTGTTTAATTTTAATCTGTTTAAATTAATATTAAAATAAACATTGAAAAAATTGATCACTTCAATAAACCAACTTTTTCTAAACTATTTTCTGAAATAGTCTTCAAGCTTTATGACTAGCAAATATTATGATTTAATCTTGAAAATAAAAAGTTAGAGAAAAAAATATGCAAAAAAAGTTTGTCTATTTTCATATTCAAATATAACAACGCCCAAAGTAATCAAATAAGCTTTTTGTCTAATGAAAATTTTATTTATGTGACTACACCTACAACATTTATTCTTTTAATCTTTTGTAAGCAATTAATTAGTACTTTAAAAACATTTTTATTAAAAAAACTTTTTATTTAAATAAAAAATTGCCAAACATATTTTATGTAAAAATAAACTTTATGTTTAAAACATTTTTCTAAATACTAGGCCGCTAGCAAGTTACACCTATTTAAAATACTAATCATTTACTATTATTTGCTTAAAATCTTAAAAAAAAACATCTTGAAGGTTATAGTTTTCTTATAAAATATTTTCTAGAAGAAGAAATACTTTAATTTCATCAATTTTAAAATTAAAACTTTTCACAATAATTTCAAAAATTCTAAATTACTTTAAGTTTTACATTTCTCTAATTTCTTTTGAAATTTAATCGTTTTTTTTTTATCAAAAAATAAAACAAATTCTGTTGAATATCGAATATTAAAACTTGAAACAAAAAATTATGTTTTAGCAAATAACTAAAAACCAAGAAATCATTCAGTTAAGTTTTTAAATATATTTATGATTTAAGCTGAAAATTATTTGAGATTTAATCTTAAAAACACTCTAAGTTAAGTCAGAGTAATCCTTATGTTCTTACATAACTTACCAACTAAATGACAAAATGTTCTTTGAAAAAACTTTTCTAATTTTTCTGAAAGTTAAAAAATTCAAAATATTTTCAATTTTCGAAAAAATTCTAAAAATTAAAAAAGATTTTTTGAAAATATTTCAAATTTTGTTCTGCTTTAAAATATGTGAAGTTCTTTATTGAATTTTGATTAAAAAACCCTCAAAATGAAAAATTTATTAAAAATGTTTATTCTCATAATTTTGAAAAATTAAATTTATTACAAATCAATAGAAATTATATTTTAATTAAATTTCTAATCTTAGCTTAAAAAAAAATATTAGAATTATTTAAACTTGTTTAAATCTTATAAAAGTTGATTTTCAACAAATTTTTTAAAAAGAAGTTTTTAACACAAAATATTATCTTGTTGGAAATATATTAATGAAACACATATCTTCAAAAACCACATATATATGTTATTACTATCAAATTGAATATTATTCTTATAATATTCATGTATTTAGTTGAACGTTTTAAATATTTAATCAACATTAAATAAGAAATAAGAAAATCTAAAAATAAACTTTTTATTAGTTTGTTACAAAGGTGTAATTATAAATGGTTTTATAAATAATAGAAATAACCAAATTAACTTTTCAAAATAATTGTCGAATGCTGAATCTGAAATAGTTTAGATTGGATTAAATTCTGTTGTAACAGACTACTTACTAAACAACTTTCTACAATCAAGTTAAAAAAGTTTATTTTTATTTTGTTGAAAGATTTCTTATAAAAAAATAGAATTGAAAAAATGGAAAGTTATATTTGGTAAAAACATTAAATTATCTTTTTAAAAAGATTCAAAATTTGTTGAGTTTTTTAATAAAAAGATTTCAAAACATCAATTGTTAGAAGTTAGATGGAGTTACATTTGGTAGAAACAATTCTTAGTCACGTGATTAAATGACGATATAATAATATATTTGAAACATAAGCTTAGTAAAAATCTGAAATTCAGTTTGTATTAAAAAGACAGAAAACATGTTAATAGTCATATGTTAAAAGTAAATATATGAGATCATAAAATACTTGATAATAATATTTGACGATCAATTTAATGGTTTTTAGGAGATTAGCAAATTAATTTTTTTGTAGTTTTAGTTAATTTTTAGTTTTAATAATTATAAAAACCTCAACTAATGTCTTGATTCAAAATATAAGTAATCAGACATTTTAGAATTTTTTCTATATAGATAAAGTTTTTTTCAAAACAATAAAAAATATTTTCTTCGATTTTTAAGATTTATAAAATAGTAAATTTCATTAATATTTTTTCACTATCGTAATCGTAAAGAAATATAAAATATATTTCAAACTATTTAATTTCGATATTTTCAGTAATTTTGTTTTTATGAAAATCGTGGAAATTTTTTTTCTACAATAATACAAGGTCAACATCATTAATTTAGAGACAAACCAGGAACATTGTAAATTGATGTAAGATTGTTAGAAACAAAATATAAAACAAATGAAATGAAGAAATACTATTTGTCAACAAGTCATGTTCCTTTAAAATAATTTCAAAAGACTTGGATGGAATCGGGAGAAAGATTTCAAACTAGGATTAAAAAACTAAAAATATTAATTGGATTAGTTTCGGAGGACAAACCTGTGAAGATGTTTAATATTAAGCGTTGAAACTTTCTGTATGAAAGGTTTAGATTGAAACTGAAAATCAAAGAACAACTGATTTAGTAGTAAAATGTCGGCAGAGAAAATTAAGTTTCCGAAAACATTTAGCTTCATTCATAAAACTTATACTTACCTTGGAGAAAAACTCAGAAAACCCCAAATAAAACTTAAAACAAAACAGTGCAGTTAATATTGCTAATACGGGATTTCAAACTGAATGAAATGGCTGTATAAATAATAGAAGTTTTTAGTTTATTTGCTGAGATACATATCCACTGATAAAGACACAACATTAGCTGATTACTGGAGTATTATCGAGAAAAACCCAAATTGGTGTTTAAAAGAACAGATTTTTGTGAAGAAGATGACCTGGAACATTTAACGGTATAATCAGTGCTTGTGGTACATAACTAGTAAAGGCATAAATAAAATGATATAGGCTCTATCATATAATAAAATTAGAAGGAATTCGTTCAAGTGTACGAGTTAGTTGGTCTTTGATTTTGTAGAAGGCAGTGAAAATGTAAAGATTATAATATAATGTATACAAGTTAATTTCTTAACCTTTAAATCAATATTTGTTGAATTATTATGTAAATAAATATATTATTTTCATTTGTTTTTATATTTCCGCCAGATATATTTAATTTTCTAATTGTTTTTTATATTTAGATATAACTTCTTATCTTATAAGCGTTATAATTACTTTTAAAATAACATTTATGAAAACTGGTTTAAGCCTAGATTTTGCCAAATTTTTAATCTAGACTGTTTAAATAGTAATAAAAAGTTTTTTTAATTATATTTAATTTTAATTATTTAATTAAAATGTACTTTGAATAAGTTGGCTTTTACACTAAAACTTAAAAAGTTAAGCGCCAATTTTTCGTGTTTACTTCTTTACAGCTGTCGTCAGAAAATTTGAAAAATTTCAGAATAGCGTTTATAGAATTTCATATTTTTAATTTAATATCATAAACCGAATTAAAAAAACTTAATATTTTAATTTGTTAAAAATTTGTTTTGTTAAAACTAATAATTTTTTAAATGGTAATTATTTCTTTTAAAAATAAAAGTAAGAAAAGTTTATAAAAATATTTATTATCAATTTTTTTCAAATTATTTACTTTTTTTTATCAAAATCAAAGTTTTAAAATCAATTTCAACATCTTTTAAGATTTTAAATTCAAAATTATCTTTTATTTCAATGATATTAACATTATTTTATTAACTTTGAGTTTTTTGAAGTTAAACTTTTGTATATTTTTTGCTTTATTTAAATTCAAATAAACAATAGTTGAATTATACTTATGTTATTATCATCATTATTTATATTTTAATGATAAAAATTACATAATATTTAATAATGTCGTAAATAGGTGACATTAATTCAGAAAATTTTCAAAATTTTATTTTTTTTATTTTTAGTATTTTTTTTATTTGTTAAATGGCGAGGAACGATGAAGTTCGATTATTATCATTAAATGAAGAGAACAGAGATAAAGTTGAAGAAGTCTTAAATGTAAGTTTAAAAAATAGTTTGTTTAAAATGATTGAATATAGATGATAGATAAATTCAAGTAGCTTTAATTGTTGATATAAACTGAAAATGTTAGATGATACTTGTTTGAATAGCTACAACAACACTAAGTTGTTTTTGTGTAATTAACATTTATCTAAATTAGCATTTATACTCATTAGTAGCTTTTTTGTTTTTAGTTTTTTTAGTGCTTTTGTTTCCAAATAAAGTTGGATAAGATAAATCTATTTTAAAAGATTTTCAAATTCTTTTTCTTCTATTTTATTTCTAATTTATTTTCTATAAATAATTTTAACAATAAATATTAAATATTTGAAAATAAAACTTTATTTAAGCTTCCAATGATGATAATTATCATTATTTTATCATATTATCATGGGTTTGCTATAAATACTATTCCTAAAATAATTAAATCTAATCTTTTTATGAAATTTATATAATTTAAAAACAAATATTTTGCTTCTAAAGGTTTTAAAGAAACCTGAACTACGAGTAAAAACGGTTTGGACAAGCAAAGAAGAGGCTCTTTTATCAACATTTGAAGAAGACGTCATCTATGTAGTGGAACCTATTAACGGTAAACTTTTTGACTCGAAATAAATACTTTTAATTTCAGTAAATAACAGATTCAATTACTGATGTGCTAGTGGGCAAGGGGTTTGCTGTGATCAGTTCTAGATGTGCTTTGACTGTTTTAAATGATAATGTTTTGATGAAACCGGGTCTTACCTACCCTTTATGGTCGTTAGCAATGATCAACACCATCGTTTGCTTCTCAAACATCAAACCAAGAGAAAGGGTTTGTTTCTAATGAAATTTTTCAGTGAATTTTTAAACTTTTTTTTTCTGTAGAACAATTTAAGTGATTTAGTAAAGAAAATGGGAGGTAAAGTTGAAAGTGAATTAACAGAAAACTGTAGTCATCTTGTTGTAAAAGAAGTTGGTTCCTTCAAATACTTCAGTGCTGCAGATAGAAATATTCCAATCATGACTACTGATTGGGTTAAACATATTTGGAAAAATAGCCAAAAAAAGTTGGTAATTTCTTTAATTTTATTTGAATAAAGTCTTCAACTTCAAGTTTTAGGCATGTCCCAGTTGCTGATTTGAAATGGGAGTCTTTTTGTTGCCCCATTTTTCTTGGATGTTGTATTTGTGTCACTGGATTCAATAATGAGGATAGAGCTAAAATTAAACAATTAGTTGATAAATTTGGTGGTAGATACACTGGTGCCATGAAATTAAATGAAACAACTCATTTAGTGGTTCAAAAACCTGAAGGTATTTGCTGATTTCACAAATATTTCATCAAATTTCTATCTTATTTGTTGATAGGTAAGAAATATCAGATGGCTGGTAAGTTTGGGTTGAAAGTAGTTAGTCGAAATTGGGTTTATGAAAGTATTAAGAAAGGAAGTTGTCAAAATCATGCTGATTATCCAGTAAAAGGTGAAGATGAGAACATTTTTATGATTTAAAACTTTCATTTTAATTTTAAAGCACAAAGCAACTTTCATATACCTTCATCAACACCTAAAAAACCATCTGCAGAAGAAGAGAGAGTTGGAAATACAACCATGGGTAACTTACAACCATCTCAACTTATTAAAACTGAATTAAATTCAGCTGATGTTAGTTGTATTACCATCACTACTATCGACCAAACCAAGAATATGGATTCGACTGTTTCATCAAATAAATCATTCAATAAGTCGTCTTCATCACTTGATTCATGATTCTAATCCCTAATCTTTCAGATCTGCATCTAAAGACACAAATGCAGATGAGATCTTATCTTTTAATTTTTCATCTCAATCAAGTTTACAACTTCTTGATGGAGTTTGTGCTTGTCTACTCGGCTTCAACAACAAACAAACCGACAAACTGAATCAACTTCTGTCACTAGCTGGTGCTACAAGGTCGGCACGTGTGTCATCGAGCGTAACTCACGTGTTAGTCGCTTCCCGATGTCAAATTAGCGATAAAGATTTGGATTCCATCAGAGAAAGACTCGACAGTGGATTTTGTGAGTTGATAACGACCCAGATTTTACCTCACAACTTCTGTTTTCAGCTTTGTCAGTTGTCAATCATAACTGGTTGCTGACATCACTACAAAATGGTCAGATTCAAAACGAGCACCAGTACTGGTCCACAGATGTGGTTGCCATGCCAACCGACAACCACAAAAGTGAATTTGAAGCTAATCAGCCGTAAGTTGATCTTAGATTTGATGATGACGTCATTTGTGATTTAACATCTAAACTAAAATGGACTTTTTCCATTTTGTGCAAAGTTTAATAAAACTTGAAATAAAATAAAAATTGTTTAATTAAATCGTTATTTAGTTCAAGTTATTCACGCTTCAGTGATTACAATAATCACCATGACAACTTGCTTCTAGATCTTGTGATGATACAACATTTATGCCAGAAATAAAAGGGTTAGAAAAAGAAGAAGAAGAAAAGACCATCGATAAACAAGGTTAGTTTGTAGATGGTTGTTTATAGATGGTTGTTTATAGATGGTTGCTTGTAGATGGTTGTTTGTAGATGGTTGTTTGTAGATGGTTGTTTGTAGATGGTTGTTTGTAGATGGTTGTTTGTAGATGGTTGTTTGTAGATGGCTGTTTGTAGATGGTTGTTTGTAGATGGTTGTTTGTAGATGGTTGTTTGTAGATGGTTGTTTATAGATGGTTGTTTATAGATGGTTGTTTGTAGATGGTTGTTTATAGATGGTTGTTTATAGATGGTTGCTTGTAGATGGTCGTTTGTAGATGGTTGTTTATAGATGGTTGTTTGTAGATGGTTGTTTGTAGATAGTTGTTTGTAGATGGTTGTTTGTAGATGGTTGTTTGTAGATGGTTGTTTGTAGATGGTTGTTTGTAGATGGTTGGTTTGTAGATGGTTAGTTTGTAGATGGTTGGTTTGTAGATGGTTGTTTGTAGATGGTTGCTTGTAGATGGTTGCTTGTAGATGGTTGCTTGTAGATGGTTGTTTGTAGATGGTTGTTTGTAGATGGTTGTTTGTAGATGGTTGTTTATAGATGGTTGTTTATAGATGGTTGTTTGTAGATGGTTGTTTATAGATGGTTGTTTATAGATGGTTGCTTGTAGATGGTCGTTTGTAGATGGTTGTTTATAGATGGTTGTTTGTAGATGGTTGTTTGTAGATAGTTGTTTGTAGATGGTTGTTTGTAGATGGTTGTTTGTAGATGGTTGTTTGTAGATGGTTGTTTATAGATGGTTGTTTGTAGATGGTTGTTTGTAGATGGTTGGTTGTAGATGGTTGTTTGATGGTTGTTTGATAGATGGTTGTTTGTAGATGGTTGCTTGTAGATGGTTGTTTAGATGGTTGTTTAGATGGTTGTTTGTAGATGGTTGTTTGTAGATGGTTGTTTGTAGATGGTTGTTTGTAGATGGTTGTTTGTAGATGGTTGTTTGTAGATGGTTGTTTATAGATGGTTGTTTGTAGATGGTTGTTTGTAGATGGTTGTTTGTAGATGGTTGTTTGTAGATGGTTGTTTGTAGATGGTTGTTTGTAGATGGTTGTTTGTAGATGGTTGTTTGTAGATGGTTGTTTGTAGATGGTTGTTTGTAGATGGTTGTTTGTAGATGGTTGTTTGTAGATAGGTTTGTAGATGGTTGTTTATAGATGGTTGTTTGTAGATGGTTGTTTGTAGATGGTTGTTTGTAGATGGTTGTTTGTAGATGGTTGTTTGTAGATGGTTGTTTGTAGATGGTTGTTTGTAGATGGTTGGTTTGTAGATGGTTAGTTTGTAGATGGTTGGTTTGTAGATGGTTGTTTGTAGATGGTTGGTTGTAGATGGTTGTTTGTAGATGGTTGTTTGTAGATGGTTGTTTGTAGATGGTTGGTTTGTAGATGGTTAGTTTGTAGATGGTTGGTTTGTAGATGGTTGTTTGTAGATGGTTGGTTGTAGATGGTTGTTTATAGATGGTTGTTTGTAGATGGTTGTTTGTAGATGGTTGTTTGTAGATGGTTGTTTATAGATGGTTAGTTTGTGGATGGTTAGTTTGTAGATGGTTGTTTATAGTTGTTCTGGTTTCAGAGACACAAGTTTCACAAATTACGACTTTTTCCTACAAATTGACGATTCTCAAAAATAAAACTTTTAAAATTTATGGATTTGAAGATGAAGATGCAGAAAAATATTTGGAATTGATTGAAGTAACATTTTCACAATTCAAACTTCACTACTAACTTCATCTTTTAGGACTTATCTGGAGTTCTACTTCCTGTTTACAGCGATCAAAAACCTGATTACGCTCTTGTACCTCTTGCAGGATGTTCACGAGAACGCGATGGCGGTTATGACGTCACTCCTTTTTGGATTGTGAGTTTTTAGATGATAAGATAAAGTTGTTAATATTTGATGTTGTAGGAGATTTGTAAGAAGCACAAAGACATCATTTCTCCTTCATTGCATCCTCTCTCTACTCCTTTTGATGTTGATGAATGTTCTGAGTTGTTCAAGGGGCTTGTTTTGTGCCCCAGCAAGTTTGAAGAACCGGAAAGATTTCATCTTCAAGTTCTCATTGAATCTTTAGGTAATCTTTATCACTTCTTGATACTCATCACTTCCTGATCTTCATCACTTCCTGATCTTCATCACTTCCTGATCCTCATCACTCCCTGATCTTCATCACTTCCTGATCCTCATCACTTCTTGATCTCCATTACTTACTGATCTTCATCACTTACTGATCTTCATCACTTCCTGATCTTCATCACTTCCTGATCCTCATCACTCCCTGATCCTCATCACTTCCTGATCCTCATCACTTCCTGATCCTCATCACTTCCTGATCCTCATCACTTCCTGATCTTCATCACTCCCTGATCCTCATCACTTCCTGATCCTCATCACTTCCTGATCTTCATCACTTCCTGATCCTCATCACTCCCTGATCTTCATCACTTCCTGATCTTCTTCACTTCTTGATCTCCATTACTTACTGATCTTCATCACTTCCTGATCTTCATCACTTCCTAATCTCCATTACTTACTGATCCTCATCACTCCCTGATCTTCATCACTCCCTGATCCTCATCACTTCCTGATCTTCATCACTTCCTAATCTCCATTACTTACTGATCTTCATCACTTCCTGATCTTCATCACTCCCTGATCCTCATCACTTCCTGATCTTCATCACTTCCTGATCCTCATCACTTCCTGATCTTCATCACTTCCTAATCTCCATTACTTACTGATCTTCATCACTTCCTGATCTTCATCACTTCCTGATCCTCATCACTTCCTGATCTTCATCACTTCCTGATCCTCATCACTTCCTGATCCTCATCACTTCCTGATCTTCATCACTTCCTAATCTCCATTACTTACTGATCTTCATCACTTCCTGATCTTCATCACTTCCTGATCTTCATCACTTCCTGATCCTCATCACTTCCTGATCCTCATCACTTCCTGATCCTCATCACTTCCTGATCTTCATCACTCCCTGATCTTCATCACTTCCTGATCCTCATCACTTCCTAATCTTCATCACTCCCTGATCTTCATCACTTCTTGATCTTCATCACTTCTTGATCCTCATCACTTCCTGATCCTCATCACTTCCTGATCCTCATCACTTCCTGATCATCATCACTTCCTGATCCTCATCACTTCCTGATCCTCATCACTTCCTGATCCTCATCACTTCCTGATCTTCATCACTCCCTGATCTCCATTACTTACTGATCTTCATCACTTACTGATCTTCATCACTCCCTGATCTTCATCACTTCCTGATCTTCATCACTTCCTGATCTTCATCACTTCCTGATCTTCATCACTTCCTAATCTCCATTACTTACTGATCCTCATCACTCCCTGATCTTCATCACTCCCTGATCCTCATCACTTCCTGATCTTCATCACTTCCTAATCTCCATTACTTACTGATCTTCATCACTTCCTGATCTTCATCACTCCCTGATCCTCATCACTCCCTGATCTTCATCACTTCTTGATCCTCATCACTTCCTGATCCTCATCACTTCCTGATCTTCATCACTTCCTGATACTCATCACTTCCTGATCTTCATCACTTCCTGATACTCATCACTTCCTGATCTTCATCACTTCCTGATCCTCATCACTTCCTGATCCTCATCACTTCCTGATCTTTTAGGAGGGGTTTTCCAGTCAAACCTGGCGAAGAAGGATGTTCCCAGCGATGACCTCTTGAAGACCACTCATCTAATCATCGACAAACCAATTGGTGACAAATACCGAGCAAGTGTTGAATGGAACATACGAATAGTAACTTCAGAGTAAGTCTTCATCTGTGAGATCATTTGTGACATCTTCTGCTGTTAGGTGGGTGTATCAGTGCGCTAGAAGCAAGCAACTACTCTCTTGTAGTTCGTTTATACCTGGTGATACACAATCTTACGTTTTAGAACCAACATGTCCCTCAAAAGATGAAGATGTTGATTGTATGAAGCCACCTGCTTCTATTCCCAAGAAAAGTTGGTTGTCAGATGATACCGAGGAAATAAAAATCGGTATTTGTGTTTGATTAGAAAAACCGATCGTCGAATTTCAACCAATCACAAGAGGTCCAAGTGCAGCTGATGAAATTCGAAAGAAATACGATGCAGGGAAAGAAAATATTTCCGGAGATGGAAACTCACTAAAAGATAAAGTTGGGATTGATTTGAAATTTTAATTTTTCTACAAATTCCAAAAAACTTTTCAGATTCTTGTTGATGGTTTAGACTCTCCATCAAATTTCATTGGGACACTAAATACTCCGGACACATCTTTTGATCTTAAAGAGGTTTTTGAGATTTTAAAAACTTCTCCTGAAAAGCAGAAACGAATCAAAGAGAGATTAGGTTCTCAGAGACAGGTGAAGATGTCTTCATGATTTCTTCATCTCATCATATTTATGTTTCAGTCGAATCTTCTTCAGAATAAACAATCTTCTAACAATACCTTTGATCTTCAAGATGTCTTTGAAATCTTAAAGACTCCTTTTGATAAGCAGCAAAAAATGATAAAAATCATAAATAGGAATCCGAACACGGTAATCAATTTTTTTGAAATTTAGATTTTTTTATTTGGTAACCCTTTAATTTGAGTTTTCACAAATTCTTTTAAAATTATTTTTTTTGTGTTTGGCAACACTTAACTCACTAATTGATTAAATTTTTTTGAAATTTAGATTTTTTTATTTGGTAACCCTTTAGTTTGAGTTTTCTCAAATTCTTTTAAAATTATTTTTTGTGTTTGGCAACACTTAACTCACTAATTGATTAATTTTTTTTTGAAATTTAAATTTTTTTATTTGGTAACCCTTTAATTTGAGTTTTCACAAATTCTTTTAAAATTATTTTTTTTGTGTTTGGCAACACTTAACTCACTAATTGATTAAATTTTATCGAAATTCTGATTCTTAAAACTTTTTGATTTAATTTTTTAATTTTGGAAACACTTTTTTTCACAACTTTTCTCTTTCCAGCCTCTAACTGTATTCGTTCGTCGACTTTTTGCTCAAACACTTCAAGATGATCTATCTTCTGATCAAGTTATCTGTAATCTTGAAGAAAAATTTGATGAAGTCGATGAAAGCGCGCCACCTGGTGACAAACAGGCGCCAGAAACATCTGAAGCGAACGAAAGTAGTGGGATCATGATGACGTCAGAAGTTGAAGCTCTTCTCGAAGCTAATGATGAAGTTGAAGAAGTGAAACGACCACTAGTTGGCGCTGTTGTTTACATTTCAAAGGTTTCCAAACAACTTTTTGATGATTTTATGCAAATTTTTTGATGTTTTTAGAAGTTAATTAAAGAACGGCAACGCCTCAGTGTCCTTGTACGTGGTCTAGGTGCTGAATATTCGATTGTTTATTCAACTTCTTGCACTCATTTCGTGTTTCAGGTTTGTTGAGTTTCAATTGTTCAAACTTCTCGACAAAAAACATCAAATTGATGATGACTTGTCATTAAAGCGTTAGTGGTTGCCAAGGTGCTGAGGACTCGCCTGATTCCACCACCTAACTACCATTTCCACCACCTAACTACCATTTCCATCACCTAACTACCAATTCCATCACCTAACTACCAATTGAGACAGTGACCTGAGACAATGACCTGGGACAATGACCTGGGACAGTGGTACAGAGGTCCACTAGTTACTAAACTCC
Source organism: Pegea sp. RAD2-039 (assembly GCA_034620365.1). Classification (NCBI taxonomy): domain Eukaryota; kingdom Metazoa; phylum Chordata; class Thaliacea; order Salpida; family Salpidae; genus Pegea; species Pegea sp. RAD2-039. The sequence continues at coordinate 328,140 of JAQGEQ010000116.1, forward strand.
CAAAAAACTTTTTCAAATATTAATATAATAGTGAAGTTATCTGCTGATTGAAGTTTGTGGTCGGGTTGGTCCAGGGCCACAACCTACAAGTTGAGGACCACTTTTAAAAAAAAGAGTTTTGTGAAAATATTTGAATTTTTTTGAAGGGAAAACTGAATGATTCAAATAGAGAATTGAGAAACGCCAAAAAAGATCAGAAGAAGATTGTGTGTCCTTCATGGTTAGAAGAATGTGAGAAGGCTTCTGATTGGTTAGATGAAAACTGCTTCCCGCCTTCATATGATCCTAATAACTCACTAGATGTAAGTATGATGACGTCACTGATGACGTCACCTAGTTGTTGCTAATTCCATCTTTTCAGATGGTTCAAAGATCAACGAGGAAAAGAAGGAAGCAGATGAAGTAATTTTCTGACGATTGCAACAAATTGCAGATTGACAAATTTCTTTTGATAGTTCTCAATTAAATAAAAGTGACAATTCGGAAAAAAGCCAAAAAGTGACGAAGCAATCCCAAGTTGAAAGTGAAGAGTCACAACAAGAAAGAGAAAGTCTGAAGAAGGCTCTTCAGGATGTTGATGTAATCGGGAAAGAACTAGAAGCCAGAAGAACGCGTAAGTGACGTCATCATCGTCAGTGACGTCATCATTAGTGACGCCATCATTACTAACGTCATGATTAGTGACGCCATCATTACTGACGTCATGATTAGTGACGCCATCATTACTGACGTCATGATTAGTGACGTCATGATTAGTGACGTCATCATTAGTGACGCCATCAGTAGTGACGCCATCAGTAGTGACGCGATGCTTTTCAGGGAATACTTCCAAATCTCTTCTTTCAATCAAATCAGTTTCACCGAGCACGCGAGAAGCGAAAAACGCGAATCACGTGACCAGCGAGTTCTCACAAGAAGTTCAGGTTCGGGGAATTCCCCTCGACGAAACCGGAAGTTGATGTTTCGTTGTAGATTGAATACGATGATCCTATTGGTCGAAATAAACGGAAAAGTTTAATCAAAGAGAAGATGATGTCTCCTGATGGCTCTTTGATTGAAGAAGATCATCTTCCTGAAGTTAGAGATCAGAATGTAAGAGATCAAGTGATGTAGAGATGATGTCTTTGATGAATCTTCTTCAGATTGAAGATCAGGGTCGTATTTCGGATCTTTTAAATCAAGGCAAAGTCCCAATCTTCCTCATCTCTTCAGTTTCCATGACAATGAAGACAAAATATTCAAATTTAATTGAAAGATTAGGTAAGTGTCTTGAAGATTCTTGCATCGCGATGAAATTTGCATATCTTGATCAGGAGGTAAATGTGGAAGTCCTCATGAGTCGACACATCTCATCTTGAAGCAGCCGACCAGGAACGAGAAGTTCTTGTGTTCGTTAGCTTCCGGAAAATGGATTCTGCACACAAGTTATCTGGATGAATGTGAAAAAGCTGATAGCTTCGTCCAAGTAATTTGCATATTAGCTCACTACGTCACTTCCTACGTCACAACCACACATCACTTCCTACATCACAACCACACGTCACTTCCTACGTCACAACCACACGTCACTTCCTACATCACAACCACACGTCACTTCCTACGTCACAACCACACGTCACTTCCTACGTCACAACCACAGGTCACTTCCTACGTCACAACCACACGTCACTTCCTACGTCACAACCACACATCACTTCCTACGTCACAACCACACGTCACTTCCTACGTCACAGCCACACGTCACTTCCTACGTCACAACCACACGTCACTTCTTACGTCACAACCACACGTCACTTCCTACATCACAACCACACATCACTTCCTACATCACAACCACACGTCACTTCCTACGTCACAACCACACGTCACTTCCTACGTCATAACCACACGTCACTTCCTACGTCACAACCACACGTCACTTCCTACGTCACAACCACACATCACTTCCTACGTCACAACCACACATCACTTCCTACATCACAACCACACGTCACTTCCTACGTCACAACCACACATCACTTCCTACGTCACAACCACACGTCATTTCCTACGTCACAACCACACGTCACTTCCTACGTCACTTTCAGGAAGATAAGTTTGAATTTGGAAATCCAGCTTCAAAATTGCCTCAGACAAAAACAAAAGTTGAAAAAGAGCTTTCAGCGGCTTGTTATCGGTGGAGACGGACTTTGAAGGGTTCTAAAGGGGCATTTGATGGTTGGAAGGTAAATAGATGGTATTAGTGATGCCAAAATGTTGATAAATGTCCACTAGGTGGCGTTGTACGTGTCGAAACGTCAAAGTGAGGGATTATCTCAAGTATTAAAAATTGGTGGTGCTGATTTATGTGTTGTGAATACTTCAATTGATTTAACAAAGACATATACTCATGTAATTATCAGTGAAGAGCTTGATGAAGTGTTATCTTCTGAAATTATCGACGAATTAACTGAGAAAGGAACATATTGTTGTTTAGCTCAATATATCGGTTTGAAAATTCACTTTTTTCTAATTTTATTTTTCTAATTTCAATATTTTTAGCTGAATATTTGATGAAAGATCCGATTCCTTATCCGAAAACGTTTCATTTCTCGACTAGAAAGATTAAAAGAAAATCAAATTTGAATTATTCATCAAAGAAATCGCGACGTGTCACGTGATTGATTAGACGCGATTTCAATAAACAACATTTTGAAGTTTTTAAATTTGTATTTCAATGAAAATTGGGAAGTCGAAAATTAATTGAACATTTAGCTAATCAACTGGTTTTTTAATTAGTTGGTAATTTCATTTAAGATGTCTTTTAATCAAAGATGCCACTAAGAGACTCTCTTGTTTTTGGCTCCTAATTTTATATTAGAATCAATTTAAGATGATCAATCAAATGTTTGCTCCTCAAATTAAGGTGCTGAGGAGTCACCTGCTTCTAGCAGTAAAGCTTTTTGTTGGGTGTTTGTGGAAATTAATAAAAATAAGCAGAAAACTTTTGTCATTTCTCATAAACAAGTAGCGTTTGAAAAAATCAGAATAATTTAAATATCAGCTCAATGTGGAGCGATTGGTTTATTTCTTGGAGCTTGCTTTAAGCACACGAACAACTATCTTTTCTTCTTCTACTAGGAAAGCTCTGATAATTCGTTCACGAACTGCTTTGGCTGAAAGGCATCCACCATAAGCACGTGTAACATGCTTAGTTCGTTTTGATCTGGACATCAACTGCTTTGGGCGAGCTGGTTTGATTCCAAATAACTTCTGTTTGGTGTCAGGGCATGTTGGAATTGATCCAAACTTCTTCTTGTGCAAGTAAACCAAACGGCCACCTGAATAAAATATGAAAGTTTGAAAAACTCGAGTTTTATGAATTTGAAGGATTAGAAATTCAGAATAAGTTTCAAAATTAAAAATATTCAATTAAAAATTTTAATAAAAATTTTATGAAATAACTAAATTGAAAAATTTATATAAAAAGATTTATTTAAAAGTTACTTCAAAATAAAAAATAAAATATTTATGTTTAGTTTGGTAACTACTATTTGTAGTAATATATAGTTCTAAATAAAATATTTAAATAATTTAAAAAATATAAAATAATTCAAGTATAATTTATTATCATTTATTATTATTAATAATAATTATATTTTATAAATTATTATATTTATTATCTAATAATATGATTTCAAATTATATTTTAATTCAAAAACTTAGAAATATTTAAAAGTAAATTATAAAAAATATATTTTTTTGCTAAACTTAAAATTATTTAAATATTTTTTGACCAAACTAAATGATAATAAATAAAATAGATTTTAAAGACTAAAAAATTATAAAACTAGTAATATATAAGCAAGTTTTTTATGATAATTAAAAACTTTAAATATAAAAATTTATTTTATTAAAAAGTTTCAACAAAAATTATAAAAATTTATTTATACAGATTTACAAAATAAGTAAAAAAGTTGTAAAAAAAAATTAGTAAAATTATTTCATTCTCTAAATAAAACATTTAAAGAAAAAAAAAGAATTTGAAAACAAATTGAAGAAAAAAATCTACTTTTTGATTATTTTATAAGAAAAGTATAAAATTTCTAATTCTTCAAAAAAAAAAAAACTGTAAAAGAAAAAATAAAAGGAAAAATCTAATTACCTGGCGTCTTAGAGATTTTTCTAAGATTAGAAGGAGTATTATAGGAAAGACGGCGACGATATGTTAATCTTTGAACCATTTTTATTGTAAAGATGAACAAAGCCTAAGACCTCTACGCAGATTTCTCTAAAAGGGTTCTAGGCAAGAAAGTAAACCAAAATATACAATTTCAGCCACTAATGGCGCTAGTGAGCAACGATTTTAGTCTAAAATGGATTTAATTTAGTTAATGGATATTTAAATTGTATATTGAATAATCAATAACTAGTAATAAATGTCATAACCTAATACTGATAACAAAGTAACAACTTCAAGTTTTATCAGCATATCAAGAACCTTAATAAAAATAAAGCTGTTTTATTTGAATGGCTAAAAAGCAAGATCTAAGATTGTTTATTTATTGTTTAGTTTATGAGTTTTATTTTTACGGCATCAAAACGTTAAATAAATCAAATGATCGTAAAAACTTTTCAAAAATGTTTCCCTTTGAAAAATCTTTTTTTTCGTAGAAGCAGCAGAGCTGTTATTCTTTTGGAATATTTATAGTTTTTAAATTTTATAGAAGTGTAAAGATTTTAATACTTTCATAATTACTTTCAAATTAGATAATAGTAATTAGAAATAATATTAACATCAAAAATGTGAAACGATCCTAAATTTTCTTTTTTATCTTACAGTAGTTGAAAATTATTCAGAATTGATTTTTATGTATTTTCAAATCCACAACTTTTAAACAAAAATATTTTTCAATAAAAGTATTTTGCAAAAATAAAAAATGAATGAAATTTGTAAATAATTTGAAAATAATTCTTCACTTATAATATCAACTTTGAGTCATCATTTATTTAAACTCACAAATTAACTTTTTTAAAACTTTTTCTCGTTTAAACTTGAGATAAATTTTAACAAATTTGATAGAAATCAAAACAGGTTTGGATGAAAATATGTTTTCCTAAATCGAGTTAAATAATCAAATAATTCCGCACATATATAAATATTTTAAATATTCATTTCAATTTATGATATACAAGGTACCCAGCAACTTTTCTGATATTTAAAAACTTTAATCTAATGAGCTGTTTTATAAGAGGACAACTTGAGGTTATCTTTTTCGATAAACTCTTAAAAGTGTCTCAGATGCAGTTTCTTCCGCTCCTTTGGATCTGGTTGGAGTCCCTCGGTTGCAGGACCATCGTCGTCTCGGCTGTCCAGTTGAAGGTCACTTTTAACAGCAAGTTGGTTTTAACAACTTTTCAATCTCAGATCTCTCAAATTATGTCTTCAAAGTGTAGTGATTGTCGCATCCGTCTGATACACAGAAGGTCTCGGGTTCGAACTCATATTTGTGACAAGGAAAAGTCCATAAAAAAACCCGAGTAAAAAGGCGTTGTGACTCTGGTTATTGACAACAGTTTTTGGGATAAACTCCGAATTTAAAGCCTTGAAAAGTAGGCAGTTCATAGATGTACTTAACGTCGTTCTGACAGCTCCTGAATCAGTTTAGTTGTTCCGCTGCATAACAGCTCTTGTTGGAGTCCTACTGGATGGGCAGCAACTGGATTTGCAAATAAATCAGCTGATGTTGTAGTACAAAAGTAACCGGTCTTCTGCCCTGACATATAGCATGACCGTTCTTGGACGAAGCCAAGTTTGAAGCATTTTTTCTTCTTATCGATCTCCTAGTTTGTGTTTTTCGTGAAACAATTTGAACCCATTTCTAAAATAAACAAGAAAATTAAATAAAAATAATCTATCAAAGTTTCGATGTGGCCAAAAAAGTAATTGATTATATGAACAGAAAGAATTTTCAAAATCAACTTTTCTTCGCGCCCTGTATTTTTCATCTTTATATAATTTATCGTACATAAATAATTTTATCAAATTATTGAAGTAAGATAAAAAAATTGATGATTTCATCTTATTTTGCAATATTTCCTATCGTCAAAATATCTAAAGAAATTACAAAACTTTAAATAGAAGGAATTTAATTTCTACATTTTGAGATTTAATTATCTTTTTTTTAAAAAGTCTGTAGTGAAAATAGAAAAATAATTTGTTGTGGGAATTACAGAGAGCACTTCAAGATATCTCCAGGTACTTGTCGTTTTTTTACTATTTTATTTTCAAGTATTAGTTGTGTAACAACCAAGCAGACTAATTTAAATGAAAATAATTTTATTTCATTAAAGTTAAAAGTGAAGTTTTGACTGAAAGAGCTAAAATTTCAAGTTAAAAGTTAAATTTTTTAGGAAATATTTCGGAAATAATTTTGTCAGAAACTTTTCGAAATTCTTAAAATTTTTTTTTATGGTTTTCAACTTTCAAATTTATTTTTCTTTTCTTCCCAAAAAACAGCTTTTGAAAAATTTAAGGTTTTTTGAGTTTTTATTTGAGCTTTTTGTTTCTAATATTTGATTATTTGTAAAATTAATTTATTTTTTTGTGGCATCAAAATATCTCTCTATTTCAAATAAGATCAGATTTTTTAAAACATCTATTTTTAATTTATCATCAATTTCTCCTGACTTTGTTTCCATGGCAACATTCGTCCAAGACATAATTTGAATGATTTTTTGCAAAAAATAATATTAGAGAAAGATTTTTTGTTATTTTTTAATCATTAGAAATAAAAACTCATTCTTTAGTTGCTTTTTTTTTCAATGTTTACTTCACTAAATTTCAATAATTTTCGAACAAAGCAAAAGTTGTTTGCCTGAAATTATTTTCCAAATATTTTTAAAACTATTTATTCTATTTGATTAATTAGAAGTCAAAATATTTTAAAAAAATTTCTAAATTCGTTTATTTATTTATTGACTTTTTAAAACACTTAAATGAAAAAGTTATTTTGATCCATAAATAATTTCGATAAAATCAAAAAATTTATATTTTAGTTACGAATTTCTATCAAATTATTTGAATCAAATCTAAAAATTAAAATTTAATTTGTTTAAAATTTGACCTTTTTGATTTAAACTTTTTTTAAATTTTTGTTAATAAAGTCGCACCTATGTTTACTTTCTCGCTCACGAAAAGGGTTGCCAATTTATTAAAAACAACTTTTGCAAAATCAAAAGTTTCAAACTTTCCTTAAAAATTTTCCAACAAATGAATCATTAAAAGATTCTGAAATTTACAGATTTACTTTAAAAGTTAAAACCATCTGTTGATGTAAATTGAGATGTTATTTGAAAAACTAATGGTTTAAAATTGAATTTTCAAATATCTGTTGAGTTGAATGTTTACAAAGCAAACAGTTTAGTGATATAAAAAGACGTGAGCTCTTTATAGAAAATTCTTTCTACAAATTACTTGAAAAAGATTTATTAATGAGCTTTAGCTTGAGTTTTAGCTAATTAACTTGAAAATCTCTATTTTTTCTCTGCTTAAAGTTTAATTAACAGAAAGTTGTGTAAAGATTTTTTCGATTTTGTCAACTAGCTTTTGATTTTATATATTTTTTTTCTACTTCAGCTAACTCCACTGATCTTTTTATTTCTTCTGATGTGATGATAAATAATTGAAAAAGGTAAACTTTTTAATTCAAATTTCCATGAAATTTTCTAAAAAATTAAAGACTTCGATTTTTAAACTATTTACTTTTCAGCAAAAGTTATTTAATTTCTAATTTGAACCAACTACAAAAGGTGAGTTTGCTTCAAACTAGACGATTTAAGTTTTTCAGTTAGTCTTTTTTAATTATAGATTATTCATTGATTTTAAGTGTTTCCAAATCGTTCTTCAGAAATTTAGAAATCTGAATAATTATTTTTGAGATTATAAAATGAATAAGTAAGTCTGCTAATGTATAAATTGATATTTTTTCGATTATTTATTATTTTATGAATATTTCTATTTTACAGAAAGATTGATCAAAATTTAACTGTTTACGACAACAACGCATTTGATTGGCTTATTGAATCTATAGGTTTGTAAAATTACTAATTTATCAAAAAAAAATACTTTTAGATTTAAAATTGTACAAAATTATGTGATGTAATATTTAAAACTGTATTTACAGTTAGATGAAAAATTCAATATTTTAAATTACAAATATGTTACTTTCAATTAAATATATTTACTTTTAAATTTACAGATGTTCTATCTTTTAAATGTTTATATTAATTTGTTTTTAGATCACTAAGTACATAATTTATTACCGACTTTAGCTGTGTTGTTATCAATAATAAAGGATTTATTTTTATTCTATCAAAAGGTTTTCTATAAGCAAGCCAAAAAGTTTAAAAACTATAAAAGCAACGATATTTTAAGTCTTTTTAGTGTTAACAAAAAGTAGAAAAATTTTGAGAAATTGTTTCTACAAAAAAAATATACTAAGTATAAGCAGTATTTAGGTTAAAAAATAAAAGTTCTAAAGTTTGTTTTTTATTTTTATGTTGTTTGGTTAAATTTATAAATTCTAAAACAAACTTTTAAAGGTTTAATTATTTCAACATTTTATTAAAAAAGTAATTACTAATCTTCAAAAGGATTAAAACAAATTAAAAATTATATTAATGTTTACTTAACATAAAACTGAATTACTTGAAAACATATTATTTTTAACTAAATTAACTTTTTAATCAAACCATAAGTTTGATTATATCTGAAAAAACATTTAAAAATTTATTTTCAAAATTTTACCCTAAATTTATTTATTTAAAATTACAAAAACAAAATAACTAAACGTAAAATCATTTATTTATTTATTTCTTGAACGTTAAACATTACAGAGGCTTAATATTTATTTTACTTTTTAAAAATAATTTGGTGCAATTAATATAATAAAAATTGAAATAGTCTGAATAAGGTCGATGTACTTATAGTTTGTTTAAAAAGATAAATTATGAACAGTCTTGTAAACAAATACAAAATAAAACTTTTATGTTTTAATAACAGATCAGTTTTTGTGCAAAAATGTTTTCAATTATTAACAGGACTTACCTATAACCAGTTCTTAATAAATATTTCAGTATTTTAGTTTCAAGTTTTCTGAGTTTGTTTACAAATTTCAGTTTAGAATTTTTTTTTTCGACTGATTTATTAAATCATTAAAAAGTTGAGATTCTTTTCATCTTGCTTATTTCATCTTTAGTTTCAGGTTGAATAAATCTTGCTTTTTGTCAGATAACAAAGAAGACAAGATGACTCAGACTTTCACGGTTACAATTGTGAAAGAAAACGATGAAGAATACGAATTCTATCTGAAAATGGATTCCAACAACAGACAGGTTTTTGCAACTTTTAAAAAATCTTTTAAATTTTCAGAAGTTTTCTTATTAATTTTTAGATTATTTTTTAATAATTTACCTTTTTGATTTTTACGATAATCTTCAAATTAAATAATTAAATTCCGATAAATATTTTGTTGATAAACTTTTGAAGTAGAAATCAAACAAAAAAGAATTGATAAAATTTCGGTCTTTTCAAAAGCTTCATGTTTATTTATTATAAAGTTAGCATTAGCTTCATGCTTTTTTCAAAAGTTTTTATGAGCTTCAAACGTAAAAACTTGTTGATTAACAAAATTAAGTCACTTTTGTTTCAATTCTTTTCCATTTCTTTAAAATGTTTGATTTAATTTAAAGTTTTTCGTCGAATTATTTTTCATTTTTTGAAATATTTGAAACGATTTCTAACAATAAATTAAACGTCCTTAAAGTTCCTTAAAAGAAAAACTCCCAGAAAACTTCTCTGTGAGATAAATGATCATTAGAGTAAAATATTTAGATTTTCAACAGAATCTTTTTTTTTCAGTTTATTGTTCGAGTTATTGAAGATGGACCAGCAGATAGAGTCGGGTTGAAGAATGGAGACGAGCTTCTCGAAGTGAATGGAGTGGATGTCTCTAAACTAGGTCATGAAGAAACTGTAGAGCTTATTAGAAAGAGTATTCCTGATAACAAAGTCACCTTCAAAGTTTACAGAAGTTCAAATGAAAAGTAAGGTGGTAAAAGTGAAGAACTTTAAGTGATTGTTGATTATTACAGAGTGATTCCAATCTCAAAACCAACAAAACCACGAATTTGTAAAATTGTGAAGAAAGATGGAACATTTGGATTTAATTTAAAAGGATTTGCAGCTCGTCAAAAGCAAGGTGAATTGCAGAGATGAGAATTCTGTGAAATAACTTTGCAACTCTGTAGCTCATATCATCGAGAAAGTCGTAGAAGGTGGTCCAGCTCATTTAGCTGGGATTAGAGATGACGACCGAATCATTAAAGTCAATAAAACAAATGTTGAAAAGATGACCCATCAACAACTAGTCGCCTTCATCCGCAAATCTGGGAATAAATTGAGTGTTTTGGTTTGTGACGCAGCAACTTATCATCATTATAAATTAAAGTAGGTTTTGAAATTACAAAGTAAATATTATGTGTTAAATATTAATAGCTTTTGAGCTAAAATAAACATTTGAAAAGCTGAACAATTTTTCTGTAAATAAAGTAGACTTTGTTCAAATTGGCGGATTAATATCAAAAGTTATTTCTGAACTTCTTTCAATAAAATCATCTTTGTTAGGAAGAAGAAGTTCTCTGAGAAAGATGTCCTTGAAGCTGCAGTTAAAAAAGAGCCTTTAAAGATGTCTGAGAGCAGTGAAAGTTCTGAAGTTAATCCAAGACAACTTCACATTTTTTTCAAAGAGAAAGAATTAGGATTCTATCTCAGAGCGGATGAAGAAGGTGCCCAGAAGCCCCATGAAAAGTGCCCCTGAAAATTTGAAATATTTCCCCAGGGAATGAATTTGCTGGAAGTGTGGATCGAACAGGGCCATCTTGGATCTGTGGACTTCGTGAGAATGATCGCGTCGTTTCAGTAAACGGATGTTTAATTGAAAATAAATCTCATGGTGAAGTGATTGAGATGTTCCGGTCGAATCCACATCATGTGATCGTGGTTGTCCGTTCACCAAAGTCTCTTCAGTAAGAATCTTTTAGTTGTATCGAAGTATCAACAAATTTGATCTTTAGAATGATCAATGATGTGGATTTGGAGAAGACACAATTGTCAAAGATGTCGAAACCTGAAACTGTGAAAATGAAGAAAGGAGAAGATGGTTATGGATTCTATTTGAAGATGGAACAAGTAATCATCTGATCTTAATCTTCATCTCTTAATCTTCATCTGATCTTCATCTGATCTTCATCATCTCTTAATCCTCATCTCTTAATCATCATCTTCTAGAATTTAATTTTTTTTTCTAAAATTTTCTTTCCTTTTTTCATTGTGATCTTCTTCTAAATCTTTTGATCCTCATCTTCTAGGGATCATCTCATCACTTAGTGAGTGACATCGAAGACGGTTCAATCGCGTCAAAAGTCGGTTTGAAAAACGGACAAGTGCTCGTAGCGGTCAACGGATCTTGCATCTTAAAATCTTCACATAAAGACTGTGTGAAGAAGATCAAGTAACTCTTGATTCAATCAAATCTTCTTCTCTTAATTTCAAATGACAGCGAGTCGGGAAGCGAGGTGAGCATCACCTTGGCAACGAAAAGCGTCGCGGATGTCTTCCAGCAAATCGATCTTGATGTAAACGAAGAGTTCTTAGAGAGCTGGCCAAAAGATCTTGGAGTTTTGGAGAAGATAAAGGAAGTAGATGAAGTGAAAGATGAAGTAAGAGGTTGATGTGGTTCAGGGTTCAGTTTTAAACTGAAGTTGATTGAAGGTCGTTGATGATGAAGAAAAGGATGAGATCTTTGTAGAAAAGCACGAAGTCCATCATCATCTTAAACCGCGATTATGTTATTTGATCAAAGATCGGACTTTCGGATTCCATTTAAACAGTGAAGATGACCAAAGTTACATCAGTCAAGTAGCAGAAGATGGAGTTGGAGATGTTGCTGGACTTCGAGAAGGTTTTAAACTGAATATAACATCAAAAAAGTCATCAAATATTTGCAGGAGATCGAATCATTGAGGTAAACGGATCAAATATTGAAGGTAAACGTCATAAGGAGGTCGTTGAGATGATTCTAGCAAGCAAAAACGAGGTTCATTAGTTGTTAAGATCTGTTTGATCTTACATAAGATGTTTTTGAAGTTGAAGATGTTGGTTGTTGATCAGGAGACTGATCTTTATTACAAGAATTTGGCGATGAAGATCACGATGGAGTTATTAGAAAGCTCTGGAACTGGTAAGATCGGATTGGTTAGTGGATTTAATTTTCATTTTTCTAAATTTTTAGTTGAAAAACCGAAAAGAGAAAGTTTTGAAGCTGAAGCAACAGTTCATAAGGATGATGTCAGAGGAGCAGAGAAGTCAGAAGATAGTGATGCGAGTGAAGAGAAAGATCATGTGGAAGATTCTGGTGAAGAAAACTTGAAGGAAGTTGTCTTGGGAGCCACGAAAGATGAAGAGAGTTTGAAAGAAGAAGTTTTGGAAAGAAGAAAAGATAGTGAAGATGGCGAAGAGTTGAAGGAAGAGCTGGAAGAGAAGATAAGAAAAGAGGAAGAAGAAAAGATAAAGGAAGAGATTAGAAAAGAAGCAGAGGAGAAGATCAAAGAAGACCTTCGAAGGGAGGCTGAAGAGAAGATAAAAGAAGACCTCAGAAGGGAGGCTGAAGAAAAGATGAAGGAAGACCTTCGAAGGGAGGCTGAAGAGAAGATGAAGGAAGACCTTCGAAGGGAGGCTGAAGAGAAGATGAAGGAAGACCTTCGAAGAGAAGCAGAAGAAAAGATGAAGGAAGACCTTCGAAGAGAGGCTGAAGAGAAGATAAAAGAAGACCTCAGAAGAGAAATGGAAGAAAAAGTAAAAGAAGACCTTCGAAAAGAAATGGAAGAGAAGGTTAAGGAAGATCTCAGAAGGGAAATGGAGGAAAAAGTTAAGGAAGACCTTCGAAGAGAAGCTGAAGAGAAGATAAAAGAAGAAATTCGCCTGGAAGAAGAAACAAAACTGAGTAAATTGAATTTTTTGCTTTTTGTGAAATAATAAAAACTTTTATTTGCAAACCAGTCAATTTAATTTGAATCCAGTTTAATAAAAAACCACTTTAATTTGAACCTAGTTTAATAAAAAGCCATTCTGGTTTGAATCCAATTTAATAAAAAGCCACTTTAATTTGAATCCAGTTTAATAAAAAGCCATTTTGGTTAATTTAAAAGTATTTTGAAGTATCGGGCATCTTGTTATACTTTTTCTAAATCTCAAGTTATTTAAATTGAAATACCTAGCACCTTAGCCAGTAAAAAATACAAAGTCATTGGTGATTGAAGGTTGTAAGGGAGAAATTTGTGCGGAAAACCATTTCGATTTCATTTAAAAAGATTTATTTTGTAAAAAATTCAAATTTTCTTGAAATATTTTGCAGCTGAAACATCGATTATATCAATTCCAGAACCTCCAAGTCCAGTATTGTCGATAAAAAGAGAGAAAGCAGATTCAGTTGTGAGTTTCTCAACTACTGTATCTGATACTTCAAGCGTTAAAACTGAAATTGCGAAGTCATCAATCGACTTTTCGGAGATTTCCAACATTCGTTTGAAGCCAGTAAATGACGGAAATGTACAAAAAGAGAAAAAGGAAGTAAAAATTGAATCAAATAAAGTTCAAAGTTCAATTAAATCCAGAATGGAGATGTTTGAGAAGAAGAAAAAGCAATCTTCAACAAAACCTGAAATTAAACCAACAAAAAGTAACCCTGAAAGTCCGAAGAAGCCTTTTACTTTTTCTTCTGCTTCTTCAATGAAATTCAAAATCGTTGAAACGACTCCAGTTATTAATTAAAACTAATTTGATTTCATTGAATTGTAGTTTTTACAAATAAAATTATCGTAATTTTCTTATTAAATTTTTAAAGTATTTCTATCTTGTGTAGAAGACAATTTATCACTTTCAACTTACTGGCTTTTTACAATCACAATATTTGTTTACACTTTATTGTATATTAGCATTTAATTTCGTGAAATAAATTAAATTTTTCCAACAAACGTCAATATATCTAAATTTTTAGAAAATCTAAATATTAAAAAATTGAAGAAATTTTTGGAAACATTTAAAAGAAAAAGTTTTTAATTTATTCAAAAGTTTGCAAAAACTGTTTATGTTCAAAAGAAATTAAACAAATTTAACATTTTTAAATAAAAAGGAATTTAGTTTTTATATTGAATAAAGTATTTATAATTGATTTAAATTTAATTAAGAAACAAATTAGAAAATTAATTTTATTGTTAATATTCAAATTTGTTTAAAATATATTTTGTTTTTGTTTTTTAATTAAATAAATAAAATTAGATTTTTTGACAACAAATTCTGCATTCTAAGAAAGACAAAAAGTAGTTTGAAGTTAAAGTAGAAAAACGACTTTTTGTGTTTTATGTTCATTCATAGATTTTAATTATTAGAAAATTCTTTTAAGTCAATTTCTACAAAAGAATTGAGAGGAAAAATAAGTTTATAGCTCCTAAATTATGCAAGCTCCTACAAGTAACATTAGTAAGCAAAATGTTATATTCAGTTGTAATAAGTGACTTGCCTACAACCACGTTGAGATGAAATTATAAGTCATCATGATGTTTATAGAGCTTGAAGTTAAAAATTTTAAACAACAATCGAGGCAACAGTTTGAGTTTTAAAGATTTGAGAAATCTCAGATACTGTAAATTGATTGTTAGTTTTGAAATTAGGATTTTTACAAATTGATTTTGATGTGATTGTAGCTGATTGAATATTATTTTGAATACTTTGAACAGAAGACGTTTGAGACATCTTTGAACGGTTTGGTAGACTAGACGCGATTTCAAATTACGAAAATTTAATTTATTTAAAATCATTATTAAGACTTTTTCCAACATATTTCCAGATTACTTTCTTTTAATTATATATTTTATGAATACCGCTAGCTTCAAACAGTATTTAATTTAATATGATTGGAACCATTCCTTATTTACAACTTATACAAGAAAGTTTCCATCACTTATTTCGTTTTCTTCTAACCCAAGAAGAAAACTTTGTAATAAAAGCGATTTCTAGCTTTACCACCTTTTTATAAAACCATCTGCAAATCACAGAGCTTTTAGTAAGATGAAGAAATCCGCGTTAATAGAGTCGTCTAAGAAGTTATAGAAAGATTACAAATGATAATCATCTTATAACTAGATCTGTTTTCAGCAAGTTGTTGTTTGATTGAACAACTAACCACAAGAACTGTTTTATTTCATCTCTTCCTAATCTTCATCACTAAGTGGTCATCATTTTGGGAGTTTTTTTTGTTTGAAACGAATCTTGACATAAAACATCTATTTAACACAATTCTTTCATCTTCTTCAAATTAGTTTAAAATTTATTTTACTATTTGCTTTCAAAACTACTTCAAGACCTCTAACACCAATCTGCTAAAAAAACATCAATCTTATGGATGTAGAAGTCTTTACAAGATCTTCATAGCATTCCACTAACTTTTAGGAAGACTTTTTAGACTTGGAAGAGACATTTTGGAAGCTGTGAAGTACTTAACTTCAGATTTTTACTAATTATTTAAAATAACTGAAAATGTTTTTGAAAAATTAATCAAATTTTTGTTGTAAGTTTTCAAAGAAGTTTTAATTGAAAATATTTTTAATGAAACATCAAAATTTATTTCTTGTTCGCTGTTTTCAGTTTAGAAACGTCGCGCTTTTCAATTTGTCGTAATTGCTTCTTCTTCATCCTCTTCAATTTCGCTGTGTTTCGAATCTGAAGAAAAAGTTTGAAGATTAGATCAAAAATCTTCTAAAAAAGTTGGGAAGATACTAAAATGAAAAGATGAAACTCTAGGACATCAATAAATGAGCAGAGATTGTACTAACCACTTGAACCACTTCAGACTTTCTCTGGTTTTCTTCCTTCGCTTTTCGATGAGCTTCTACTCGTCGTCTGTATTCCAGTTTTTCTTGTCTATCAAATTGAAAGATGTAAAAAAATTATATAAAAATATTTGTAACAAAAATTAGTTTTAAAACTATTTAAGTTTAGAAAATTAATTGTTAATTTATAATATAAATGTAATAAAAACTATAAATATATATCTATAAATCACAGTAAATAAATAAACGTAAATTTTTATTTTAAAAGTATTTCGAGTAAAATAAAAAGTTGAAGATATTATTCTAGAAAATTGATATTTTGAATTTAGGAAAGAAAATTTTGAAACCTTTTATTTTCAGACAATTTATTCTGGAATTCTTTGATGTTTGCTTTCTGAGATTTTTGGTTCATTTTTTTTGTCCAAGAAGACCTCAGAGGTTTATCTTTTTGTAAAGAACTAAATCTGATGATCAAAAATTAAAGTTTTAAATATTCAAATGATTCATAAAAACTATTTTATATATTTTTATTTTCATCAGATTTATAATTTGGTAAAATTTGAATAAAATTATATTTTCAACTTTTATAAATATAAAAAGAAATTTATTTAATTTAAATTTTTTACAAAGACTTAACAATAAATAAAATAAAAAAATAATAATAAAGAACACTAATAGATTATATAATATTATATTAATAAATAATAATAATAAAGAGTTTTAATAAAAGTAATTTAAATAGAAAAACAATTTTCAAAATAACTCAAAAACTAGATTAGCTACTTTGGCAACAAATTAAATTTTTACCTTCCTTTGC
Source organism: Pegea sp. RAD2-039 (assembly GCA_034620365.1). Taxonomy (NCBI): domain Eukaryota; kingdom Metazoa; phylum Chordata; class Thaliacea; order Salpida; family Salpidae; genus Pegea; species Pegea sp. RAD2-039. The sequence goes on from JAQGEQ010000116.1 coordinate 344,884, forward strand.
AAGATTTCCATCTTCTACCAGATTTTGGAAGACCTCTTAGTTGATTATTATCATCCAATAAAAGTTTATTCAGATTTGGAGCATTAGTCAACAATTCACTATCCATTTTAAATAAATACTAAAAAATAATTGTAAAAAAATAATTAAGAAAATATTCTTTAAATAAAAGAAAACAATTTACATAAAAATAAATCTAAAAACTTAAATATAATAAAATTTAAAATAATAAATTTAAAATAAATCTAAAAAACTGGAATATGATTGAAAATAAATTTGAAATTAATCTAAGGAATAAATTTCTATAATCAAAAAACTTTAACCGACATTAATTCATATTTAAAAATCTATAAAATAAAAAGAAGAAATAAATTTAGTTGCTGAAATGATTTAAACAAATTTTCACGACTTGAGCTGGATGAGTATTCTCGTGTTTGTACTAAATTGGCTCATTACTAAAATGGCCAAATTGTCCAATCAAGATTTTATTTTTTTAAACTTAAAATCATTGTATGATTGTAACAAATAGAAATAAATCCTTATTATCAGCTTATTAAAATAAATTTCATTAAAATCTATGATTAATTTTGAGTATAAATTGACATCTGATGTAAACTGGTCATTCATTTTTACACAAATGAAAACACAAAAGTTTATAGCTAGGCAACATTAACTTTAATAAAACATTTTTATTATTAAATACAATTTTATTAATTATATCAATTGAGAAAATAAATGCTGCAAATTCTCTTAATTGTTAATTCAAATTAAATTTTATTTTTATGATAAACTCCGTAAACTTGATTACTTTTCTGACTTCTCGACTATTTCCGTCAACGATGTCTTCGGAAGATGCATCAAATGGTGGAATTTCATCTTTAATATCAGCTAGAACTAAATTGTAAACCACACGAAATACGGACTTAATTGGGCTTTTATGTCTCCAGAATGGAATTAACCTGAAATTATATTAAATGGTGAACTCTTATCTTGATTAAGAAACCAAAAGTACTAAAAATAGTTATGTAGTTACCTCATTTTATATATTTATCAATTTACTGATTTAATTGTTTTATTTCTTATCTATTACCTTCTTCTGGCATTTTAAGCGATATAAATTGATTGTTTTTCTTTCATAAGTAGATAAAATCAGTTTATTCATCGCAATAATTGTTGAGGTTTTAATTAAAAGAACTGTGAATCTTGTATGCTAGTAAATTTTGATCTAAGATGTCGAACCAATTTCAGAATCAAAATATCACAGAATTGTAATTATACACAATGGTAGCTGTGTTTGTGATTCTTAGAAACTTTAATACTGAAATATAAAATTTGTTTTCTACATTAATGGTTAATTTACAGGACTCAGTAAACCCTTGTCGATACAGCTAGGTACTTTCAGTTGTTTCAACTCGCAGTGGATCAAAGCATGGAGAAAAACCATCAATGCGTCAACATCTTTCCTAAAATAAGTTGGCGTCGATGCTGTAGATCAAAGAAGATAAAAGCTTTGCGGCAATCTCAGTTAAATTCCTGTAAACTCCTACAGGCGTGTCTTTCCCGATTTCATCTTCATAAACTTCTGTCTCTTTCTCTCGGCGTTTTTATTTACTTCTACCAACATATCTTGATCTCTACCTTCAAACCTTGAGCATTGATAACAAACTATCGCTTGATTCATTTTAATTTTTTAAAAGTTATTTATTATTTGTTTGATTTATCGCGATGGAAGATTTTTGAAAGAGTTTAGATAAAAAACCTTTAAATTCTACTTACAAATCAGTTTTTGTCAAAATTAAAACTCAATTGATGTTCTAAACATATTTTGAAGCAAAAATAATTTTATTTTCAGTAAAATATTCCATGATTTACTTCATAACAAAATGAAAACGAAATTATTTTCGAAAAAATAAAACTTTTCAGATTAATAAATATTTTTATCGAAATAATTGAGAATAAATTGATGCAGACAATCAAGTTGAATAAGATGAGATGATGAAGATAAACCTTGTTCGATTACTTCAACTTTATCATCAACTAAATGCTTGCCAAGTACAACTACTAATGGAAAACCTAACAAATTAGAATGCCTTAACCTCCAACCAATTGTCTTTTTGTGTCTGTCATCCAAGACTAGATCCCCTTTTAAAATTGGGTCTTTATTCAAAGAATCATAAATTTGATGAGATTTTTTAAGAGCGTTTTCAAATTCTGATGAACCTTCTCTAGGAGTGATGAAACAAACCTTATAAGGAGCGATAACGCGCGGCCATCTCATACCATCATGAACAGAAAGCTTTTCGACGCAAGCAGCAATGATTCTAGTGACCCCCAACCCATAGCATCCCATTTCACAGGGACTCTGAACTCCTAAATCGTCTTTAAAAGTCACATTCATCACTTTCGAATATTTAGTTCCTAAAAAGAAAGTATGGCCGAGTTCAATCGCGTTTCTGACGTCATCGACTTCTTCGTTTCCGTTGCCACTAACAACCACTCCATTCTTATCAAAAGCAACTTTATCTTCACCTACATCTGAGATCAAATGATATTCATGAGATAAATCTCCGCCAATCAAACCACTTTCAGCTTGAACTTTTACAATTTCAATTTCTAAATCATCAAATAAACTTTTATAAACTTTTCCAACCTCCTCATAAGTCTTCAAAGCATCTTTAATCGAAGCATCGAAGGTGTAGAGATCCTTCATTAGGAACTCTCTACATCTCAAGAGACCGTGCTTCGGATCGGCTTCGCTTCTATATTTGTTGGTGATCTGATACCATTTAATAGGGAGGTGCTGAGACGACAAATTCCTTGAATAACTCCCAACAACATCACATAATGACTCCTCGTGTGTAGGACACAAACAAAAATCTCTGTTTTTGATTCTAGTTTTAATCAATTCATCACCAAATTGATTCCAACGTCCAGTTTTATCCAACAAAATCTTAGGAGCAAGTATTGATAATTGAACTTTCTCACATTCGATTTCTTGCAATTTTGAATCAATTAAATGAGTCAACTTCTCAACGACTTTTTGGAGCATAGGCATCAGATGATAGATGCCAGGAGATAGTGGACGGATCAGATCACTCTGTAGAAGAAGATTGTGTCCGTGACTTGTAGTTGCTCGATCTACTCCAATTATTTGCTTCTGCATGTGAGAACTTTTGAAAGAAATTGGAAACATTTTGGATAATTTTTTTCTCATTTTAATTTTGTGGAAATTTCTGAATAAAAAAGTTTAAAATTTTCAATTTATATAATTTTTGAATATTTATCATTTTTTATTTAACTTAGAATTCATTTATTATTCATCTTTATAATTAAAAATGATAAATAAATGATAATAATTAATTGAATATTAATAATGACTAACATATAGCATTTAATAGCCTGTAATCATATTTTCATTGCCATAAACTACTTTTATAAAACATTTTTAATAAATTTATAGAAAAGTTTAATTTATAAATAATTTAATTTCAAAAAAAATAAGAAGTTTTATATAAAAATTGAAAATGAAAATTGAAAATTTAGTTAAAAATTATCAGACTTTTAAAAAGTTGTGAAGTAATTAAAATATAAAAAGAAATAACAACTTTTTAATTAGCTTTATTTTGAAGTAAAACTAACTTTTATAAGTATAAAAAATAACAGAAAAATTATTAAATATAAAAGTTTAAAGTTTGTAAAAATGTAATTATTTAATTAAAAGTTTAAAATAATTTTAACTAAAATTCACTTTTGTCATTGCAGGCAAAAACAGAATATATTTAGGGGAATTCCCCTACACAAAAACTTTTAATATTTATTTACTCGAATATTTACTAATGAATATAATCAACAAAATTGATTAGAATTAAAAATTTGAAGCTATAAACTGAAATTTAAATATAATTACTTCCAGTGAAAGATTTTATTACTAATATCAAATAATTATTGAAAGTAAAAAAGTAGATATAAAATTAAAAAGTTGAATAAATGTCAGGTGAAAGACTGATGTTTCAAAAAGGTTAATTCAAATTAGATTTTATTAATTTGCAAATTTAAGTTTTTAGTTTCTAGAATAAAGCAGAAACCGTTAAAAGTATAAAAGTATAAAAGTATAAAAGTATAAAAGTATAAAAGTATAAAAGTATAAAAGTATAAAAGTATAAAAGTATAAAAGTATAAAAGTACAAAAGTATAAAAGTATAAAAGTATAAAAGTATAAAAGTATAAAAGTATAAAAGTATAAAAGTATAAAAGTATAAAAGTATAAAAGTATAAAAGTATAAAAGTATAAAAGTACAAAAGTATAAAAGTATAAAGGTATAAATGTATAAAAGTATAAAAGTATAAAAGTATAAAAGTATAAAAGTATAAAAGTATAAAAGTATAAAAGTATAAAAGTATAAAAGTATAAAAGTATAAAAGTATAAAAGTATAAAAGTATAAAAGTATAAAAGTATAAAAGTATAAAAGTATAAAAGTATAAAACTATAAAAGTATAAATCGTTAAAAATCTTGAAACTTGAACATAGGAAAAGTTTGTCAGCCAAATCATCAGATATTAAAGTTTAATGTTTCTAAAAATACTTTGAAAAAACTTCAAATTTATTTAAATTTTGTTTATAAACCTGAATCAAGCGTGAATTTCTATTAAATCTTTTTCGAGCGTTTTCAGAAATATTTGATTTTTAAAATACTCAAAAAATAAATTAAAAAAATTAGTTGCTTTTTCTGAGGTATTCTGTAGCCTGTTTAAAATCAGCTGACAACAAAAAATTTAGTTACAAGAGAACTTGTTCTTCACCTTGTGTAGTTACGAATCTTGTCCTATAAAAGTGCCTTCTATCAGTCCGTCTGTCTGCTGTGGTACTTGTCACATTCGCCTACCAGGGCTGCGAGTTCAGGCCCAGGCGGGCACAAAATCGTGAGAAGAAAAAGTCTACAAGAACCTGGGTAGAAGGACCTTGTTGGAACCTCGTAGGCAGTTTTCTCGGAGTTGTTCTGGAAGCTGCTACGACGCCAACCAATCAGAACATCTGTTGAGCTGCATAAGCTCGTTGGCATGGAGAATGCTGCGTGATCAACAACTGGGTCTTCATAATTTCACCCATGATGATCAAGCCGAGGAAAGTAACTCCTGAAAGTAGCAAAGGTGAATATCTATTCCACTATAAAGTTGTTGTGAAATTTCTTCTAAGTTTTTCAAACAAACCTCAAAAAGTCAAGTTTAAAACAGATTTTTAATCTTAGATTTCAAATGACTTTAAATAAGATGTCAAATAAGGTCAATATCACAACAGGCTGATGGTCTTACATCAAATCTTAGCTTGTTAGTCCAACGCTTACCATTAAAAAAAATAATTTGTTAATTGTGAAAAGATCTTAAAATGAAAAACTAAACAAAAATGCAACAAGAAATTTTAAAATAATGATCAGATATTTTAATATCAGATATTTTTGAAGAAGTTTGTAGATAAAGGCAGTTTTGTAAACAGCTGTAGTAGCGACAAATGGTTTTCAGCAAACATTTTCTGCTTTCTGTAAAGATAAGTAACTCTTAAAAAGAACTTTATTTGGTTTTAAAAGGCAACTTAACGATCAGAACTCAGATTGAATTGGTAGTTTGTGTATTTGTAACATATTTTATAAAGTTCTCTTCTAGTAAACCAACTTAAATAGATAATTTGTGATAATAATTTATTATATTACCGAATTATTATGACAAAGTTGTAATAATTCTCTCTCACTAAATTATTTTCTAAAATTAATTCAAATCTAATATTCCGAAATAAGTTTTTTCTCATCTCAAATCTTATTAACCATTAAAAAAGTCATCATCAGTATCTTCATCAGAAGTGAAGCTAACTTTGAATTCTTTGTTGGAGGTAAACCAATAAGGGCATTAATACTTCTCTCAGTTGTAAAAGAAGTTCACAAACTCTACCAGCATTATTGCTTTATCGTTTACCATCAACTAAAAATGATTTAAAGTAACATTTACACTAGCAACTAGGAAATGTTGAAAAAGTGAATTCTGATTTGATAATTTGGTTAAAACAACTTTTATAATTTCATTTTTATATTAACAGAAAATTAATTGTTAAATTCATCGAACAGAACTTTAGTTTTCATAAATTTTCCATTTTGTATTTAAATTGAACCACTAGAAACACAAAAAACTTTTTTTACTGTCTAATAAACAAATTAAAAGTTGGACAAATATGAATTATTTCAATTATTAGAACTTAAAAAGGAATAATCTATAAAATAATTTCATTTTTTAGTTTTTTTTTATATTTAGATATAAATTGAAGGTTTCTTAGATTAATTATTAAAATATTTTTACTTAAATTTGAAATATAAAATTGTAAAGTTAGAAAAAAGCAAGTTTCAAATCGAAGATAAATTTGTAAACTTCATAGTTAGTTTTATCTAATTTCTGTTTCAGGAAGAAGACAGTATTTGTAATTAAAAGGAAGCTTGTTTAATAAGGAAGTTGAAGTGACTTCTGATATGATTAGTAGAAAAAAAAAAAACGAACAAAATCTTGTTTTCAAAAATATCTGAAATTTTATTTTTAAATCAAATTTTCAAAATTTAGTTTCTTTTCAATAATTTATCAATTTTATTTTCAATAAAATGTCTTTGAAGTTGATTTTTCAAAATAAGATTTTGTTGATTAATTTACACATTTCTTTTATTTAGAATTCAAATTACAGAAAAAAATAATTTGTGATCGATTAAAATCATTTAAATTAATTTAACCAACTTTTGGTTATTTTCAACCAACTAAAAAACCTCAAAAACATCAAATTAAGTGATGACTAATTTAAACAGATTGTAAAGATTTGTTAGCAATCAAAAGTTCGAACAAAACCCTTAAACAAATCACATTTTTAGTTTAATAACTTCCTTGAAAAGGTCTTCAGACCTTCTTTCTTCAAAACTTTTGACCTTTAAGCATTCAAAGAATAAAAATTAAATTTATTTTGTAGTTAAAAAAATCTGTTAACTTTTCAGCCAGTTTGAAATTAATTAAATATTTTATTTCTTTGTTTTTTTTGTTTTTTTTTTGTAAAAAGATTTCTTAAGTCTTTTAAAGACTATCTAAAGATGAGATTATATTATTGGCTCTGAAATAAAACTTAACTAGCCGCTAGAGGAGCTATTTTAATTTCACGCTATTAGATAGAACACTTTGATAATCAGTAAAGGCTTTATAAAATGTTGCTTAAATTTTATCTTAATTTTTTATGTTTTGTTTAAAATAATAAAAGATGAATTATTAGTTTCTACTACTTCCAAAATTGGCTTGTTCCTAAAAGTTGTTAAACAGTTTTTTTTTGCGTTTTCAGTTTTCAATCAGTTTGTTTGGTTCTTTAAACTAGAAAATATAAAATAATGAAAATAGCTAAATAATTGCTGTATATATCTGTTGTTTAAATTATCAAATAGTTAGTTGAAGATTTTAAGCAAAGTTGTAAGTTTAAAGACAATTTGTTTAGAGTAAACCTTAATAAGGTTCATTGATAGAACAGCTAATTTTAAAAGGTTAGTACGCGTAGTGTTAAAGGAAGTTGTTTAAAGCGCTTATATAAGTCTTTCATCTTAACAATCAATATGATTTCCGCTGGCCAATGTAAAAATTAATATTTATTTACTTTTCTGTTTACTATCATCTGCTTGAAGTTTAGAGTTTAAAATATTTTTTAAATATTTTAGAAATAGTTGATTTTTAATTAAATTCAAAATGTAACTTCTATTTAACTCTTATCTAATTTCTATCATGCTTAATGTTTGCGGTGATTGCAGGAAATGACGTCCGAAGTACAACCGCCATTTTGTTTCTTTCTTTTTTTTAATTTTTACAGAACTTGTATTTTTACAACTTTTTTAACTTTTGTAACTTTTTAATAATAGATTTTTACAACAAAACAATTAAAATTTTATGAAAATTAAAAAGAAATTGAGTAAAAAACTTCAATTTTTGGTGAGATATTTTTTTAAATTAATAAAAAAAATTGATTTTCCACAAAATTGTATCTCAAAAAAGTTTTTTAAATTTTCATAAAAAAAACTCAGAAATTTTCAAATCTTTAAAACTTTATTCTTTTAGCTTTTATCTCTCATTTTGAGCTTTCATTGTTTTACTGTTTCAATCTTCTTGTTTTTACACTTTATTCTTTAATTTTACAAATTTTTGATATCACAATTTTGAAATGATTTCAAATTTCTATCTTTTAAAAGTTGGAACTTTGAGTCAATTGGTTTTTAGCAATTTCCACAAATAAATTTTAGTGGTCAGGGTAGTTGGCCCTTGTAGTTGGTCACCCCAAGTTTATTCTAAGTTTTTAAAACTTTTAATAAGGGTTCTATTAATCTTTTTCATTTCACTTTTGTTCACTTGTTAAATGTTCAATAAATGTTTCCGTTCTTTAAATATCTACAAATATTCAAAAATCGGTATTTCCGTTTTTTAGAAAAATAACTTTTTCTGCAATTTATTTAAATTGCCAAAAATATAACATTTGAATCTGAAAAATTAGTTTCGAAAAAGTTCCAATATTTCATTAAAACATGATCATCACTTACTCTGCTGTTTTTTTGGATCATGACATTTTGATTTATGTGTGGCATTATTGACGTAATAGATGACGTCATCCAATGATGTATTAAAGCTTTTAATTGATTACTATCATTAAGATTATATTTTTAAAATAGAAATATTTTTATGATTTCATTATTTAGTAGATTGAAAACTGAAAAATCATTTTTATTTATTTGAAACTTTCGAAATATCAAAAGAAAATTGAATATTATTTAAATGTTCATCAGAAAAAATACTGAATTGAAAAACTTCAAAACAATTTTGTGGTGTTGCAAACTGTCTTTGCTACTTTATTGTGAGCGCTACTAAGTTGACTTCTGTGCACAGCACCGGAAGTGACGTCATTTCCTCGATAAGCGTTTATACCTCTTGCAGTTGCTACTCAAGTTCTGTTCTTTGCAAATACTTCTTATTTTATTCACAATTTTAATTTTCTGTAAATTTGTGATTTTATATCAAATGATCCTTTTGTTTGTGCTTCTCTGTCAACAATACAATTTTATTTTTAACTTAAGAAGGTTCCTGAAGACAAAAATTGAACAACTTCAGAATATTTTTAAACTTAAAAATTTGTAATTTTTGTCATATTCAATAATCAAACTTAAAGAAAATCGTATTTCGAAATGGCGGCAATATTTTCCCGCCTTTTTTTCATCAAGTGTGAATGATGTCATCCTGCTGATATTCTTTCAAATAACAAGTTAATCTTTTCTAAAAAACAAATTTTATTTTTAGCTTTTCAGATCAAATAATATTTTAGAGAATTTCTCAGCTAGAAATAAAAATTTGATAGAAATAAACAAAAAAGACAGACATGACTTTATTTTCCAGTTATTCTGATTTCAAAACCCCTAACCACCTGAGTACAAGTATTTCGTAACTCTCATATCTTCCCATTTCTTTTATTAAACTTCTTTAAACTAAACTTCAATCACCTATTCCAAGGCTGTATTTGTTCATTCTCTTATCTTTAAATCTTTATTCTTTTAACAATTCTTAACTAGAGCTTTCTATATGTTGGGTTTTTATTGATTAAGTTTTCATCAACATCAACTTTGTTCTTTTTAGTATCGTCCTTTTAACTGTCACAATTTATTTGTAGGAATTCATCTTGGTGTTGATAGCTAAGAGGTCTTTATAAACTCTTCAATCATTTAACTTAAAAATGTTTTTTTAGCTTTTAATCTAGGCTTGTTTCATATCGAATAACAGTTTTTAATCGGTTTTGGTTGTTTAGAATTTAATCATTAATTTTACAACTTGATTTAAAAGTTGAATTTTTTTAAACAAATTTCTAAAACAGTTTTTCAATATAATTTTTAAGGAACTTTTTTCTGATTATTTTCTCATCAACCTGTTTACTTCACCTGAACCTATCTTTAAAGGTGTTGTTTGTAGTTTATCTTGTTTTCGTTTTCTCACTTTTAAGTTGTTTATTGATATCATCAACATATAAATGATTTGAGTAAAGATTTTTGGTAAATTTTTAACAACTCCAAAAACTGCCTTCTTGATAATTATTTGTTCTGGAGTTGAAGAATCAGTAAAATCTCCTCTAGCTCCAAACCTAAAAGCTCAAAATTTAAATTCTTTTCTCTCAAAACTTTTGAAATTTACATTTAATTCAATTCTAAACTGCCTTCTGTCTGATTACGTCATGAAAATATGCAAATTTCTTCCGCAGAACCACGTGGCCACTTTGTTCGAGATGAACGTCGACACTTCGAAACCAAAATCGAATCTTCTGGAATCATCAGAACCCTTCCTTCTCGACTCTTCATCCGATCTTCAATCTTTTAATCCAATCTTCAATAAAGACTCCCCATTCAGGGACTTCCCCAGAACTGAAGATAGAAACTCACCAACAAATCGAAGCCAGCAACCGCGAAATCGCGATTTCGAAGCGAGCCCTCCCGCTATTTACCCCTCATATATCGAAACTAGTAACCCTTCACCCCATCACTCCCTAACGCCCCCTATCATCAACTGCAACGCGACTATTGTGACGTCACACAACGGTTTCACTTCGACCTCCAACAATCAGTTTTATCAGCAACGGGGAATTTCGAAATCAAGTACTTCAATTGAAGGCAGTAAAATCGCGTCAAATCGCGCCCCGCATAGAAACAACAACAATCGAAATGACTCCCTTGACAACCTAATTGCATCCACACCAAATGAGACTTCATTTGATAGTTATCCGTCAGCTTTCAAACCTCCAGATCCAACTTTACCGATTTATCAGCCTCAAAACTACCAGTCTTCGTATACTCATCGACCAGCGCTGAATGGCGTTTATGGGGGGGATTCCCCTTCGGTGGTCAACGACTATGACAATTTTCGACGACCCTGTGACCCTGAAGGGCTTTATCCAGTGTCCACAGCTCATAGTGGGGTGTCTGTAGCTGCAAGGGCACGATCTAGTAGTTCTGGGATGGTTCAAGAGACAAGGAACAACTCAGAAGATGACCAACACAATAAACGCGTCATTGTTCCCGCAGGTGATCGATTAGTAGAAGATGAGCAATTTGAACTTTTAAGAAGTTCAATTTCAAAATGAGTATTTTTAAAAGTTGAAATTTGATTTATTAAAAATCAGTTTTAGCGATTTGTGCCTCTTATCTAGCTCCCAAGATTTTACAAGATAAAATTTCCAAGTATTTGAGTTTCTGCATCTTTTTAAAAGTCAAGTTTTTGGGACCCTTTAAACGAAAATAAAAGATCTTAAACTTTCAAATTAACTTCAGTCTGTTTCTTCTATAAAATCATCAAATAATTTCCTCTAATATCAGATCTTTTTATCAACAAATTAGAAGTATTTAAGTACAAATACTCGAATACAACTAGGAAATTAACACAAACTGATTTTCTAGACCCCCAAGTTTGGACTTTAAGAAATGTTTTAGAATGGGTCGAATGGACAATTACAGAGTATAGTTTAACTGGAGTAAATGTCAATGCTTTTGCTGATATTGATGGAAAAGCTTTATGTGAAATGACGAAGAACGACTTTTACGCGATTACGACATCGAAAAACGCCGAAGTATTCATGAGTCATCTAAATTATCTACGATGTGAGTTTTCTTTTTATTTTAGATATTTTATTTTGAAATAGAAACAGTTGTCTTTTGGTTATCAGACACAAAAGTTATTTTAAAACGTTTTAAAATTTCGTGTCTGTCTCATATTGGAAAGTTACTAGTTTTATAAATCAAAGTTTTTTGATTATTTTCTAATTCAAACAACTTTTTTGTACTTTTTCCAAACTACCTAAAAGCTTTATTTAAAGTTATTAAAATAATTTATTCCAAGATTACTTCGAAAATAAGTATTTATGAAAAATTTTTTTATTGTATTAATTTTTAACCATTCAAAAACTTTTTAATTATATAATTTCTACAAATTATACAAAAGTTTTTGTTTTCTATCTTGAAATAACTTGAGTTGTGGCGTAACCAGTCTTTTTAGTTAGTCATTAAAACGTCAGCAGAACTTTCAGTTCAAAGTTTAATAAAACTTTTTAAATTAAATATTTATCAGACAAATTGATAAAATTCATAATTTTATTTTTCTATTTTCATTTATTTTCTGCTTCATCTTACAAATAAATCTTGTATTTACTGATTGAAGGTGTTGATGACTCGCTCACAAATCTTTTTTATTCTTCTTTAAAAAACTTTAAAAATTTTTGTCACAAAATTTCAGTGAAAAAAATTAAAAGTAAAATTGTTCTGGAAATATTCTAAAAAAATTTTTGGAAACAGAAATATTGTAAAATTTTTTCGGAAAACATAGAAATATTCTAAAAAAAAATTTTGGAAACAGAAATATTGTAAAAAAATTTTCAGAAAACATAGAAATATTCTAAAAAAAATTTTTGGAAACAGAAATATTGTAAAAAAATTTTCAGAAAACATAGAAATATTCTAAAAAAAATTTTTGGAAACATAAAAATATTGTAAAAAAAATTTTTTGGTAACATAGAAATATTCTAAAAAATTGTCAGAAAACATAGAAATACTCTAAAAAAATTTTTGGAAGCATAGAAATAATGTAAAAAATTTTTTGGAAACATAAAAATATTGTAAAAAATTTTTTGGAAACATAAAAATATTGTAAAAAAATTTTTTTGGTAACATAGAAATAATGTAAAAAATCTTTTTTTTATTTAGAAAATCTTTTATTTATTTTCAAAATTTCCTTTTAAACATCAATTTTCTTTCAAACTCAAATCTTCAATATTTTTTTCAACAAATTATCAGCAGTTGGTGGCCAAACTCGTCAACTCCCCAATCTTAGTTCAGATGACGTCGAAAACAACATCCCAGATGGTGGAGGCGCGTATCGCTATTCAGTGACGTCATCAGCGTCACATTCCAGAGCTACGCACATGTATCCTGACGTCACGGGGCAAATTCGTTCGCGATCTATAGAACGTCCTTTTAATTCACCTGGAGGAACTTTTACACACTCCGTCGACGCGAAAGGTTAGTGTGACGTCATCACATCACGAACAGTTTCTTTGTGATGTCATTTGTTGATTGCACAAAAGCTCGAAATTTTTTTCTGTTGGAAGCCACTTTTGTGGCAACTAATCGATCTTTATTAGAAGAAGCGATTCTTTGAAAGACGCGAAGTGGTTGCCATGGCAATTTCTCCATCTTAATCCAGAAATTATTTTTGTACTTTTTTGGAGTTTTTCCAATTTTGTGATAAACTTAGATTTTTTAAAGTTTTAAACAAAAAAAAAAGAATTTGTTGAAAGTTTTAAATTTTTTTTTAAATATTTTTTGTCAATGTTTTTTTACTTAAAATTTTTTAAGTTAAAATTCCAATTTGACAAAACCACAAAATATTTAGTTTTAATTTTCATTGAATTGATTCTTAAAAAGTACTTCATGTCAATTTGAGATTTCTAAATTTTTTATCTTTAAACGATTTTATTTGTTAATAACTTCAATAAGAAAAAAAATATTTTATCTAAAAAACAATTTTACACAAACTATCTGGCAGTAAAAAAAAAGATTTAAAATTTACTTAAAAGAAACCTTGAAATATGAGCCACAAAACCACAAGCAAGGGACAATTTAGAAGCAAGTTAAAGGCAGTATTGAAAGTGTTGAGAAAATAATTAGATTAACTTAAGCCGTTGAGTTCAAACTTTGATTGTAAAAACTTCACCATCAGCAACACCAAGCCAGTGACTGAAACCTAATAAATTCACTTTCGGTTCTAGGAAATCAACGCGTTGTATCCACTGTGTCCTCGCCTTCCGGACCAGTTGACCCATACGCGTTATTTGGACCGACCAGTGCTCGTCTAAGCAACCCTGGTAGTGGACAGATACAGCTGTGGCAGTTTTTATTGGAGCTTTTAAGTGATCCTTCAAACGCTTGTTGTATCACGTGGGAAGGAACAAATGGAGAATTCAAGATGGTTGACCCTGACGACGTTGCTAGGCGATGGGGAGAGAGAAAGAGTAAACCAAACATGAATTACGACAAATTAAGTCGAGCGCTTCGGTAATTTGCAATTGTTAGTTTTATATAATTCTAAAAACTTTGAAAAAAAAAATAATTTCTTTAGATTTTTTGTTAAAATTTGTTTCAAAAATTTTATTTTTTTTTGGAAATTAGAATTTCTTGAAAAAGCCATTTTTGTAAATTAGATTAGAAGACTATCATTTGAAAAATAAAAATTATTGAATTTACTGAAGTTAATAAACTAAAAAATATAAATATAGAATAAGTAATTAACGAAACAAAATTTAAATAATTTTTTCAAAACATCTAATTTAAATTTAATCTAAAAATAAAACTTTTTTTTCATCAGATACTACTACGACAAGAACATCATGACGAAAGTTCATGGTAAGCGATATGCTTACAAATTCGACTTTCAAGGGCTTGCTGCATCGTTACAACCTCAACCAGAACAAACAGCTTATACATTTGGGGCTGATTATAAACATGGTATTTATAGACCTGACTTACACTTCAGCCCCCATCCACCTTATGGGCCAATACGTCATACGTCTCCTGGATATCATATGGGTCATCAAAAGCACCCCAGTGCGTTTGTGACGTCATCAACACGGTCGCCTTCGTATTCAGTTCAACAAACAGCTGCTGCTGCAGCTCAATATGCTTGGAGACCCGATTTGGGGGCATATTCTGGGGTCCCAGCCCTTCCAGCTTCTAATCAAACCCTTCCGGCGACTTCATTTTATAATTAGTAAAGTCTCACGTGGATTTCTTGTGTTTGAGGCGCACTTTTTTTGCACATTTTGAACTTCTAGGCACTGTTACCCTTTGGAAGACGTGTGCCTCATAATCTGCGGTTCATTTGTGACATCATCGACGCTATTGTGCGATGTTTGTGTGATTATTATTCAGAAATAGTTTTGTGTTTGTTTATAAATGTATTTCAGCGCTGTTTAGGTGCTGGAAAATCTGTCCTTTTTCAACTTTGGATTTGTAGCTTGGAAACTTCACTAAATTTGAAACTATTTTTTAAGGTGCTTCCATCTTTTCGATAAAATCGAATTCCAACAAAACTAAAACTTTTAATCCAAAGCTTTTTTAAACTCTCTTGTTTCTTATTTTAAACAAAAAAGTGTTTTTTGAACGTTTCAATGCCAAACATTTAGATTGTTATTTGAAGACTTTGATAAATTTATTTATGGATTTATTTTCAAACTTGTAAACTTCAGAAAACTTCTCTGTTCTTCTTCATGAGGTACTTTTAAGTAAACAGAGTTGTAAGCGCGTGTCTTTCTGACGTTGGCAGAACATTTGTTGAATAAAAATAATTTTAATTTTAACATCGACGATTATTCAGAATTTAGCAAGATGAAAAATATTTTAAGTTTGAGGTTTTTTCAAAGATTCATTTCTAAACCAAAATTAGTTTCTAATTTACAGATATTTCAATTTCTAGCTGAAGTTGATAAAGTAGATTTTTACTACTACCACTACTAGGGTAGCTACTAGAGGCAGTAATCTTTTATAAGCATCTTCAACAAGCAAGTATTATATTTTTACAAATCAAGGTGCTACATACTTTTTTAATTTAAACAAATTGATATTTAGAAACAATTTAAATGGACACCCGATTATTTGAAGTTTCTAGTTGTTCATGTAATCAGCTGTTTTACTTCTGGTTAAGAATTTATTAAAATAACCAAAGTGGCTTTCTGTTAAATTGGATTGAAATCAGGCTGTTTAAGCTACAAATACAAGTTTTTATTCAAAAGCAGTTGACAGATTTTATTATTAAATCGTTAAGACTTGCTTGCCTTCACTAACTTGTATCTTAAGATGTATGTTTTTAATATTAATTTATTTACTCGCTTGGTAACTCACTACAATATTTAATTTATAGTAGCCATGTTTGAAATCAATTTAGCATCTTGACTTACAAAAACTCCTCGGCGATAACATCAATCAAAAAAACTTGTGTTTGGTGGTCTAAGGTGTTTATAAGCGAGTTTCTAGTAACTGCTTTGATCGAATATTTTGTAGGAAACTGAGTAATAAGAAGCCAGATAATCTCTTTTCAATTTCAGAAGATGACTTGAATCAAAGTCTACGCCGGAAATGAGTTTAAACACTCAAAAAAAATGAAATTTGTTAAAAGTATCTATAATTGAATTGAAAATATAATTCAGATATTTTATATGTTTCATGAATAAAAACACTTTCAATAGAATTGAAATTTTCTAATAATTTATTTCTAGTTTCAAGATAACTTTAAATTTCATTATTCAAAAGAATATTTGTTTTTTGTAGAGATTTTTACTAAATTTCAAAAAATAAAAATTAAATAACAAAATATTAATTAAATTCTATCAGCAAATCTACTAGAAAACCTAAATCTAATAAAGTCCAAATTGGACTTTGACCTAGAAAGCTCCTCATCCAATAAAAACAAACTGCTGGCAGATCTTAAAATAAAATTCTGTAGTTTTTGAACCCAAGGAAGCTTTTTTAAACCGATTTCTGCCAAGAGTTCTGTTTACTCGTGATTTTACTTTATTTATTACTCTTGTTGTGATATTACTGAATTTGTTGCTAGTTGAAAATTGAAACTATCAAAACTGTTTCTACTTTATAAATGTTTCTATTATTTAAAACAAAAGGTTTTGATTTCTTTTTTTTGTATAAAGTATTTTAGAATATTATTCTAATAACATCTGAAACACAAAATTGAACAAATTCTGGAAAATATGAAAACTGCTGGTAACAGTAAAAAGAAAAACAATGTGGGAGTTATTAGAATTTTAGTTTAAATGTTTGATAGTTTAATCCAAAATGTAAAATATATAAAAAGATTAAACTATTAAGATAAATTAAACAAAGAATTTTCTTTTCAAATAAACTTAAAAGTTTAATTAAAAAACAAAAAGAACAAAACCAACTTTAACAAATCTCATAACAACTTACAAGAAAAAACAACAAAGAAAAAGTTTCCTTAAAAACACTTCCGGTTCGATGACGTCATAGAAATGCCATTTACGTCAATTGTACTCTGTACATGTCAAACACGTGATGTGATGACGCGTCTACTGAAGGTAGGCATGTGAGGGAGTTAAAAATAAGAACAAGAAATTGAAAAAGTCTGTAGGATTCCTTTAAATCTCTCTACTCCAGTTGTCTGCGGAGTAGAGAGCGCCATGGATATCTTCCCAGTTGCTAGTATTGATGTTGAGCGATTTCATATCGCGCTTGTATCTTTAAAACAGGAACAGCTGATGTTGCGTTTAGATAGCTCCTCGTATATCAGATGTTAACGTGTCTGATCCAGCAAAACCTGTACTTGATGCTAAGTTGTTGTAGTGAAGTCAGTGCTTTGTAGGTTTGCATGCATCTGATGATTTTTAAAAGTTCTTGTTCACTTCAAAACAAAATATCTAATCTAGTAATTTGTTTCTCAATTTTTAAGTTTAGGAAATTCATTTTCAGTATTAGAATCGAACATATAGTAACTCCATCCATGAAAGTTATTAAAGAACTATTTTTATAGACAAATGTGATCAGTTTAAATCCTGTAGTCTTTGAAAGAAGTTGATGTATGAAAGATTTTAATAAATCTGCAAAATCCTTTTAAGACGAAACTCTACAAAAGTGATCTGCGTTGTTGATGAGGAAGCTGACGTCATCAAAATCGTCGCCGCGCGCTTCGATCAAGATAACAAGATACAGATTGTCTACGGAAGCGAGTTGAGATATGGTTTTGATCACGTGGTTAGTTGCGGAATATGCAAATTAGCCGCAAGTGTTAATCTTGTTGTGATTAGGATCTGAGTCTTCATCCAGATCCGGAGGTTTGTGTGATCCGACAGAATCCTTTGAAGATGAAGATCGTTCAGGAAACAGATAATGATAAAGTGAGGAGTCCACGCCAACAATTGAGGTGGTAATCGATGTTGTTGTAGATTCGACGACCAGTAACTACTGGCAACGTGAAGTCGGTTGTACCTGGCCAAACAAATCATTCAGTTTCGATGACCAAGAAAAGAAGAGTCGAGAATAATCCTGAAATTGTGAGTTGTGTCTTCATCTTTAAAAAGATCTTTAACTAATCCTTTGATGCAGATGTCGATGGAAGAGAAGTTGGCTTCGATTAGTGTCGAGAAGAAAGAAGATCCTCAGATAAAAGCTGACTCTTTAGCAATCCTTCTCTCACAGGGATTACAGAGCAAAGATTCTGGGATCTTGAACGTCAGTTTTGAGACTCGATATTCAAACTTTCAAATCGATTTCGTTTACAGCAAGTCCTTCAACACGGGAACCTTGATCTGATTGAAAAGACTGTCGCCCAGTTGAAGATACCTTCCATAATACCTCTAATTGAAGTCCTGTCTGAAAGGATTCAAGTTGGTCCTGACAAGTAAGTCTTCATCTTGTGATGTCATCACAACTTCTCGACACTTAATCTTTGACAGAGCGCTGATATTTGTGAAATGGTTACGAAGTCACCTGACGTATCACGCTGCTTTCTTGATGGCTGTAAGTTCACAAATAAATCTTCAATCAAATTCTGATTCCTATTTCATCTGTAGCATCCTGATATCGGCTCCATTTTATCTGATCTCTTTCAATTTATGACTGTCAGAACAAGTTCTCACTACCAACTATCTCGTCTCGAAGATACCTTCCATAATACCTCTAATTGAAGAGGATTCAAGTCGGTCGCGACAAGATAAAAAAATTAGAAAGTATCTTTTTAATCTTTTTGAACTTTAATTTTCTTCAAAAATTTCGGTTATAGTAAAATTTTTGAAATATATTCATTTCTTTATTTTCATCTTTTTCAAAAATAAAACGTTTTTAAAGTTTGAATTATTACCAATCTATAATTAGATTATAGACAGTTTTCACTAACTAATTATTACTAATAGATAATGCCGTGTGCAGCTTTAAAGTTTTAGAAAGTTGATTAATAACTAAGTAATAAAATTTGTAATTAATTTTCTTATTTCTTTGTAAGTTACAAAATATTCAAAAAAATTTTTCAGAAGTTTTTCTCTAATAAAAATAATTATCAGATTTTGATAAAAAAAATTGTAATAAATAAATATTTTATTATTATTTATGCTTGTTTATGTTTATTGTAAAATTAAAAAACTAAATTATAGGAAAATATGTTTGGAAAATAACTTTGAAGATAATTGTTAAAAACATGTTTTTAAAATTATTATCTTTTATGTTTTGAAATTGACAACAAATTTTGAAATAAATTGGAACAAAATTTTCAGTTTAATTTGACTATAGTTGAAAATTTTAAATAAAATTGTTTAGTTTGATAAATTTCAAGTTAAATATAAAAGTTAGATTATCAAAAATTAATAACAGATTTTATTGTAAAAATCTATTATTTCTAATTATTCAAAAAGTGTTTTGTTATTAAAACAAATTACTGTTTTAAATCAAACTGTTTATTAAAAAATTGAGTTTGTTTAAATCAATAAAAAAGTTTAATTATAATCTAAAAAAGTTTAATGAATTTACTGAAACAGATTTTTAAAAAATGAGAAAAATTTAGAAGCATTTTAAAGTAACAAACCAGAATAATCTGCTAAAAATATTTTTAAACATTTTATTTAAAGTTTTGAGATTAAGTAATTCTTGATTGAAAAGTTTGTCTTTTAAACAAATTGAACAAAAATAAAACGAACATTCAAGAGTTCTATCAGCACCTTTTGATTACTTATCAAAAACATTAGATTGTTGTAATCTTTTATAAGATCAATTTGATAAAACTGTTTAATTGAATTATTTATCTAATGATATTTTAGAAAGTTTTGATTTTTGGCAAAATATTCCCAATTAAAAAATGTTTTTCAACAAATTGTTTTTTTTCTGAAAAAATATTTGGAAACATGACTATAAATATTTTTGTAAAAATTTACAAAACAAAAGTAATGTCTTTGAAAAAAAAACTTTCTTTTATAATTACTTTGAAGAAATATCAAAATATTTTATACTAAATATTAACTGTCATTTACTAAAAAAACATTTTTGAAAATTCATCAAATATAGAAAAGTTTGAAAATCGATTATATAGTTGATAATTTGTTTATACTTCAAAATGTCGAAAAAAAATTAATAAAATTTAATTGAAAATCTTGATTTTTTGCTTTTCAATTCAAACTGATTATAAAATTTGTTCTGATAAATTATATGATTAAAAATTCTTAGAAATAAATTTATTAATTTGAAAATATAAAATTTTGATATATGTTTTTGTTGTAAAGTTAGTTTTGACTAAAAAAAAGTTTTGCTTAAGATGAAAATTAGGATTTTTAGCTGTAAATTATTTGTAATATTATTTTATAAAAGTAATATAAAATTATACATTACATATATTGTAACTTGTATTATAAATTACTTGTAATTTAGTTAAATAGCTAAAACGGAAATTTCAAACTTTAAAAATTAAATTTGTCAAATATGAAGTTCTATAAATTATTTATTTAGTAAAATTATTTTAAGATTATTTTTTTAGAATTTAAATTAGTAAAGTATGAATATATATCGTTGTTTATCTAAAAACAACAATTTTAATAAAAGAAACAAGAATATTTGTAACCATAAGTAGTAAACAATATTTTGTAAGATTTGTAATATCAATTAGTAAATAACAATTATTACGAATATTATTTCAAATACTTTCAAATCAGAAATTTAATTAAACAACAATTAACATGAGTTTGGCCCACACAGAAAAACAACTTAAAAAATCGTACCAAAAAACCATATATCTTCATTTAACTAAAAATATTTTAATTGATTATCAAATTATTTTGAAATTAAAACAAAACCAAAAAGTTCAAAGCAGTTATTTTTGTAGTTTAAAAACATTTTTTTTATTAAAAATATTTCGTTCTGTTTTGGTCCAATCACAGCAAATAAAAACTATTTTGAAAATGTTTCAAACTTTCATTTATTCCCAGAATACCACCTAACAGTTGAAAAATTATTTTCAATTCAAATATTTTAAATAAAAAAAAGATAAACTTTATGTTTAAATAATTTTAACATTGTAGCAGACAAATTATAAAAATTTTACTATTTAGAAATTATTAAAAACATTTTTATTAAAAATTAATTTAAACTTTTAATAAAACTGTAAAGTTTTTAAGAAAACTTTGAATTTTATTAACAAATATAAGGTTAGTGTTTATTTAAAACTTTTAAATTGATTATCATAAATGAACGATTTATAAGTAGACATGATGGCGTCATATACAACTAGAGGATTGTTAGTAAAACTGGTTTACGTGTAGCAATGTGATCATCAAACAATCATCATCAATTCATTTCATTTCTGATGACGTTTCGTTTGTGTGTTATTGAAAGCAAATGAAACAATCAAGTTTTTTAGCAATACAAATCTATTTTTTGTAATTATTGAATAAGACAAGTTTTTATTGACTTGCATTGTTGGTTGAATTTTAAAAATATTTTGTAAACCAAAGTTTTAGGTAAGTCACCAAACCCAATTAATTGGTAATTACAAAATATTTGGAAAATTTACATTTGGTTTTATAAATTATGAAATTTAATTAAAAGTCGAAGACAGAAAAGTTGTAGCTAATAGTTAAAACAACAGATTCTGTTACATCTTACTTAAAAGTTTTTTTAAAGTTCTTTTAATGTCAAATAAATGACGTATCAGAAGATGATATGACAAATATAAGATTATTACTCATATTTCTACAGGTAAACATGTTGTTTAGAAAATACAAAAATAATTCTATCTTTCATAGAAAAAGGTTTTTATAAATTGAAGCCATCTAAAATCTCATTATTCTTTGTTTATCAGCAACATAGAAAGTAACATCACTAATTTGTTTCATTCAGAAAATGCAAATTAGTTGACATTATTTCACTATATTTAGTCAAACTAGTGAATGTAGTTTGATTACGATATAAGATAAACTTAAAGTTTCATCAATCATGTTGGTATTAGCTCAGATGTTTGAGATAATTTGTAAATTAAATACTAGTTAGTAATTGATGTTGAACCACAGAATTTTTAAACTTCGAATTTTATGTCTTTTAGACTTGGTTACAATATACACAAAAGTTGGCAGATATAAAAAAAGAATTTGATTTGTTTATTTATTAAATAGTTAATGAATATAAAATATTATTTCTTTTTATTGGATTTAATCAATATTCTTCACTTAGTACTTATTTAATAAGTTTATAAAATCGACAAAAATGCTTGGTGTTGAAATTGATAAATAAATATTATTAAATAGTTTTTATAAACATAAAATGCATAATTAGTGATTTTTTATGTATATTATTTAAAAGTAAATATACAGTGGTAATAAACTTATCTAAAATATTATAAATAGTTTATCTTATTTTCAGACTTTTTAGGAAGATAACTTTTCAACTTTCATCTTTTATAATGAAACTTTTGAACTTTATTAAAAAGAAGTAATTAGATTTTTTTAGAATTTTTTAACTGAAATATAAATTTTTCAGAGCAAATCAAGCGTAAACTGGTCTCTAATATTTACTAGAAATTTACTATATAAAGAAACGTATTTAAGATATTATCGTCATGATGACATTAAATAGTTTTTCACAGAAATTTTTTTATTCATAAGTGTAGTTATGATGCTTTTAATGTTGTTTCTTTGTCTTTAATACTGACTAAATTTTTTGTGTGATTAATTAAAAGTTCATTTATTAATTTAATTGATTCAGTATTAAACTAAAATTATGTCAGTTAATATAATATTTAGTCTGAATAAATACATCCATTCCTTTTCATTTATTGATTTGTAAATTTATTTTTAGTAACGTTTTTAACTAAAGTTACAGATACAGCTTCAAGTTTATATTTTTAAAAATTCTAAACCTTTCGAAATTTTACTTTTCAAATGTTTTTAACTTTGCTTGAATCTTATCAAAACAAAATTTATGAATCATTTACTAGACTTGTTTATGTATAGGTGTAAGCTACTAGCTCAGTTTATTTTTGTATTTTAAATCGTTTAATTAACTTCATAATTTTTCTTTAGCTTCAGTATAAGACTTTTAAATATTTAATTTAAACTAAAATGATTTAAAGTTGAGTTTTTATAAAATTTAAATAACTGATTTTTTAAACCAAGTTTTTGTTATTTTTGAGATTTAGTATTTACAGGTCAGGCAAATATTTCAAACTTTTGTTTACAATCTTCAATTAATGTTGTTGTTTATAATAAAGAAAGTTTTTAGTTCCAAATAAGAATTATGTAGAAAATATTTGAACTATTTTTACTTTAATGATGAATTTTATCAGACTTTTCTATATTTATTATTTCTATTTAAATAGCTTAATATTTATCAATATTTTTGTTAAGTTCTATTTTCAAACTTTATATATATCACTTTTAAAATTCATTAAATAACTTTTATGCAAGTTAAATCAAACATTACTTCAATTATTATGAAGAAATAGAATCTGAATTTGATGTATTTATTTATTTATGAATATATTTTCATATATTTGAAAAAAACTTTATCTTTTATATTATTGTTTTTTTATATATTTTTTCTTTATAAAACTAAAAACAAATATAAATATAACTTTTATAAGCTATATAAGAAGTTCAATGTTATATCTAATCATATATTATCAACAATATCTTATAAGTTTTCAAAAATGCTTTACTGAAACCAATTGACAGTTCAGTTTATTTTTATACTTTTAAAAATAGTAGCATTTAAATATTCATTTAAATTTTCAAACTGTTTCAGAGACAGGAGATGTATTTTTATGAGTCACTATATTTTGTTTTGTAGACAAGAACAATTTCAGTTTGTTTTTTTTTTAGTTTGTTGATTGTCGAGTAATCAGTTGTAGATTTTTGTTTTTTTGTTTGTTTGTTGGTTTAAAAGTTCTGAATATTTTTTTTCAAAACTTTTTATACTTAACCTTTTATAACTTTTAATTTTTAATAAATTAAAGTTTTTATAAACTAATATTTCAAATATTTTCACCACTTTAATCAACCAATTGTTATTTTTGACAAATTTTTAGACATTTTTAAGAACGTCATAAAATTGATAAATTTAGAAATGGAACAACAACAACAACAACCATCATCTAGTTCTATTGTTAGAGAAGGATGGCTTATGAAAAGAGGTTCGTGAACCTTGAATTCAGATCATCAAGTCTCAAATGATCTTTCAGGTGAATACATCAAGAATTGGAGACCCAGATACTTCATCTTAAGGACTGATGGTACTTTTCTTGGATATAAAGAAAAACCAAGTGCTGATAACAACCAAGTTCCTTTAAATAACTTTAGTGTTCATAGTAAGCTGCGAAAATATGCAAATTAGTTGTTTATGAGGTCTTCTTTAGAGTCTCAGGTGATGAGTAAAGATCAGAGAGACGTTTTTGCGTTCATTGTTCGATGTCTTCAATGGACAACAATTATTGAAAGAACTTTCAGCGCAAATACCTCACAAGAAAGGTAAGAGAAAGATCAGATGAAGATCAGGTTGAGATGTTGATCTTTAGAGCTGATTGGATGCAAGCTATTGAGGATGTAAGCTCCCAACTTAACGGAAGATCAGAATCAAAGTCCTCTAAAGATGATCCTACAACTCAAGGATCACGCAGAATGGTTTGAAGATCATTAGATGATCAAATTTTGATCTTCTTCTTTCCAGACTTTAACTGATTTCGAATTCTTGGAGGTTTTGGGAAAAGGGACTTTTGGGAAGGTGATCTTGGTGAAAGAGAAGAGAACAGCGGAGTTCCACGCGATGAAAATCCTTAAAAAAGCGGTCATCGTCGCCAAGGTAAGTTGAACTTTAACCTTTTCCAAATGTTGTTTACAAGAAGTGAAGTTCCTTTTCTCATTACTCCTTTCAGACTTACAGCAAATATATGCACAAAAAAAAACCAACTTTTTCCAATTGTTGTTTTGTCTTCAATTTTTATCGATTTAAATTCGAATTTTTTTTTGAAACATTTTTTTTTACTATTAAGTAATTTCAGGAAATTTTTTTTTATTAAATTTTTTAAGTTTTAATTTTTTTTTTTTAAATCTGTTTAAAAATATTTTTGAATTTTTTTATATTTCTAAAATTAATTTTTTCTAAAAAAAAAATGAAAGATAAAATTTTGATAATTTGTTTTTTTGAATTTTGTAACCTTGATATTTTTACTAAAAAGCTATTTACTTTAAAATATTTTCCACAATTTCAATAATAAACGGAACATAAAACATTAAATCAGCTGATATGTAGGTCAAAAAAACAGAAATAAGATCATTTGTTTTTCAAAATGATATTTTTTCAGTTTTTTTTTACCAACAACTTATTTATGTTCATTCAGGATCTGACGTTGGTTTCAATTGGCAAATATTTTAATGTTTTCATCTAAAATTAACTGAAAATTATCTTTAAATATTCATATATAAAAAAAACAATCAAAAAAACACTTTTATAAAAATTAAATTTTGATTTTAATTGAATCTTAAACAGAATTTTTTTAACTTTCAGTTTAGATTTCGACAAAAACTTCTTTTTAATCAAACAAATATGTTTTTAACCTTCTGTTTGTGATATAATTATGAATATAGGTCAATAGACTTGTTTACTGTTCCTATATCAAGTCAATAACATCAAATAATTTCTTTTAAGGATGAAGTAACACACACAATGACAGAAAAACGTGTTCTACAACAGTCCCATCACCCTTTCCTCACTGTAAGTTGGTTGTTTTTTTTTCAATCTGCTACTAACGTCAATTATCTAAACAAAAATTCATCAACAAAAACAACTTGTCGAAAATTTCCAAATTTTATCTTTAATTTTTCGAAATGTAAACATTTTCTGATTTTCTAAACTTTTATTATTTCCAAGTTTGAGTTCTTCTGACGTAAAGTCAAGATTTCTTAGAATTTATAAAAAGAATTGACTTTCTTCTAATTATTTATAAAATAAATTCGTTTTAAATTTTTAATATTTAATAATCGAAGTTTAAATCTTTATATTATATTATTATCATTTTATTATCATTTTATTATCATTTTATTATCATTTTATTATCATTTTATTATATATTTTATTATATTTTTATAAACTTTAATTTTCAAATTTGTCTTTTTAGGCTCTCAAGTACTCTTTTCAAACCAAAGACTGTTTATGTTTCGTTTTGGAATACGTAAATGGCGGAGAAGTACGATTTTGATCTTCATCTTGATCTTCATCCTGATCTTCTCATCTTTAGATATTCTTCCATCTCTCTCGTGAAAGAATCTTTAGTGAAGATCGCGCGCGTTTTTATGGTTGCGAGATTATTATGGCAATCGACTATCTACACCGACAAGAAGTTATTTATCGAGATTTGAAGGTTCTTTTTCTTGATGTTTTTTTCGACCGGAAGTTTTTCTGTACTTCCTGGAATTCTTCAAAATGTCAAAACATCTTTGTATTGAATCGATATGAAAATAATTCGTCTGCAGTCTGATTTTTCTGAAGTTTCAATCAGCTGACATCTTCAACTTTCAACCCAATGTAACACGTGTCAATTTCACAGCTGGAAAACTTACTCCTGGACAGTGACGGACACATCAAAATCACAGACTTTGGACTCTGCAAAGAAGATATCACTTTCGGTTCTAAAACTCACACGTTTTGTGGCACACCAGAATACCTCGCACCAGAAGTAATGACGTCACAAGCGACGTCACAAATCACGTCACAACCGCTTTCAACGTAGGTGCTTGAAGACAACGATTATGGACGTTCTGTGGACTGGTGGGGTCTCGGAATAGTGATGTATGAAATGATGTGTGGACGCCTTCCCTTCTATAATCGAGATCATGATGTCTTATTCGAATTAATTTTGATGGAAGAACTCCGGTTCCCTGCGGGTCTTTCACGAGAAGGACGCAGTTTGTTGTCACAACTTCTCGATAAAAATCCGCATCAGAGGTAGGTGGTGATGACGTCATCACTTCGATACTGATCACTTGTGACGTCATAGATTGGGAAGTAGTCCTGCTGATGCTAAAGACGTGATGGCTCACTCATTTTTTAATAATGTTAATTGGCAAGATGTTTTTGATAAAAAGGTTTGTTTCACTTCACTGGTTTTAGTGACGTCATCACGTTCCACTTCACTGGTTTCAATGACGTGTTGTTTATAGATTCCTGTTCCTTTTAAACCACAAGTGACGTCAATCACCGATACGCGATACTTCGATAAAACCTTCACAGCGCAACCTGTTGAGTTGACGCCACCTGGAGAGCAAGGTTAGTTGCCATCTTCTGATCCTCATCTTCTGATCTTCATCTTCTGATCTTCATCTTCTGATCCTCATCTTCTGATCCTCATCTTCTGATCTTCATCTTCTGATCCTCATCTTCTGATCTTCATCTTCTGATCCTCATCTTCTGATCTTCATCTTCTGATCCTCATCTTCTGATCTTCATCATCTGATCTTCATCTTCTGATCCTCATCTTCTGATCTTCATCTTCTGATCTTCATCTTCTGATCTTCATCTTCTGATCCTCATCTTCTGATCCTCATCTTCTGATCTTCATCTTCTGATCTTCATCTTCTGATCCTCATCTTCTGATCTTCATCTTCTGATCTTCATCTTCTGATCTTCATCTTCTGATCCTCATCTTCTGATCCTCATCTTCTGATCTTCATCTTCTGATCTTCATCTTCTGATCTTCATCTTCTGATCCTCATCTTCTGATCTTCATCTTCTGATCTTCATCTTCTGATCTTCATCTTCTGATCTTCATCTTCTGATCTTCATCTTCTGATCCTCATCTTCTGATTTTCATCTTCTGATCTTCATCTTCTGATCTTCACCTTCTGATCTTCATCTTCTGATCTTCATCTTCTGATCTTCATCTTCTGATCTTCATCTTCTGATCCTCATCTTCTGATCCTCATCTTCTGATCTTCATCTTCTGATCCTCATCTTCTGATCTTCATCTTCTGATCCTCATCTTCTGATCTTCATCTTCTGATCCTCATCTTCTGATCTTCATCATCTGATCTTCATCTTCTGATCCTCATCTTCTGATCTTCATCTTCTGATCTTCATCTTCTGATCTTCATCTTCTGATCCTCATCTTCTGATCCTCATCTTCTGATCTTCATCTTCTGATCTTCATCTTCTGATCCTCATCTTCTGATCTTCATCTTCTGATCTTCATCTTCTGATCTTCATCTTCTGATCCTCATCTTCTGATCCTCATCTTCTGATCTTCATCTTCTGATCTTCATCTTCTGATCTTCATCTTCTGATCCTCATCTTCTGATCTTCATCTTCTGATCTTCATCTTCTGATCTTCATCTTCTGATCTTCATCTTCTGATCTTCATCTTCTGATCCTCATCTTCTGATTTTCATCTTCTGATCTTCATCTTCTGATCTTCACCTTCTGATCTTCATCTTCTGATCTTCATCTTCTGATCTTCATCTTCTGATCTTCATCTTCTGATCTTCATCTTCTGATCTTCACCTTCTGATCTTCATCTTCTGATCTTCATCTTCTGATCTTCATCTTCTGATCTTCATCTTTTGATCTTCATCTTCTGATCTTCATCTTCTGATCCTCATCTTCTGATCTTCATCTTCTGATCTTCATCTTCTGATCTTCACCTTCTGATCTTCATCTTCTGATCTTCATCTTCTGATCTTCATCTTCTGATCTTCATCCTTTGATCTTCATCTTCTGATCTTCATCTTCTGATCTTCATCTTCTGATCTTCACCTTCTGATCTTCATCTTCTGATCTTCATCTTCTGATCTTCATCTTCTGATCCTCATCTTCTAATCCTCATCTTCTGATCTTCATCTTCTGATCTTCATCTTCTGATCCTCATCTTCTGATCTTCATCTTCTGATCTTCATCTTCTGATCTTTATCTTCTGATCTTCATCTTCTGATCCTCATCTTCTGATCTTCATCTTTTGATCTTCATCTTCTGATCCTCATCTTCTAATCCTCATCTTCTGATCTTCATCTTCTGATCTTCATCTTCTGATCCTCATCTTCTGATCTTCATCTTCTGATCTTCATCTTCTGATCTTTATCTTCTGATCTTCATCTTCTGATCTTCATCTTCTGATCCTCATCTTCTGATTTTCATCTTCTGATCTTCATCTTCTGATCTTCACCTTCTGATCTTCATCTTCTGATCTTCATCTTCTGATCTTCACCTTCTGATCTTCATCTTCTGATCTTCATCTTCTGATCTTCATCTTCTGATCTTCATCTTCTGATCTTCATCTTCTGATCTTCACCTTCTGATCTTCATCTTCTGATCTTCATCTTCTAGATCTTCATCTTCTGATCTTCATCTTTTGATCTTCATCTTCTGATTTTCATCTTCTGATTCTCATCTTCTGATCTTCATCTTCTGATCTTCATCTTCTGATCTTCATCTTCTGATCCTCATCTTCTGATTTTCATCTTCTGATCTTCATCTTTTGATCTTCATCTTCTGATCTTCATCTTCTGATCTTCATCTTCTGATTTTCATCTTCTGATCTTCATCTTCTGATCTTCATCTTCTGATCCTCATCTTCTGATTTTCATCTTCTGATCTTCATCTTTTGATCTTCATCTTCTGATTCTCATCTTCTGATCTTCATCTTCTGATTCTCATCTTCTGATCTTAATCTTCTGATCTTCATCTTCTGATCTTCATCTTCTGATCCTCATCTTCTGATCTTTTTCAGACCCTCTCTCATCATCAAGAGCAAACAACTTCGATTCCTTCTCATATTCTTCAAGCGCAAATCACCTTTTTGCGTGACGTCATCAAAAGATGTATCACTGACGTCATCAAAAGATGTATCATTGACGTCATCAGCACTAATAGTGACAATTTACTTTTGTAAGTCGCGACGCAGACAGTCTTGATGATGTCATGACCGGCTGTGTAGTAACCAGGATTTTGGCAAGCAGAGGACGCCATTAAAGCGACGATGACGTCATCGGAGCTTTGCAACTTTTGTCTAATATTTCATCTTCTATTTTTCTTTTATTTTCCTCCTGACCTTTCGTTTTTGCACCGGATTTTGATTTTCTTTAAACATGACGTCATCAACGCCATCATCGGTACACTTTTATCTCTGCACATCATCTAATCTTGATCTTGGGAATTCCCCCAAGCTGAAATGTAACCGGTCGATTTTGGTATCGAGCAAAAAACAAGTTTTTTATGTTTTGTTTTTCTTTGTATGTGTAATAAAACGCTAAAATTGAAATTGTCAAGAAGATTTAATGGAAGATTTACACTTCATTGTGTCCTTGTGAATAGCGCCCTCTAGTGAGAATTTTCAGGACTTCACTTGATAAACTTCACTGTCCATTCTGTTATCTGTTGATCTTGTTTAGTCGGATGCACAAACGGATATTTTCTAATAATTTTCAGGTTGAAGATGTTTTTTGTGTTTTGAAATATCTTCACGAACTGTTGATGTTGATTGAGAGAGTCTTAGAAGTCACTCTTTCTGTAATCAGAAGGATTGATTAGTTGTCAGGAAGTTAAAGATCTCTCAGTTTAATGACTCCCTGATCCATATTTGACATCATTAATCTTCTACTTTTAAATAATTAGATGCAACAAAACCGTATTTACTTTTCAAACTTTCTGTTTTTATTAAAAAATTGTCGTAAAAATCAGCTGATGTTAAAAATATGACACATCGACAGTAGACCATCGATTATTCGAGTCGTTTATATACAAAAAACAAATCAAGGGTCTGACTATCAAGTCGAAAGCCGGGAAGCTGAAAGTGATTCATTGTTGACGATTACTCGAGTTGTTTGTGATTTTCATGAGGGTAGCAACAAAAGGTTCCGTTCGAATTGAGAACTGACATCACTGAGTCTTCTTCTTTATTCTTTTATCTGTAATGTCAGATTTGCTTGGCTCATCAAAGGTCTTGTAGATGATTCTTCATCTAACTGAGTATACCAGCTGCTTCAACCAATATTCCGATATCTGTTACCTACATCACGTTTGTTGAACGTCTTTAGCGATATCAACTGCTATTAACCTTTTTTTAAAATCCTTTTTCTGTAAATCTATAAAGCAAGAAATATTATCAAGGGTTATCATTAGTTTAAATCTATAATTAGTATACTTTTTGTGTTCGTGAGATAGTAGTTACTAAAATACATAAAATTAATTGATAAATTCAAAATCTGTATTGAATATTTTAAGGCATGATATCTGGATATAATTTGATTATTTTGATTATTTATTATCAAATTTTTGACTTGTATAGATAACAGTTGAAATGTTTTTACTCAGAAATTGTTTTTTATAAAAAGCTCTTTTATAGAAAAAATTACAAAATGACAAAGTTAAAAAATCTGGTGATAGATGCCTTTAGATATCTTAAAAGCGAAGCAAGCTCTCTATTGGCCGCCTTTCACTCACTTATCTCGAGATCTTTGCCCCAGGACCCAAGGAAAGGACTTTCAAGCCCCATATGTGACAACTAAATATTTATTTATTTCAATAAACGCGAAGGAGGGTGCCTGAAGAGAGCACCTCCCGCTAACACACACTCTCACAAATATCATCTATTTAGTTAAAAAGATGTAACACATGATATTTCGGTAGTCCTCAAAGCATATAACAGTGAATAATTACATAGAATGTTAATAATAAAAGAAAGGAAGTATAACCAGTTAGTTGTAAGTCTTCTAATTTGTCCCTTTATAAAATTTCACTTTTCTTAATAACTACTTCAGTCGCTTCTTATCAAGTTTCCGTTATTTTGAACTAAATGTAATCATGGGAAATTTATATTACGGTGTTGCCAAATACTTTTATTTTTAAATTTAAAAAGATTATTTAACTTTTGCTTGAAAAACCGCAGCTTTAAATTGATAATTTTATAACTGAAATATTTTTAGTCAGCTTTCTGTGAGTGTATATGTACCAAGGTAGAAGTTATCCAGTTGTTGCCCATGTAGCAGAATTCCACTCTCCACGCCAACGAGGTATACATCTGGAACAGAAGAACTGATGCAGCTACGCCCAGCTGGCGTCGCAGGAGCTGCCAGAGCGACATTGAGTACAGTTGACAAACTGCCTACGAGGCTCCAACTCCGGTTTTAAATTCAAAGTTTTGCGTCTACTAGAAGTGTTGTCAGTAATTATGCTAACAAGGTCCTTCTACCCGGTTTTTTATGTGGACTTTTCATTGTCACTTATATGTCCACCTGGGACTGAACCTGGAACCCTCTACTTGGTAGGCAGTCATGTTTACTGCTTCGCCAAACTATATTTATAAATATATAGATTTTATTATAAATTGAAACTGTTTACTCTAAATAGAAACACAGAAGTCTTGCACTTAGTGATTGAAAGATCAAAGCGTTTATCTTGAAGTACGCTCTTAAAAGAATATCGTCCGTCGCGTAGCAACCCGCCTAACGCGCGAATGATTTTGGACTTTATATCACAACTTGTATTTAATATCATTAATACTTCATTATTTTCTAGCAGAATTAAGCCTCTAAACTACCGACCAGTTTCTTTCACAAGCAGCTTCGTTACAAAAACATTTTAATTTTCAATTTTGATTCTTTCTTTAAAGATCATCATGTTACTGTTGTTCTGTATCCACCAGTGACTATGTTCCTCAGCAAATAATTATTAATATCATCTATTCAACATTCGCAAGACTTTTGATTCACATTTCATGTGAGAACACTCAGATAGTTTAACTCTTATCTCTTGGATTGAACATTTTCTTAAAGATAGTCAACAAAACTTCAAGTGTTCTTGAAGTGTTCAGAGGTGTTCACGAAGTTTTTGGTCGTCTTTTCTTTTAATATTTATATTAATGACATTACAGACTGTTCTAATCATTAAATACTTCTGGAAAATTAATCGTTTGTTGCCGACGATGCCAAACTTTTTAGTATTAAATCAATTACACCTTTTAATAAAAAAAGTTTCATTATAAAAAAATACGAGTCATTATCATCACAACTTGTTGAAATTATTCCAATTTATTTCTTGGATGAATTGTTGCCAGTTGTTTTGGTGTTATTGGAGCTTATTGTAGTTAAAACTTATCAACTTATTCTATACTTATGTAGAAGCTGAAGCTGGAACAGTTTTATATAAAGAAATGAAATTTTTGCGTGTCTTCTACTATGAACTGAGAAACAGAAGTCGAGTCAATCTATAGAAAATTGTTGATGTAGTTTGGTACATCTAGCAAATAACTGTGATTTAAAACCCTCACGGCGGCAGAACTCAAGTATATGATCAGAGATCCATTTATAGATGGATTATTAAATTTGGAGGTAGGGAACTTGCGGGCTCGTGCATATGTCGCGTGGTTCTTTCATTTACAAATCTTTAGTAGAACGGCTCCGTACCACCCACAGTTCTAAAGTCCGTCAGAGACACAAAAATGACCTTAAACAACTTCAGTGTATGGATTAGAAGAGCTTTTTTCTGAGGTTATCTGATCCGAAACGTTTGAAACTTCTGATAGATCTTCAGCCTCTTTAAAATCCAAGTCGTTGCAGAAGACGCACAATTCTCTATGAGAGGAGAGAGAGGCGGTGAGTTTTATATAAAATAAAAACCACGATGGAGATATGAAATAGGTTGCTACGATTTGAAGTGAATATTTAGAAGTACCCTGCTATATTAGATGCTGCTACAAAATTACTGTATCGTTCAAGAAAATTGAAACAGACTTTTCAAGCTCCGCTACAGGTTTTTGTAAAGACTCCTTGTATGGATGTTGACAGCAGCACAACTCCCTGCCACCCACAAGAGGACAAGAGCAGTTTGAAGACAGTGAGGAATGCCTTGAAGTCCAGAGATAACTAAACATTTGGAAAAAGTGCCACAAGTGTTAATTGCTGTCCGGTCTTTGTTGTAAAGAGAGTTGAACTACTGAAGACTCGATGTACGCGCGAGTCTGCTATCCCGATGACAAGGAATTCAACGTTTATTTGACGGATCAAGCCAGATACCCAAATGCTGATGAATAGGACTTTGAAGCTCAAAGTACGGGGTAATAAAGAAAGTAGTTCCCGACGGGTTTTAGCAAGTGATGTGAAAGTGAATCTCGATGACAACATCATGACTAGAGAGGAAGAAGATGAAGTAAAAGACGGAGGATTAGTTTTGATGGTTCCAGGAGTCACGTCAGTCTGAAAAGCCGGAGAAACGACGTGGTCCACCAGGTCATTTAAAAATGAATTTCAAAAGTGCTACGGTTGGGACTAATTGTCGTTGATGGCGAGAAAACGTTCGATCTGTACTCTTCGGCCCAATTATTTGGTTGGGGAGAATGTATATAACAGTTAAGTATTCTGCCGCTGACGTAAATGAGACCGTTGTCATTCGGTAATAGACTGTTTCGTGGTTAGCGCGTATCGTTAGTAGACTTATCGTTGTTGCTGTCATCGTTGTCTTAATAATTTGAATAAAGCTCTATATTAAGAGTTATGATCATTACATTACATGAAGGTTTGACATATTTACTTTTTTAATATTTTTACTCCTCAAAATTTGTAAGGAAATTAACTGTAGAAAAAAATCAAAACATAAAATCCAAAAAAATTGTTTTAAATTAGTTATGCTTTCTGTTTCTTCAAATAAATTATATAAGTTAGCGAGAGGTGCTTTTTTCAGGCACCCTCCTTCGCATTTATTGAAATAAATAAATAAGTGTACCTTGATTAATTATATTATATATTAATTATATATAATATCATTTGTGAGAATGTGTGTTAGCGGGAGGTGCTCTCTTCAGGCACCTTCCTTCGCATTTATTGTAATAAATAAACAAAAATGGTATCAAAATACCATGTGTTACATCTTTTTGACTAAATAGATGTTATTTGTGAGAATGTGTGTTAGCGGGAGGTGCTCTCTTCAGGCACCCCCTTCGCGTTTATTGAAACAAATAAAATATTTAATCTAATTTTCAAGAAGTCATGAGCATTTAATTTAGTTATTTTATTCAATTCATCACTGCAGATGGTAAATCATATAATTCTTAGCAAACAACAAAATGTTTGAAGTTGAAAGCTGTCATCAGGTTTATATTTCTAGGCAATAAACTTTCTTTGTTTATAAACAAATAAATTTTATCGATTTTAAGTCGACGAATATTTTTGAATTTCTTGAAATGAAAAAGTTCAAATTTATTGAAATTTTAACAAAAAATTTATTTTTAAAATCATTTGTAGGAATTAAATTCGATAAAATTAAAAGTTATGAAAGTTACTTTATGAAATCCTTATTAGAAAATAAATAAATAAGAATAATGACCTTCAGCTGTTAGCTCCAGAAACAGCATCATAAACAAATAAAGTGAAATAAGAAGGAACTAGAAAAGTTTTTTTCTACTTAAGCATAATTATCAATATATAATTTATAATTTGATAATAATAATAGCTGAGTGCTTAGACTGAGTTGTTAGGCCATTCTTGGTGTAGTCCAGAAAAGTTTGTAAAATTTATTCTTCAAAGTTAGTTTGTCTTCTCTTCTTTATTTGTCTGCGGAGTAGAGAGCGCCATTCGGAGCGATCCGCTGCAATATCTTCCCAGTTACTGATATTGATGTTGAGCGATTTCATATCGCGCTTGCAAGTATCTTTAAAGCGAAGACAAGAACAGCTGATGTTGCGTTTATCTTTTGATAGTTCCTCATACAACAGATTCCTTGGGATCCGTCCGTCATCCATTCGACAGATCTGCCCGAGCCAGCAAAATCTTTACTTACTAAGCAAGCTGTATCTTGTTGTCAGGTCAATACGCTTCAAGACGCCAACACGCTTCCTTGTTTGAGTTTCGCTCGCGTACTACAGACGAAAGCTCTATAGATGACAGCGTTAGTTGTGATGGATAGATTTAGATTATCCCAGAACCTGGAGGTGAACCCTGCAAACGTGACAGATACTTTACCGATGCGGTTGTTGATCTCGGCTTCGATTGATACTGATGATGTTATTTTTGAGCCGAAATTATCTACATCTACATCTTCACAGACATCGATGTTGATTGGTTGTGAAACTTTAACACTTTGGCTGTTTTTTAGGTAGATATTCATCTCAAAGTCTGCGAAGGCTCATGAAAATCGGTCAACAGCATTTGTAGGTCTTTTGCTGAGTATGCGTCATCGTTAAAAACAGGTCTCGTACCTTTTTATGATATAATTCGCTTTGATACGTCATTTTAGACTGCGGTGAAAAGACTTCCGTTAAATCTTGAGTGTAGGTAGACGAATGAAACGTGCGCTTTAGTAATTTTGAAAAGAGAATCTCAAAGTAACACTCCCATATTTTACTCAAATTTTGATGTTAAGTGGTTCATGGCCTTTTATCTTACTATATGATAATAAATCGCTAAATAATTAAATTGGCAAATTAGTTATCAGATAAAAATATGTTTAAATAAATAAATTAAATATTGGTTATTAGATAATGATAAAAATATGGGTATTAAGTTGTTTAAAATGAACTAAATAAAACATTTAATAATATTTTCACTGTTATAATAAACATATAATCATTTTTTGTTTTGATATTTGTTTTATGGTTTCATAATTGTTTTTTAAACTTTATTTTACAATTTATTATATCTTTAATATCTTATATAATTAATCAATTATTTTGGGGCTTTTTAGAAAAAGTGAAAATTTTTCACAATTTATTTTTTTCGTCAAGCCGCAAGGTGATAGAAGAGAGACTTTGATTTCTACAAATAAACATTTTTTTTGTAATTTGTTTCTTCAACTTGAATTTTTCTTTTTATTTCTCATAAGATCCGTTATTAACAGACTAAAAAATTGATTAAAATAAATCGATAACTTCTGAATTTGTTTTTTCTTACTAAATGTTGACAACTTTTCTAAAAGTTTATTTATTTAGTTTAAATGTAATCTTTATAAAAAATAAATTGGTTATTTAACTATATTTTTAAATTTAATTATAAAATTATCAGTTGTTAAAATCACAACATTTAATTCATATTTTAATTTTAAATAATTCACTTTTAAAAACTCTAAATGCAGTTACACTAAAAAGCTCTTTGGAAATCAATTATTGTTTTCACAGTTTGATTTTTTTTCAAATTAATGATTTTTGAAGCTTTATCAAACTTTAAACACAAATTATTTTCAACTTTAAAAACTTTGTTTACAAAACTTCAAATCTTCTCCTTGTAATTTTTAAATAAATTTCTTATTAAAGCTAAAACCAATTTTCAGTTTTTAACATTGCTTTTAATCAATTAAATTTTCTGTATAAATTTAAAAGTTTCATAAATTTACAGATTTGTTAACAGATTTACAAACATTGATTTTTATTATTTTGTCAATTAAATTTATTCCATTACAAACAATTTATTTAAAAATCAGATATTTGTAAAAAAGCCATTTTATCCGTGTGATTAGTTTCATTTCAAAAACTAGTTTTATTTGAGAATATTAAAGTGCAAATGATATTCCCAAAAACCATTTTTGTGGTTTGACTTTGATATTCAAATTGAAATAATCAAAAAATTTAATTCACAAGGAACAAGTTTAAACCAGTTCGAAAGGCCGAATTGTCGTTGAAGTAGGTTTTTAAAAAGCACTTTGTACACACTACTGAAATAGTTGCAGAAACAATGTTGCTACAACAAAATCAATTGCCTTTTAAGTAATTGTTGGCTGATTAAGATAAAGTGTTGAATTTATAAAATTTTTATATCGACCTTATAAATTAGTTGTAATCTATCATTTGAATATCATTAATAATAAATACAAAGTTTTATATAAGACTAAATAGAAATTTGAAACTATAGTTTCTTACAAATTTAGCCGAAATTTTTAGTTTTAAAAGATACAATTTATTAATTTATAAAAATCAATCTTATTTTTTAAAATCAATAAATCAATAAAAGTTCTTTTTTAGATTAAAAAAAAATTATTTATTAAAACCTTTTATCAAATTAATAGATAATTTACAAAAACATTCGAAAGGAAAAATTTAGTTACAAAAATGTCATTGACACAATCTAGTAAAGATTTAATGAATGGAAGGCAACGCGAATAAACGCGAAAACGCGGTTTTTCCACAAAATCTTTTTTGTTTCATTTTTATGACTTCTTTTCAAATTTTAGAACTTCCGTAAAGTCAACACCGGTTTGATTACACCATTTAAATGCCTCTCTACTTACCACTAGTTGGCGGTATTTCACCACAATTCTCATAATTCTTCATTCACTTCACAATAAACCCAACGTGAACTTGTGACGTCATTGTAGCGATGTGAGTGACCTGGTTTTCAATTCTCTAGAGAAAGGGTTTTCTCTGTAAGCTTTCTATTATTCATTTTTAATAACTTTCGCCTGCATCAAAATTTCTTTTTTTTTATTACAAATCGCTAATGACGTCATCAGCGCCAAATTTAACAAACAATGAAAAATGAAAACTCTACAAAAACATAAAATACTTTTTTTTTTAGAAAACAGTGACGTCATCACTAGCAGCATTGACGTCATCACTAGGAGATTGATTCAGTATTTACTTAACAACAGGCTTATGAAGATAACGAAGGAAAATATAACCAAAAACTCTGAAGACAATCATTAAACTAAATAACATCAAAACTGAAAATGTAGCTGTAAGATCAGGAGCGCCGTTCTTCGCAATTATTTCTTCAGCAGGAATAAATCGCGTTTCGTTTGTAATCCTGGTGACGTCACAAGCAGCATATGAACTTAAAGTGGCGTTACAACTGCAAACAAAACTAATGTCATTATCATATTAGTATGTGACGTCATCACTTACATTACGCGATCGTCACGATTAAATTCGAGAAGAACCAATAAGGAATAAGTATGTAGAAGCGGTGATAGTACCCGCGACCAAACCAACCAATCAGGAATGGCTTTGACATAGAAACCACCGAGAAGCATAAAAAATATCATCATCATCACTGCCAACGTCATTCCTTGTTCCCAGTCCATAGTAACCGTTGACACAAAGATACCTGAGTGACGTCATCGTTGTTACTATGTTACGTCATCAACATGTGACGTCATCAGCATGTGAAGTCATCAACATGTGACTTTATCACCATGTGACGTCATCAGTATGTGACGTCATCAACATGTGAAGTCATCAACATGTGACTTTATCACCATGTGACGTCATCAGTATGTGACGTCATCAACATGTGAAGTCATCAACATGTGACTTTATCACCATGTGACGTCATCAGTATGTGACGTCATCAACATGTGACGTCATCAACATGTGACGTCATCAACATGTGACGTCATCAACATGTGACGTCATCAACATGTGACATCATCACCATGTGACATCATCAACATGTGACTTTATCAGCATGCGACGTCATCAACATTTTACGTCATCAACATGTGACGTCATCAACGTGACTTTATCAGCATGTGACGTCATCAACATATGACGTCATCAATATGTGACATCATCAACATATGACGTCATCAATATGTGACATCATCAACATGTGACGTCATAAGCGCGTGACATCATCAACTTACCTAACGACTGAGATGTGATGGTGATGAGAACAATAACAAGCCAAGAACCAAAGAATGACGTCACAACCGCCATTCCATTCAAACCAGCCATGACGTAGAAGAGAATAAAAGAGATTGAAGGAAGAATTAGAGCAAGTGGAAGTTCACTTAAACATTTAGCAATATAATAAGCTGAAAGACGATACATCCCTCCCATACGTTCCTTGTTCACTACTTCGCGTTCTGCGGGAACTACAACAACGTCATCTAGTGTTCAATGACGTCATCGACACTTACAGACGATCAGAACTTCGAAAAGTGAATTGAAAGCGTAGTGAACCGCGAGATAGAAAAGAGCTGCGCAGATATCCATGATTCTCGATTCGGGGACAAACCCTCTTCCAGTACTTAACCAAATCAATCCACAAATAAAAGCTATTCCAAAAGTCTTTACAATATTTAATCGCGACAAATACCGCCCTCTACCGACAAATATATACTCATGATGACGTCATAATAAATTGTGAATGATGACGTCACCTGCCCTGTATGAAGCTGCGTCGAGTTAAAACTGAAACTTGGGCCAGAAAAGATGTCGGCCATTTTTTCCGTTCAACTTTTACCACTTGAGATGACATAGATGATGACGTCATCACATTACCGCCATTTGCTTCTTTTCGAATCACTACTTGAGGCTCATCTGTGTAGTAAACGATGACGTCATCAACATCAGTAGTGACGTCATCACCTTTTGATGCGATTGGACATTCTGGATGATTGATTCGTCGCGCGTTTGAATGAGTCTGAAGTTTCCCATCGACATCTGATGACACGATTCCCACTGATGACGTCATAGTTAGCATCTCGCGTTTCTAGCGTCACAAGTTTACATATAAAGTCTGCTGGATTGTAGTGACGACTCTCATTCACAAAACCGATCTCCGAGAAATT
Source organism: Pegea sp. RAD2-039 (assembly GCA_034620365.1). Lineage (NCBI taxonomy): Eukaryota > Metazoa > Chordata > Thaliacea > Salpida > Salpidae > Pegea > Pegea sp. RAD2-039. The sequence continues at coordinate 385,483 of JAQGEQ010000116.1, forward strand.
ATCGATGACGTCATTGGGACTTCCATAATACGCGATGTGACCCTCTTGAAGAAGAATCAAAGTATCGAATTTGAAGAACACCTATCAAAGTGATGACGTCATCAGTGACGTGATCACTGATTTGACATCTATGACGTCATCAGTGACGTACTTGTGCTGAAGGCTGATGAATGGTCAGAATGAGAGTTTTGTGAAATTGAGAAACATATTTCTTTAAAGAACAAATTAAATCAAATGCTGTGTTGCTATCCAAGCCTGATGTTGGTTCCTATGACAACGAGAACCTTTAGAGAAGCGATGACGTCATCGGCGATCGATTTACATCAAGTAGAAGAACAGAAGGATCTGTTAAAAGTTCATTCGCGATTGAAACGCGTTTCTTCTCTCCGCCGGATATTCCCCGAGTTAAAGCTCCTCCAATAACTTCAATGAAAGCGGAAATAAACGCGATCATGACGTCATACATCCGTACTTACTTGTCGTCGCGCATTTCCGTATATCTAAAGCGTTGATGATGTCATCAACGATTTGCATTTTGACGTCAAATGATTCTTCAAGGCGAAGCTCCGCGGCAAACTAGAAATAAATGACGTCATCAAGTACTACTCGACGGTGACGTCATCACCTTCAACGTTTGCTCCACAGTGAGATTTGGGAAGAAAATATCTTCTTGAGTGACGTAACTGATTCGTCGTCGCAGCGTTTTGTTGATGACGTCACCATTCAATGTGACGTAACCATCGCTACTAGCAGCGTTTGCTCTTCCCGCCAAAATATTCAACAAACTCGTCTTTCCCGAACCTACAAGCGTCGATGACGTCATACTATCGATTAAAACGTCATCACCAACCGCTGGGACCCATTATAGCGACCATTTGCCCAGGAAACGCGCTGCCGCTGACGTCATCTAAAATTATTCGATTCTTAATTTGCATATTGATGGAAGTGAATCGAAAATCAACTCCACGCTCCAATGATCGTCGTCGCGTGCTTACGTCACGAGGTGTCGTCTCTGATGCTGACGTCATCAACAGCTGATTATCATTTTGGTCATCCATTATTCAAAAAATTTGCCACAAAATTAAACTGAAACGATGACGTCACTGCTATTAGACACAGCAAGTCAACGGCGTTTGTTCCGCTCTGGTGATTTCGAAGTCGATACGCGCGAGCAGTTCAACTTCAACTTTTTGCTTATATAACTCGAAACTTGGAATCTAACTCAATTGGTATCGAAAAAATACTGACGTCATCATAAACGCTGAAAAAGGTTCGATGACGTCATCTGATAGTTTTCTAAATTTCACTGAAATTTTTTTAATCATGAAAAAAAGACTAAAAAAAAAACCGCGAAAAACGCCAGAAATTCGACTAAAACTGCAAACGAAGTCGCGCGCTTGTATCGCGAATAAACGAAGAGTTTATGGAGTTAGATGTTTAATGGTTTAACCTTTAAGAAAAAGACAAAAAAAAAAGATTTTGTAAATTTCAAGTTTGTTCTTTGTCATCACCTAGTGATCAGTCATTAACACGTGTCGTGACGTCATACGTTTATTTGTTTCATTCAAGTTGTTTAGATGTAAACAAAACAGGATTTTATTGATCAAACTAACTTGCCATCGTAATAGATGACGTCATCGTGGCTTAAAGCGCTTTTTCTGAAACTTCAAAGAAAGATTTGAAATTTTCTTTTAAATTGCTTAGATTAGCAGCTTTTCAATCAAAAGATTGATTAAAATGCTAAGGAGTAATGACGTCATCACTGCAGTCTGTTTATATTTAAGTTGGTTTTTTTTTTTTCATCAAAAAAACCCCAAAAATTTTCGAATTTTCTAAAAATCGATAATTTTACTGCAAAATAGAAATCTTACAAATTTACAGAGAAAAAATCAACTAAAAAAAAATTAATTAAAATAAAAGAAATTTTGATAAAAACAAAAATAAAAAACTTTCAATCAACTTTTCAACTTTGCAAAAAATGTAAAAAAAAAATTTTTAGTTTGCATTAGCAAGAAATTTTTTTTTTTGAAATTAGGTCAAAATTTCCAATATTTTTAACTTTTTATTTTCTCTCAAACGCCACCTAGCGTTGAGCATCGCGACTTGCAACATTTTTCCATAAAATTTTTTCTATAGTTTTTCTAATTCTTTAAAAAAATTGTCTTTTTACTGTCACTTTTACAAAAGAATTTGAAAAATTAGTTTAATAATTTTTGATTAAAATATTTATCTTTTATAAAAATTGTAATAAAAAAATAATAAATATTTTTACAAATCAAATATATAAACAAAAACATGGAAGATAAAAAAATCAACATATATCAATACATAAATAAATATACATAAATCTATTTATACAAATATTTAAAAAAATATGCATAAAAAATTAAAGATATACAAAATCAACAATTTATATTGCAAAATACAATTTAAAATAATTGTAAAAATTAATTATTTCAGAAATTGGCTGCTAGTTAAAAAAGTTTTTCAATTTTTTTAGGTTTAAAATTGTAATAAGTTTAATTTTTATTAAGAAACATTTTCTGAACTTAAATAAGTTATTTATAAGTCGATCATAGCCTTCGATAGCTCAGTTGGTAGAGCGGTGGACTGTAGCGTTCGTTGAAATCCATAGGTCGCTGGTTCGAATCCGGCTCGAAGGATATTTTTTATTTGCTTAAATAAACATTTTTCTAAATATATTTTTATCTTAATATAAACTTTTGAAATATTTTAAAATTTAAACAATTTAAGAATAACTTTTCAGTACTTTTTAAAATAAAATTTTCTCTAAATTCTTTTAATAATTGAAATAGAAACTAAATTCTTAAAAAATTTTCAGGACAGCAAAGAATTAAAGCAAGATGTTTAAAAAGCTTCAAATTACAGAAATGCAAAATCTGTTTAGTATTTATTAAACATCTAAATTTTATTTCAAACCTTTTAAGAAAACAAAAAATAGGAAAAAAATCAATCAATTAATCAAAAAAAATGTTTAAATAAACAGAATTTAATAAAATTATTATTTTAAAGCAATCTTCTTTTTCAATAAAACTCTGTAATTTAAACAAATAAGTTATTTTACATCTGTCTTGCTTAAGTTGAATGTATAAACAGAACAAGTTGTCTATATTTCATCTTTTTTGTATGAATCTAAATATTATCAAAATGTGTATAAAGTTGATAAACTATTTGATAAAAGGTCGATGGCTTTCAATAAAAAGAAAAAAAGAAAATACTAAAACCACTTAAGACAAAATACTTATTTTCAAACAAATAAAAAAGATAAATAAAAATTCATTGAGTTTAAATCATCTTTAATGATGACAAAAATTTTGAAATATCTTTAAAAAATTTATCAAAATTTTATTTGAAACACTTTTTGAACATTTTAGTAATTTCACTTTTTCAGTCTCTGTACCGCCAACTTGCGGAAAACATAATTTTTAAATTTAAAACTAATTTTGTTTTATGAAATACAAATTTTTAAATTTTTTAATTTCAATGAAATAATTATTTGAATTTAAAATAAAAAGATTATTTAGTAAATGTTTTTAAAACCACTTTCTAGGAGATAATTTAATCTAATTTTTTTTTGTTTTAATTTTAAACCCTGAAATTAATCAATCGAAAAAAATGACATTAAAAAAAATCCACAAAAATTTCTCTTAAAGTTTTTATTTTTTTTTTCTCAAAAACCTCAACAGATAATATAATAGTGATGACGTCACAGCGTGATGACGTCACAGCATGATGACGTCACACAGCGTGATGACGTGAGCGGTGAATAGTGTAGTGGTGTTGATGAAGTCATCAAGATTAGCAGCAATTAATTTTCTGGGTAAAAAATCGAAAGTACACAAAAAAAAGTTTCTGAAAGAAAACAGAAGTGAAAAGAAGCGATGACGTCATCAACCATCGAGAAACTGCGAAGGAGGAGGTGGAAGAGGAAGATCTTCTGGGAGTGTTATGTCTTGTGAAGATGAAGATGCAGATAGAATCAAACTTGGATCAGTTGAAGACGCAGACGCGATTCGCGCAGTATCGATGACGTCAAGAAGATTTTTAGCGTCCATCGCCAATACTTGAGTTGCCGCCATCAAGCCTGAAACAAAAAGAAGAGTTGAGAAGATCTCAAAAGACCCCTGAAGACCCCAGAAACGAAAAGAAGAGTTGAGAAGGTCCCAGAAGACCCCAGAAACAAAAAGAAGAGTTGAGAAATCTCAAAAGATCTAAGAGGTTCCAGAAGGCCCCAGAAGACCCCTCAGGCCTCATCTTTAGGAGCCTTCTGAGACCTCTTAGATCTTTAGAGGTCTCCAAAGAGCTTGAGAAATCTCAGAAGATCTAAGAGGTCCCAGAAGATCCCTGAAAACCCCTAAAGGGACCTCAAAAGGTCTCAGAAGACCCCTCAGAAGGTCTAAGAGGTCTCAGAAGATCTTGAGAGACCCCTAAGATCTCAGAAGACCCCTCAGAAGGTCTAAGAGGTCTCAGAAGATCTTGAGAGACCCCTAAAGATCTCAGAAGACCCCTCAACTTTCAAAGAGTCGATATTTACATTTCTTGTAATCTGCAACTTGTGAAGTTGAGAAGAATCTGTTGACGAGTCTCATCTGATTGATAATTTGACTCAAATCTTTATTGGTTGTTTTCTGAGCCATATCAATCCCACGATGGTGTAACTCATCGATCTTCGGCAATTCAGTCGTCACTGACGTCATCAATTGCTTCAACATCGTCCCAATATTCTATACAACGTCATCAATTAGTGACGTCATCAACCAGTTTTCAACGTACTTTCACGTGATTAAGTATCTGGTTGCTAGTAGCAACCATAATTTCCTGATTAGCCTGAAGAACGCTCTTGACAACCATCATCGTATCCAAGTACACCTTGTCGCCGTCTCTATCGATTTTCATCGTCTGTGTCGGCTTCACTTCCTCGAACGGCACCTTAATCGAAGCAATGACGTCATCACTTCAATCTGACGTCAAACTTACTTTGTGGGGTTGTGATGTAGTGGTGACGTCACGTGGTGTATTACGCGGTGGTTTGGCGGGCGGAATAGTTGGTGCTGGAGGAGCTTGCTGTGATGACGTAGCTGTCGAAGTGATGACGTCATCAACAATTCGGGAATTTGAAGATTATTTACTTGAAACTGATTGGACGTCATCAGCAGATGAGTAGAGGTGGTCGTGGGTCTCGTTGAGGTTTTCTGTGTCCGTCTGCTGTGGGTTATTCTTCAGAGAAAACAACTTTGTTGTTATCGGTTTCCATGACAACAAACGAAACAAATCAGCCGGAAGTAGCAGCAGCAGGGTTTCCAAACAAATTATTAAATTGGTCGTGATTTGTTGCGAAGCAGAAAAAATAAAAAAAACATGCAGTTAGTTGGCAAGGCGAAATAAAGAAGAGTTATAAGAAGAAGAAGAAGAAAAGGGGAAAAAAGGGTCGGAAAAATGACGTTTTAGAGATTTAGTGCAAAAATTAGGAAGAAGAAAAAAAAAGAGTTAAAAAGAAGAAGAAAAAACGGATGGAAAGAAAATGGGGCAAAAAGGAGAAGAAAGGGGTTAAAAAAAAGAAAAAAAAAAAGATAAAAAAAAAAGAAGGAAAAAAAAGGTCCAGAAGAGATTTAGAGATTTAGTAAAGCAGAAATTAATATTTTGAATTATTTAGTAAATTTTGCTAAATTTGTCAAATTGAATTAAATGCTGATGACGTCATCAACTTTTTTGATTAGCTAATACAGGTGATGACGTCATCATCGCTTCTATTCACCATCATCTGTTCGTTTTGTTTCAACCAATCTTCGTTTTCAGCGATCTCCTTCTTCTGTTGTTCCAAAACTTCACCAATTTTCAAATCCTCCAGTTGCTTCAATCTGAGCTTCTCTTGAGCCTCATGGATTACCAGCTCCTGAAAGATCAACTTCCGGTTAAGATCAACTTCCGGTCAAGATCAACTTCCGGTAGATCAACTTCCGGTCAAGATCAACTTCCGGTTAAGATCAACTTCCGGTTAAGATCAACTTCCAGAAGATCAACTTCCGGTCAAGATCAACTTCCGGTAGATAAACTTCCGGAAGATCAACTTCCGGAAGATCAACTTCCGGTCAAGATCAACTTCCGGTTAAGATCAACTTCCGGTTAAGATCAACTTCCGGAAGATCAACTTCCGGAAGATCAACTTCCGGTCAAGATCAATTTCTCACCTCTGACGTCATAATCTTTGGATGACTTTTCGGAGGGATCACCGGCATTCTCGATGATGACGTATGCGACGGGTAAGCTTGTGATGACGTCATCACACTACCACTAGGTGGCAACGAAGCACCAACAGTTGCAGATGAATATGCAAATGAACCAGTACCACGAGTTCGACGCGGCTGAAACAACAAAGAGGTCATGAGATCGCGATGATGACGTCATCAAGTACTTTTGGAGGAGCTTCGTCGATCCATTGAGCGGCGAGTCCTCCGCTTTCAAGTCTTCGAATTTCTTCACTTTCTGCTTCAGTTTGACTCAAAATTTTACTGAAAACAAAAAAGATGATTATGACGTCATCAAAGTGATTTGTTGATCATGACGTCATCAAAGTGATTTGTTGATCATGACGTCATCAATTTAATTTGTTGATCATGACGTCATCACTTCAATATGTAGATTCGAATTTTACAATTTGTTTACCAATTTTTCGATTTTCTTCTCAAACGATGAAAATCGTCGAAACTAGAAGACGCTGATGACGTCATCGGGCTGTTTATAATGTCACGTGAGTTTTGAAAAGGTAAAGTGCCTTTGATTGGCTCTCTAAAGACGTCATCATCAATGATGACGTCACAGGACTTTGACATTTTTGTTAAAAGTTCAGTTTGTGGCGATGACGTCATCACATGTGATGATGACGTCGACTGCTCTTCACGACTTTTCGATGATGACGTCATCAGTAACGAATCTACGCTACAGAAGTGATGACGTGGCAAAGAAGGGAGAGGTCGAGACGAAGGGCTCATCAACTTGTTTACTGAAGCGTAAATTGCCTTGGTGACGTCATCACTACTGACTTGAGGCGATGAAACTGGTGATGACGTCATCACTTCATTTTGATTGACGAATTTCAATTGTTTTTTGACGTCATTATCGACTTGATCTAAGCGGATCCTAAATTCGCGGTTTTCTTCCTCACTTTCTTCTAAGCGTTTGTAAATCGCGCAGATGCAACGAATTAACATCGTGATGACGTCATCATCGTGTGTGATGACGTCATCGTTGTCACCAGAGAGGTTTCGAATGATCGGTGAAAGAATTTTGAATGAAGTTAAATTAGAGAGTTTCGAATCAGGGGATTTTTTCTTTCCCGCCATTTTTTCACAAATATTTTTTTTTCATTTTTTTAGAAACAAAAAAAAATTTAGATTTTTTTTTCTGGCAACCCTGAAATTCGTAAAATTAAAAAAATGAATCAGAAAAACGTGAATCAAAAAAATCTGGAGATTTTTTTAACTATAAAACTCTGATATCTTTCTAAATGAGTTTTAAATTTAGTTCTGAAAGAAAAACAACTTTTTTCTTGAAAATAAAAAATAAAAAAAAATTGAAAAAAAAGATTTCAGTGGAAAATTAAAACTGAAAAAAAAAATAAAATTTTTGATTAAAAATTAACTAATTTAACAACTTTTTTGGCTTTTTACTCAAATGGTTCAAACTTCTATTTAAACTGCTGCTGCTGAGAAACAACCAAAAAAAAAAAACTTCTCTTTTCATTACTTTGTTGACGTTTTAACATCGCGCGCTGATGACGTCATACTAATATTATAACAAATCGTTCCACTTGATTGAATTCTCTTAGGACCTCACATAGCTTCGATTTAATCGCTAAGTCATGACGTCATGACATCGTTAGCTCGTTCAAAGTTTGAAAGATAAAAGTAAAAAGTTTTCTGAAAACTTTTAAATAAGAAAAAAAAAAAATTTTTAAATAAACTAAATTTAGAAAATAAAATTTTGAAACTGTTTTCTTTTTTGTCATCGTCGTTGAAAAGAAAAAAGAGAAAAAGAAAAAAAATCTTTTTTTAAAAAAACTTTTTTTTTTTACGAATCAAAAAAATTATTTTTATTCCAACTGATTTCGGGAATTCCCCGAAATTCATTTCCGTCACGCTCCGGTAAACAGCGCCACCAAAAGGTAATGTGACAATAGTTACCAAAAGGTCGGAAAACAAACAACAAAAGCAAGAACAAACAACATAAAAGTGACGTCACAAACAAACGCGGTAATGACGTCACACAAAAGCGATAAATATTACAAACCTCAACGAGTTTTGAATTTCAGTAAAATTTGGTCGATATTCTGATTCATAACTCCAACATCTAATAAAAGATGACGTCACAAACGCGAATTAGCGATGACGTAATAGTCGCTTACTGTTGTAGCAGCTCGTATAGAGAAATCGGGCAGTTTGAAGGCATCGCTAATCGCTCACCGCGTTCAATTTTACCGATGACGTCATTATTTTTAACATTTTGAAAAGGTTTAACTCCCATCATCAAAATCTCCCAAGTACACACCGCTGTTCATCAATGACGTCATCATTAAAATCATCAGTGACGTCATCAACTCACCAAACATCCAGACATCGGTAGCGGGAGTAAATCTTCGGAAGTTGATGGATTCTGGAGCCATCCATTTGATTGGAAGTTTTCCTTTGGAAGCTAAAAAAAAAAAAATTAATTTGAAACTTTTTTGGCTTTTTTCGATTCTGGCCCACCTGTGTAATAATTTTGGTCTTCCATATAACGAGATAGTCCGAAATCCCCTAATTTGATACATTCAGGACTTGATACAAGAATATTACGCGCTGCTACATCACTGATGACGTCATCAGTTGAAAGAGAACAAAGTTAGAAACGAAAAATATGACGTAATAACCACAAACCGATGAACAAAATTTTTTGATTCAAGATATCTGAGAGCTTGACTGAGTTGAAAGATATATTGAATCAAGAGAGAAATTTCTAATTTCATTTTATTATTTTGTAAATATTCCCTCATCTGAAAAAAATTAAAATTTTCGATCTTTGCTGCCATCTAACGGAAATAGGAAATTTACTTCTCCAAATTTACAAAATTCCATCACAATCCAAACTGGTTGTTGAGAACAAACTCCAATCAAACGAACTATATGTGGATGATTAAATTCACGCATTGTATCTGTAACGATGAAGTCATCAACATTTTATCAAATGATGACGTCATAATCACCAGCTTCGATTAGTAATCGATCAGCTAAACCGAGGTTTTCTTGTCCAGGTTGCATTTTGTGAGTTTTTATTGCAACAGTGATATCTCCATCACCAGGGTGACTGAAAAAAATCCCCAAAATCAAAATTAAATGTCAAAAAAGTGTTTCCAAAGTCAAAAAATTAAATCTAAATCACAAAAAAGTGTTTCCAAAGTCAAGGAATTAAATCTAAAGCACAAAAAAGTGTTTCCAAAGTCAAAAAATTAAATCTAAAACACGAAAAAAGTGTTTCCAAAGTCAAAAAATTAAATCTAAAACACAAAAAAGTGTTTCCAAAGTAAAAAAATTAAATCTAAATCTCAAAAAAGTGTTTCTAAATTAAAAAAACTAAATCTCAAAAAAGTGTTTCCAAAGTCAAAAAACTAAATCTCAAACACAAAAAAGTGTTTTTCAGTATAAAAAAGTGTTTCCAAAATATAAAAATAAATTTATCACCTGTAAACACCTTTATAGACATCTCCAAATTGTCCTTCACCTAAAGTCGTCGAAACGCGAATCAAATCGCGATTAATTTCATAGTCGCGCCCTAAAACACGTGACGTCATCAATAGCTCGTGACGTCATCAACAGTATGTGACGTCATCACTTACTTTTGGCACTGGAGTCTTCTTCACTAATTTCTGCATAATCATCAGTTTCTGTCAAATTACAAATCGCGTTACTTGATGACGTCATCGAAACAGCAGAAGCAGTGACGTCATCACCGCATATTCGCCGATTCGGAAGAGTTTTATATTTAAGTTTCAAAGAGTCAATGACGTCATCATGAAGGTCGTTATGTAATGAGCTCACTGACGACTTGCGAACGCGCGCTGTTGATGACGTCATCAACAATTTTTTCGATTTTTTGTTAAATCCAATCATTTTTAAAATTGAAGGTTTTGATTTGACAGTTGCTGGCGACGGTGACGTCATTGAGGTTGATGACGTCACAAGCGCGGGAAGTTTCAGCGGTGATTTCACTTCTTCATAACTTCCTTCAACTTCAAAATTATTTCTTTGATCTATCATGACGTCATCGATTAAAGGTGGTAATGACGTCATCACTCTTGGAATTGTACTCCATTTTGCTGATGACGTCAATTCTCCCATAAAAGTATAAATCGGTTCATCATTGATGACGTCATCACTATCTAGAAGATCGTCAACAGATCGACTGAAACCGCGAATTGATGACGTCATCAAATCATTTGGGGATTCTCCCAAATTATCATTTGAATTTGAACGTTGATAGTTGAACGGCGATGATGACGTCATTTCTAGTATTGGTGATATAGTGACGTCACATAAAGCTTGCCACGATTTCGATCGTGCTCTGGAAGGAACTTCGAGACCTGATGACGTCATCATAGCTTATTCTATCGCTTTAAATTGATTAAATTTCTTAATTTTTTCTAAATCAAAAAAATTAAAATTTTCAAAATCTGATCTTCTTCTAATCTTCTCCTGATCTTCTTCTAATCTTCTTCTAATCTTCTTCTGATCTTCTTCTGATCTTCTTCTAATCTTCTTCTGATCTTCTTCTAATCTTCTTCTGATCTTCTTCTAATCTTCTCCTGATCTTCTTCTAATCTTCTTCTAATTTTCTTCTAATCTTCTTCTGATCTTCTTCTAATCTTCTTCTGATCTTCTTCTAACCTTCTTCTGATCTTCTTCTAATCTTCTTCTAATCTTCTTCTGATCTTCTTCTGATCTTTCCTCTGATCTTCTTTTAATCTTCTTCTAATCTTCTTCTGATCTTCTTCTGATCTTCTTCTGATCTTCTCCTGATCTTTTTTTGATCTTCTCCTGATCTTCTTCTAATCTTAATCTTTCATTCACTTCAAACTTTCTAAAACTTAAATAATTCTGTTTTTTTCAGATATTCAAATTTTTTCAAATTTTGTTTTTCCAATTTTTCAATGAACGGAAATTCATGACGTCATCACCTTCTTCACTCGCTTCCGACATCTAAACAAATGTCTCATCTGTTTGCAAGTGACGTCATCAACTCTCACTTATATTTGAGAAGGCCACTAGTGGGTGACAGAGAGTAACAAATGTCAGAAAATTTGCCTTGGGGCAAAAATTTCATTTTTCGAAAAAAATTTACGAAATTTTAAAAAAATAAAATTTCAGCAAAAAATTGTTTTTTTTTTCAGATTTTTCAGAAATTTTCGAATGAGATGTTTTCTTTTAAATCAAATAGATTTGATTTAAGATGAAATTCAGTAAAAAAAATGAAAATTCTTCATTTGAATTTGTTGCTAGTAGCAACCAGCTTAGCAACCAGCCTAGCAACCAGCTTAGCAACTAGCCTAGCAACCAGCTTAGCAACCAGCCTAGCAACTAGCCTAGCAACCAGCTTAGCAACTAGCCTAGCAACCAGCTTAGCAATCAGCTTAGCAACCAGCCTAGCAACTAGCTTAGCAACCAGTTGTCCTTGTGATTTCTGTGGCAACATCACATATTGTAATCGAATGAAACACTCAACTATTCCATCTGGAATTCCAACAAACGGAGTCACTCGACTTTTACTGGACAAGTAAGAAGCTTCACGCTTTTCTTCGCGATTTTTAAAACTCGAAATTTGATTTTAGCAACAAAATCAGTGAACTTTTGGATAAAAGTTTTGAAAATTTTCAACAAATTCAAGAAATTATTTTGAGTAAAAATCAAATCGAGAAAATACATCGAAAAGCTTTTAACAATCTACAAAGTCTATTATTGTCAGTTTCAGTTTGTTTTTTCAGTTTGTTTTTAATTCAGTTTGTTTTTTCAGTTTGTATTTAGACAACAATCTGATCGAAGACCTCAAATTTGGAACTTTAATTTCTCTCACAAATCTCCGTCGATTATTTCTAAACGGAAATCTTCTTCAAACAATTCCAAGTAACTAACACGATGACGTCACGACTTCTACAATGACGTCACAACTTTCTAGATGATATTTCTTACCTCTACAAACTTGAAAGAATCAATTTAGAATCAAATCAAATCAAGAAAATTGATTGGGCCATTTTTGTCAGAATCCAAAATCTCAAACTCATCAATCTTTGGGCCGGAAATCCCCTAAACTGTTCCTGTGACGTCATACTACTAAACAAGTATTGTGATGACGTCACTACTCATCAACTAATGAGGTCATCATTTATAGGTGGTTTCAGAAACATCCTCAAATCGCTTCCGGTCGTTTCACGCGAGACTGTGACGTCATCAACGAAACCAAATGTCAGCAACAACAGCTGATGGGTATTTCCCATTTTTCAAATATGACGTCACGTGACGTCTACTCTTCTGGTTCAAGTCTTGATCTCATATGTGATGTGATGACGTCATCGCGATCTTTAGTATTATGGCGTCATCCGAAACTGGGACTTATTTATCCTTTCACTCTTGGTCGCGTCCAGGTGGCAATGAAATATCAGCGAATCGCGATTATGACGTCATTGCTTCTAGAACTTTGGCAACGGATCGCTTCGTATCGACCAACTTGAACCGGAACTTGATTCCGGAACTTTTGTTTGTTCGACCTTGTCGGTTGCCATGACAATTATGACGTCACAACGCATCAAAATTACGATTTCATCTTTCAACCCTCGAATCTACATTCGTCATTCTGATGACGTCATTTACGTAAATTTCTGTATTTTGTTTTGATGACGTCATCATTAATTATGAACAGGTTGCTGAATTCACTTCCGGTCACCTGACTTGTGACGTCATCAGTCAACTTCCCGTGACAAAGTGGGAATGGTTGAACAGCAGGGATGACGTCATTAACGCCAGCGACAAGTTCCGCTTTTCTGAAGGAAATTCTCGATTAGAAATCGTCGATTTCCGGTCCACTGACGCCGGAAGTTACAGCTGCATCGCGCGTAATCTCCATGGTAACCATCTTTTAATGATCGTGATGACGTCATCAGCAGTTTTTCAACAGGAACAGCAAAAGCAGAAATTCAAGTGGCAATTCTCGACAGGGAAATCCCCCAAAAAATTCTGATCATTTCTACTTGTGGAGTTTTGATCTTGATCTTCGGAAGCGGAGTTCTTCTTTTGATCATTCGAAAACGTCAAAAACGAAGAATAAAATCGCGCGATGATGACGTCATTGAATCACGTCAACATAATTGGACGAGATCGAATGATGACATCACTGAAGAAGCAAGTAGTGATGACGTCATCGAGAATACGGACGGTGATGACGTCACCAGAAGCAAATTGACGCAACCGTATTCAAGTGAACCGGAAGTGAAAGGTTTTCGTTTGTGACGTCACTAATAAAATAATCTACCTGAAAAATCGGTGATTCCCCGTTGAAAGCGTGACGTCAACATTGGATTGTGAACAGAAATGAGATCAGATGTCTCTCCCGGAGGAGTTGGAGGAAGCTCGCGGCGTGGGGGATGTCCCTAAAGATCAGGGAGTGATGAGGATCAGGAAGTGATGAGGATCAGGAAGTGATGAGGATCAGGGAGTGATGAAGATCAGGAAGTGATAAGCATCAGGAAGTGATGAGGATCAGGGAGTGATGGGGATCAGGAAGTGATGAGGATCAGGAAGTGATGAGGATCAGGAAGTGATAAGGATCAGGAAGTGATGAGGATCAGGGAGTGATGAGGATCAGGAAATGATGAGGATCAAGAAGTGATGAGGATCAGGAAATTATGAGGATCAGGGAGTGATGAAGATCAGGAAGCGATGAGGATCAGGGAGTGATGAGTATCAGGAAGTGATGAGGATCAGGAAGTGATAAAGATCAGGAAGTGATGAGGATCAGGAAGTGATGAGGATCAGGAAGTGATGAGGATCAGGAAGCGATGAGGATCAGGAAGTGATGAGGATCAGGAAGTGATGAAGATCAGGAAGTGATGAGGATCAGGAAGTGATGAAGATCATGAAGTGATGAAGATCAGAAAGTGATGAAGATCAGGAAGTGATGAGGTTCAGGAAGTGATGAGGATCAGGAAGTGATGAAGATCAGGAAGTGATGAGGATCAGGGAGTGATGAGGATCAGGAAATGATGAGGATCAAGAAGTGATGAGGATCAGGAAATGATGAGGATCAGGGAGTGATGAGGATCAGGAAGTGATGAGGATTAGGAAGTGATGAGGATCAGGAAGTGATGAAGATCAAGAAGTGATGAAGATCAGGAAGTGATGAGGATCAGGAAGTGATGAAGATCCTTATACTTACAGCTCTAACTATAAAAGATTTAGAAACTCCGTTTTGTAACCGACAGTATCCATCAATTAAATCAGCGATGTTATCAGCTTCATGTATAGATGGCGTAGTAATCGTCAGTGGCTGCGATGACGTCATTAACAACTAATTTGTGAAACTTTAAAAACTTACTTCGATGGCGCCTTCGATGAAAACGGTTAAAACTCCTTTTAAAGCCGGATTACCAACAGAAACTTCCGTTTTTATAGAAGTTACCTGAAACAACTTTTTTGGCTTTTTTACTTTTTAGCTTTTGGTGAAGTTACGTGTTCGAAATTGGCCAGTACAGTTGGTGTTGCCGCCTTATCTGTCCAATAACTAATTCCATGTTCAGGTCCAACAACTAAATCTACCTGAATACTCCAAAGAGACTGAAAAAAATTTCAAAAATTTATCAGAAAGTTATTTATTTGAATTAAGTTTTATTCAGATATTTATTAAATTATTTACAACTTAAAACCAAAATATAAATAAATGACGTCATATCCGATAATATTTAATTAAATATTTGTGGATCAAACACTAAGCAGAAGTGACGTCATCAACGCTATAAAGCGATTCACAACTTAAATTTCTAATCATTTCCACACTAGCGCGAAGTTCAACTTCATTTTTATATCTACAAATTGAGTTTAAGTTTCGTGTTTGTGGGAAACTTACACCCAAAAGACAACTGAAAATTTCCTGATCGAATCTTGTAATCTTCTTCAAAGTTTCTAGAAACTCAGTGATGCATCTTTCATTTGAAAATTGAGAGACGTTCTTGAATTCTCGCGCTACTGCGCGTCGTAGATCACGTGACTTGTACGCTTCAAGAACTGTTGTTGGAAAGAACTTCTTCAAGCCATCATCACTCCTGCATCAACAAGATATTCGATGACGTCATCATCGTCATTAGTCGCGACTCACTCTAGAAGTTCAAAGTTGCTTTTTTTATCGAAAACGTTTCGTGGCATATCTGAATAAGTCCTTCTTAGTTCGATGCAGCCGAGTTTAATTGCGGTGTCGTGGTCAATTCGTGGTGCGATTGACACCAAATAGTCCTTGTAAGTCTGTGATCAAGAAAAAAAAGTTTAAGATGTTTCCAAATAAAAAGCTCAAAATTAGAAAAAGAATATGGAAACACTGTTTTCCAATAATTCTTTAAATATAAAAAATATGAAAATTTCATAAAATTTATAAATTGAAAAAAATGATAATTAAATTTGCGGAGAAGTTTTTATAGCAGCAAAAATCTTCAGGAGTTTTTAGTTAGGAGTTCTTATTAGTGGCTTCTGTATTCAATCTTAATTTAAAATCTAAAAGTGATTTTGTTAACTCAAAAACAATTGAATTCCACCAGGAGGCGCTGTTTAAGCACCTAGCAACCACTTAGCAACCAACAACCATCTTGTAAGCACCTAGCAACCTCTTAGCAACCAACAACCCTCTTGTAAGCACCTAGCAACCTCTTAGCAACCAACAACCATCTTGTAAGCACCTAGCAACCTCTTAGCAACCAACAACCATCTTGTAAGCACCTAGCAACCACTTAGCAACCAACAACCCTCTTGTAAGCACCTAGCAACCTCTTAGCAACCAACAACCCTCTTTTATGTACCTAGCAACCTCTTAGCAACCAACAACCCTCTTGCAAGCACCTAGCAACCTCTTAGCAACCAACAACCCTCTTACAAGCACCTAGCAACCTCTTAGCAACCAAAAACCCTCTTTTATGTACCTAGCAACCTCTTAGCAACCAACAACCATCTTGTAAGCACCTAGCAACCACTTAGCAACCAACAACCCTCTTGCAAGCACCTAGCAACCCCTTAGCAACCAAAAACCCTCTTGCAAGCACCTAGCAACCCCTTAGCAACCAACAACCCTCTTGCAAGCACCTAGCAACCTCTTAGCAACCAACAACCCTCTTACAAGCACCTAGCAACCTCTTAGCAACCAACAACCCTCTTGCAAGCACCTAGCAACCCCTTAGCAACCAAAAACCCTCTTGCAAGCACCTAGCAACCACTTAGCAACCAACAACCCTCTTGCAAGCACCTAGCAACCCCTTAGCAACCAACAACCCTCTTGCAAGCACCTAGCAACCTCTTAGCAACCAACAACCCTCTTACAAGCACCTAGCAACCTCTTAGCAACCAAAAACCCTCTTTTATGTACCTAGCAACCTCTTAGCAACCAACAACCCTCTTGGAAGCACCTAGCAACCTCTTAGCAACCAACAACCCTCTTGTAAGCACCTAGCAACCTCTTAGCAACCAACAACCATCTTGTAAGCACCTAGCAACCTCTTAGCAACCAACTTACTTGTAAATGGTACATGGCAAACGTCTTCGGGTCATTTTGAGACATTTCAATCAAATTTTTCGGTAAATATCTAATTCGTAATTCGTATCTAAAAAATAATAAATTTTTAACAAAAATATTCAGTTTGGGGAAAACCCCCGAAGTGAGACTCACGCGCATTCCTCTATTGGGTGTTGAGCTTCAAATTTCTCTTTTACTTCTAACATCGTCAAATCTTGATGAAGCCAATAAATTGAACTGGAAGGGTCGTGACGTAATCGAAGCGCGTAACTTTCATGATAAACAAGTCCTCCGGGACTTAAACGATTTAAAAGAGCCGAAATGATCCCCTGAAAACACGACGTCATCAGCAACTATGACGTCATCGGTTACACGAACAAGTATGACGTCATCACTCACTTTGACTTCGATGGTGTCGTTATATTTAACAGTACTGAGATTATCTCCATTTGGATGAGCGATTGTGATGAGACTTGCAAAAGATGAACTGTTGATGCTTGTGTCTGAGGCTGATCTGCAAGATCAGGAGAAGATGAAGATCAGGAGAAGATGAAGATCAGAAGAAGATGAAGATCAGAAGAAGATGAAGATCAGGAGAAGATGAAGATCAGAAGAAGATGAAGATCAGAAGAAGATGAAGATCAGAAGAAGATGAAGATCAGGAGAAGATGAAGATCAGAAGATGAAGATCAGAAGAAGATGAAGATCAGGATGAAGATGAAGATTAGAAGATGATGAAGATCAGAAGAAGATGAAGATCAGGATGAAGATGAAGATCAGAAGAAGATGAAGATCAGAAGAAGATGAAGATCAGAAGAAGATGAAGATCAGAAGAAGATGAAGATCAAGAGAAGATGAAGATCAGAAGATGAAGATCAGAAGAAGATGAAGATCAAGAGAAGATGAAGATCAGAAGAAGATGAAGATCAAGAGAAGATGAAGATCAGAAGATGAAGATCAGAAGAAGATGAAGATCAGAAGAAGATGAAGATCAGGAGAAGATGAAGATTAGAAGAAGATGAAATAAATAATTTTTCACAAAACCGAATTTTTTGTAGGAATTTGGAAAATCACTAGAGCGGAAAATGACGTCACAAAAGTTCATTGATAAAAAAGATGAATGAAAAAGTTGTGAAATAATTAACATACTTGTAATTACGTTGTGGAAGAGGAGGTTCAGACATCGTTTCAGGTCGAGACTTGATCCAAGTCGTATCTTCTTTGAAACCTACAACAACAAAAAACGAAATACTCGATGCTGATTGGCTAATGAGCTTGAAAAGGTTTTGAGAGCCTCTTCAAAAACACAAAAAAACTAAAAAATTTATTTTCAATTTTTTTAATTTTTTTTTCCTTTTTTTTTACAATTTGAACAACTTCCTC
The DNA here is from genome assembly GCA_034620365.1 of Pegea sp. RAD2-039. Classification (NCBI taxonomy): domain Eukaryota; kingdom Metazoa; phylum Chordata; class Thaliacea; order Salpida; family Salpidae; genus Pegea; species Pegea sp. RAD2-039. The sequence continues at coordinate 403,675 of JAQGEQ010000116.1, forward strand.
AATAAAAGAAAAACTTTCAAAAAAAATTCTGTAATTTCCGACCTTCGGCTTGTAAATCAACATTTGATGACGTCATTGACGATGTCAATAGATGCGACCATTGTGAAGTAGTAGAGATGACGTCATAAAGCGATTTTGTTTTAATAAACACGTCATCATTTGATATCATTTTTGTATCAAGTTTTGAATACATATCATCAATTGTGACGTCAGTATCGCTACTTGATGACGTAATCAATTTATTTCGTTTTTTGTTGACGACAGCGTATAATGGAAGAGGTGATGACGTCACAATATCAGGGGTTTTGATGACGTCATCTTTTTTAACGTTTTTAGGTGAGCCCTTAATGACGTCATTAACAGTGGAATAAAGTGAATCTTCGATGACGTCATCTTTTTTAATATTTCTAGGTGATATGTTAATGACGTCATTAACAGTGGAATAAAATGAATCTTTGATGACGTCAGCTTTTTTAATATTTTTACGTGAGCTCTTAATGACGTCATCAACAGTGGAATAAAGTGAATCTTCGATGACGTCATCTTTTTTAACGTTTTTACGTGAGCTCTTAATGACGTCATTAACAGTGGAATAAATTGAATCTTCGATGACGTCACAGCGTTTGAAAGAAGTTGAAGGGGTTGCTTTTGGAGGTCTTTGAGTTAAAGAAGGTTTCCTGATCACTGAATAAACATCATCGTTATTGTTTTCCATTTCTATGACGTCACAAACGCACGTGTAAGTCAAAGTTTTATTTTTAGATGAATAGAACTAATTTGCATAAGCTTTTTCTAACAACACCTTCAAAACAGCTTAGCAACTAGCCTAGCAAAAAAGATAATTGCAAATAGAAAAATGAAAAACAACAACAACCTAACAAACTTAAAAACAAACCTAGCAACAAGCTAACAACAACCTAGCAACAAGCTAACAACAACCTAGCAACAAGCTAACAACAACCTAGCAACAAGCTAACAACAACCTAGCAACAAGCTAACAACAACCTAGCAACAAGCTAATAACAACCTAGCAACAAGCTAACAAGCCAAAAATAAGCGAACAACAAGCTAACAACAAGCCAAAAACAAGCTAATAACAACCTAGCAACAAGCTAACAACAAGTTAGCAACAAGCTAACAACAAGCTAACAACAAGCCAAAAATAAGCGAACAACAAGCTAACAACAAGCTAACAACAACCTAGCAACAAGCTAGCAACAAGCTAATAACAACCTAGCAACAAGCTAACAACAACCTAGCAACAAGCTAACAACAACCTAGCAACAAGCTAACAACAAGCCAAAAATAAGCTAACAACAAGCGAACAACAAGCTAACAACAACCTAGCAACAAGCTAGCAACAAGCTAATAACAACCTAGCAACAAGCTAACAACAAGCTAGCAACAAGCTAATAACAACCTAGCAACAAGCTAACAACAAGTTAGCAACAAGCTAACAACAAGCTAACAACAAGCCAAAAATAAGCTAACAACAAGCTAACAATAAGCTAACAACAAGCTAACAACAAGCGAACAACAAGCGAACAACAACCTAGCAACAAGCTAACAACAAGCCAAAAATAAGCTAACAACAAGCTAACAACAAGCGAACAATAACTTTTTGTAACAGTAACTTCAATTCAAGTTGAATATTATTAAACTAAATTGACTGAATCATCGAAATAACAAAAAAAAAAATTGTTATGACGTCATTATCATCAACAGAGGTGGTGAAACTATTTCCGCTATTTTTAAAATAAACATTTAAAATGAAGAAGTAATTACGTCACAATTGAAAATAGATGACGTCATCAGTTGATAAATTAGCTTACCATCGCCAGTTTGAAGTTTTTTGTTATAAATTGGACAAAAAATTAAAGAAAAAATTGAAATATTTGAAATTCTGGATTCGATATTCATCATTATCTTCTAAAATTTCATTTAGATGTTTTTTTTTCAATATTTTCTGACTTAAAACTGAAGATTTTCTTAATTTCCAAATTAAATATTTTTAAAAATTATTGAAATTTTTTATCTACAAATTTCTTCAACTTATTTTAAATAAAAAATGTTTAAAATAAATCTGTCATTGTAAAAAGTTCAAATGAAAAACCTCAAAAAATTAAATATAAAAAATTAAAAATGAAACACTAAAGTACAAAGTAGCAAATATAACAATGTTTCTTTCCTAATAATTAATCGCTTTCAATTTTTTGTTCCGCCTCAGTGAACATCGCTTATTTTTGTCACGTGGTTTCAGGGAGATAACTTCTCATTAATTTTTGGCAATATTTACAAATATTTGAAAAATAACGTCGCCACGTGACTAGATCTTCAAGCAAATGACGTCACCACGTGACTACATCTTCAAGCAAATGACGTCACCACGTGACTACATCTTCAAGCAAATGACGTCACCACGTGACTAGATCTTCAAGCAAATGACGTCACCACGTGATTACGATTTTATGCAAATAACGTCGCCACGTGACTACATCTTCAAACAAATGACGTCACCACGTGACTAGATCTTCAAGCAAATGACGTCACCACGTGACTAAATCTTCAAGCAAGTGACGTCACCACGTGACTACATCTTCAAGCAAATAACGTCACCACGTGACTACATCTTCAAGCAAATGACGTCACCACGTGACTAAATCTTCAAGCAAATAACGTCACCACGTGACTAAATCTTCAAGCAAATAACGTCACCACGTGATTACGATTTTATGCAAATAACGTCGCCACGTGACTACATCTTCAAGTAAATAACGTCACCACGTGACTAAATCTTCAAGCAAATAACGTCACCACGTGATTACGATTTTATGCAAATGACGTCACCACGTGACTAAATCTTCAAGCAAATAACGTCACCACGTGATTACGATTTTATGCAAATAACGTCGCCACGTGACTACATCTTCAAGCAAATGATGACGTCACTACGTGATTACGATTTTATGCAAATGACGTCACCACG